>CM068747.1:3451442-4017407 GCA_035084275.1 Hydrolagus colliei | reverse complement strand
TCGTAAAAAAGAAATGGACTCAAAGCGCCTGCCGATCAACGTGAAAACAGACACAGTTACTGTCCTGCTTTACTTGTTGGCTTCTGGTGATTTGATTTAAATTCCTCGCTCTAAAAACATAAAATAAACTCTTGTCTCTTCGAGTCTCACTCCCACTAAACGGAGAGAGTTTAGGGGAGACCTTTAATCAAACACGCTCACTTTTAACCCCCCCAAAAACGTTTGTGTGTGTGTATGTGTGTGTATGTGTTGGGGGGGGGGGGGGGTGGCTTTTAATCTTTAATGCAACAGTGTGCTTCACTCACACACAGAAATTAAACGTTTTGAGTGACAAGAGAATGAACGGGGTGTTTAAACGATCAGACGATTGTAGGTTTCGACATACTGTATAAAATACACAGGGGACACAGTCAAATTGCCAAAACTGTCTCTAACTGATCCAAAATCTCTCCAACTCAGCAGAATCCCGGGAATGATCGCTGACTTTACACTGGAGTCTCTGCCCTATCTGTCGCCCTGGGGAGTGAAGTTTAAATCCCTGCAATTACAAACCATCAGCCCGAGTTGAAATGAAAACGTAGGATAAGGCTTTGTCGACTGCTTTTCTACCCCAGAGACTAGTTTGATCAATTTAACGCTTAAACCTATATATATATAATATATATATTTAAAAATTAAACACTTTCCAGCTGGTTAATCATCCAATTCTCGGCATAAAATTGGGGGTTTGAAATCAGTGTTTTTTTCTAAACAAAACGGAACGACAATATCCCAAATCCGAGCTCACTCCCACCTTAGTTTAAAATTCTGGACCCTTTCAGCACTTTCACTGAGAAAGTTTCGTTTCACAATGATTCCACCCTCCCTTTTTCTGATGAGTTTAATTTTTTAAAAAAAAACATAAGTTCTATTTTCTCCATGTGTCAATTAATTTTTGGGGGAAAAAACCCCAAGGATTTGCAAGTTTTCCGTGGGGGGGTAAAACAACTGATTTAATTGAAGCGGTGGAGAGAGTGAGTGAGAGAGAGAGAGAGAGAGAGAGATAATACCATCTACCCCTCTCCACCCCTCCCCCCAAAAAAAAAACTTTCAACCGACATTTAGAATAATTGAGAATAAATCAGATTCAATTGCCATGAATTATTACTTCGTTTCAAGACCTGGCTGTTGGCATCTGTGCAAATGAAATCGACACAAGACACACACACACACACACACAGAGAGGGAGAGAGAGAGAGAGAGAGAGAAAGACCCCCCCCCAAGCCTTCTCAAGCCCGTTTTTATTTTAGCTTTTAACTGCAACATTTCCTCGCTCACCCCAACCTCGCCTAATCAGATGGCAAACGAGTGTGGGCGCTGGTTGAGATTACAAAATGCGCAAACAGGCGGGTTGTGTGACAGGCCGGCCACTTGCGGGTTATGTACAGTATTTTTACAGGGACCGGATTGTGTCCCCAGTGTTGACCCACTCGATAAAACGCGACCACTCGTTCCCTGTGGATTGATTTGGAGCTGGAGAAGCCGGCGCCGCCAATGGATCCGCATCAATCTCCACAGGAGGAAAGTTCCTGCTTTTATTGGGAGAAGTTTTGCGGATTCGCTTTCAAAACGCGTCGGGATCGAGATGGCCAAGGGAGGAGGAACTTTCTGTTTACTGACATGTGTGTGTGTGTGTGTGTTTTTTTAGATACTTCCTTCCTTCCTTCCTTCCTTCCCCACTCCCTCCCTTCTCCCTTATCCCCTCTCTCCCCATCAAAGTAATTAATTTTACCAGCACTCGGGAAGGCGATTTAAAGAGAGATGTTAGTAGTATTTATTAGTTCAGTCGCGGGGGGTTTTCAAGGAGAGAGAGGGAGAGAGAGAGAGAGAGAGAGAGATTCGGTAAATTGGACCAAGTCCCGTTGACTGCCGGAGGAGAGTTTGGGAGGAGGGAGGGAGTGAGGGAGGGAGGGGGGCTGATGACTTGTCTATTCAGAGGCTGGCTGTAAATAAATAGCTTTGTTTGAAATCAATATTCAGAAAGGATGAAATCAAACAGAACCACCCGGCATCAAAACGGAATAAATCATTAAAAGGCCCCTGAAAAGCACATGGAAACGTTTACACTGAGGCTGTATTAGCCGAGGTTCAAATTAAACCATTCTCTGTTATCTCCTTCCACTGGCTGCCGCCTGCACTTTACTTGTCAATAACCCGTGTGTCGCAGGAACGCCACAATGTCCCAATAAAAAAATAGCCATAAAACCAGCAGATCGAGTCTTTGCCTTCTGATAACAGATAACTTTAAATATACAGTATATATATATATGTATATATTCCCTCTCTCTCTCCCCCTCCCACCCCCCCCCCCCCCCCCCCCCCCATCGCCAACTGTTGTATTGATTTTGTGTGATAACTAAAATAAAGATTTCAAACACGGCGTCAGATTTTAAAACATCCATTTGAAAATCTTTAAAAAATTATTTTTAAATTTAAAATTTTATTTTTAAATTTAAATTTTTTAAAAAAGAACCATAATATATTGTTGTCGATGGCTTGGGATGGCAGTGACTGTGTGTGTTTCCCTCTCTCTCTCTATCTCTCTCTCTCTCTAGATATATATATATATTAAAAAATAAATAATAAAAATAGTGATCAAAAATCAACGCCTTTTGCTTTTAAGAAGCGAATCCTCCCAGTCCCGGCGACAAACCAAAGCGATGAAACTTGTACACAAACATAACTGAACCTCACCTCTGTCGGGAAGGTGTTTTGCGGGAGCTGGGATTGATTCAAAACGCCTCAAAACAGTCATTTTTTAAAGCTTTTTTTTTTACACACAAACACACACACACACACACACAAACACACAACTGATCTGTACAGTATAATCGGTCACAGGGGGGCTGTGTGTGTGTGTGTGTGTTCATCTGTCAGCCACATTCACACCCCCCCCACCGATCATACACACACACACAAGTCTCTGTCTCTCCGCCGTTCACCATCACTGAAGACTTTGCGGCTGCAGTGAACGTGCTGACATGTCTGTGTGTATATGTGTGTGTGTGTATATACGTGTGTCTGTGTGTGTGTGTGTATACGTGTGTGTGTGTGTGTATGTGTGTATATATGTGTGTGTGTATATGTGTGTATATGTGTATATATGTGTGTGTATATATGTGTGTGTATGTGTGTGTATGTGTGTGTGTATATATGTGTGTGTATGTGTGTATATATGTGTGTGTGTATATATGTGTGTGTGTATATATATGTGTGTGTATATATGTGTGTATATATGTGTGTGTGTGTGTGTATATATGTGTGTGTAGAGACAAGCATTGAGTTGGAAGTCACAATATATCGGGGGTGAGATCCTCTGTGTCGGGAGGGGAGAGTTGGTGGGGAGGGGGGGGGGAGTTGGTGGGGAGGGGGGGGGAGTTGGTGGGGGGGGGGGAGTTGGTGGGGGGGGGGGGAGTTGGTGGGGGGGGGGGAGTTGGTGGGGAGGGGGGAGTTGGTGGGGAGGGGGGAGTTGGTGGGGAGGGGGGAGTTGGTGGGGAGGGGGGAGTTGGTGGGGAGGGGGGAGTTGGTGGGGAGGGGGGAGTTGGTGGGGAGGGGGGGGGGAGTTGGTGGGGGGGGGGGAGAGTTGGTGGGGAGGGGGGGGAGTTGGTGGGGGGGGGGGAGAGTTGGTGGGGAGGGGGGGGAGTTGGTGGGGAGGGGGGGGAGTTGGTGGGGAGGGGGGGGAGTTGGTGGGGAGGGGGGGGAGTTGGTGGGGAGGGGGGGGAGTTGGTGGGGAGGGGGGGGGAGTTGGTGGGGAGGGGGGGGAGTTGGTGGGGAGGGGGGGGAGTTGGTGGGGAGGGGGGGGAGTTGGTGGGGAGGGGGGGGAGTTGGTGGGGAGGGGGGGGGGGGGGAGACACTCACACACAAGGAGAAGACGTTTTTATTCAGTTGGAGTTTGCGCTGTGGGCAAACCCTTCGCGAATATCACCTGACGCTCAGCGTCGCGTTTCAATTTGGCCCTGAGCTCAGCTTCAGCCATCAGCGCTTTCAACCAAGGCAGCTCACAGTGAGAAGGTTTGTGTCGCGGGGGGAGGAGAGGAGGGGGTGTGGTGGCTAATACTCAGTGTGTGTGTGTGTCTCAATATGTATGTTTGTGTGTGTACGTATGTAAACATGTGTGTGTGTATGTATGCGTATGTATGTGGGTGTGTGTATGTATATATGTGTCTGTGGGGATGGGCTATGTAGGTAAATGTGGACTTGATCCTGATCCAAAGGAATGAAGTGCAGTGTGTGTGTGTGTGTGTGTGAAAAGTGACCCCTCACCTGTGCAAGAACCGTTTTGGGGAAGAACATACAGTCCAGCACTGAGCTATAGATCTCATTGAGTACAATCCACCCAGCAACACAACAAATGTAGTGGAGCAGAGGCATTTTCTGCCATGTCTTCTAGACGTCTCAAAGCGCTTCACGGAACACACTGTAAAGTGAATTGACTGTAGGTGAAAGATGGCAGCCGATTGCGCACAGATGTATCCCACAAACAGACCTGGATTGAAATGACCGATTTATTATTGTTTGTTTTTGAGGCATTATTATTGCCTTCCATCGTGCCCTTGCTGCGTGAGAGGGTTTGACGTCAGCTGTGACCAAATCTACAGAAACCGCAGTGTGGGAACCTGCAGTTGAAACACTTATTTACAATAATATATAAACAACAGATTTTTGTTTCTCCATTTCTCCATGTTTTCGTTCGATATAAGCGTTGATAATCCACCGAATGACAGCCAGGTCGATCGAATGGAGCCAACGGATCGAAATCCAGATTGAGTACAACATTTGGGTTTCGCTTTGACCCAACGGAACCCAATGAGATCACCTTTCCGATTCATCGCTAAATTCGCACGTCAAAGGACACAGTGGTTCGAATGGTTTATTTCGCTGAGTCCTAGTTAATAACACAATAACTAGCTACTGTTGTGGTTAAAAAAAAGAAGTATGGATGGGGTATGACTATCTGTCTACAGTCTACAGGTAGATATAACCAATTTGACTCGAGAAAGTGACAATGACACCTTTTATTCCCAGCTCCTGCATAGAGGTACAAGAAGGAGGTATGTACAACATTTAGCTGGAGGCAAGTACCAAATACAACGAATGCAATACAGTATACAGTGTATTGGTATTCCTTTCACTCTTTACCAGGGACAATCAGTATTTTATAACCAGATTTCAGACACATTTCAGTGTCTGGTGATGTTGATTTACAGCCTGACATCCACTTCTCCTCAAAAAAAACTTAGTGAAAGGCTCTCAGCCTATACAGCAGGTCAGTGTAAATTGCCTGGAACTAACCAGTACCTATTAATTGTTATTAATACAGTAGTTTCTAAAAAAAACGCTCACCTGATCTTTTAACCTCTGCGCCTGTTGTATGTAAACCAGCCTTATGTACTGTACATGGTTCTGAACCTGCTTTTTGTTCGTTTCTTTTTTTTGCAGAAAAAAAAGTGTGTTTTGAGTGTGATTGATTGCTTCAATGATATAGAAACCAAACACCAGAAATTACAGATGACTGCCAGGGTTCCGCTGGGACAGTCAGAGTGATATGGGGACCATTTTGCCTTGGGGTTTGTTGAAGCATAATGCAAAATATTATTATCATGAATAATAATACCACGAATAATAATACTTTGGTGGGCAAAACGCAGCGGACAATTGTAGACACCAATGACCCAAACAACGGTGGTGAATTGAGTGACCAAAATATTATTATTATTCTTATAATTTTTTGTCAGGATTATTGCACCCTCCACCCCCTCCACAAAACTTACTGCTGGGTAAACAGAGGCATGTGGAGGTTTTCCCAAGGTTTCATCCTTCCCCAGGGAATACAATCCCCAGGGATAGAGTTAGGAGGTGGGTGGGGGTGTTGGTGGGGGGGGATAGAGTTAGGAGGTGGTGGGGGGTGGGGGTGTCAGCTGCAATGGGTCTAGAATAACTTCTGATTCTGTGGCAATTGTTCTCCACTAGGAATGGCTTTGCTAACAGGGCTGTGGTCTGAATCAATCGAGGCAATAAACATAACGTGTCCCCCATCAACAAAAAAACCCTCCACATTCATTCTCCTCCCCCCTCCTCCTCACCCACCCACCTCTCTCTCTCTCTCCAGCTATCCCAGCCTCTGCTTTGCCTCAATTCACTGGGAGCAGAAAGTTCAGATCACTTGAGTTTTGAGTTGTGTTTTTCCAGCTTCATATATATATATATATATATATATGTTACTGTATACATATATATATATACATATATTCTCATCCCAGACAGCGGGGAACCCGGGACGCAACGAGAGGAACAGATGCATAAGAAGGAAGATACTGTATTTCCAACAGTTCCATACATTATGTGCAACAGGAATTCTCACAATCACAAAGTCGCTTGTGTGTGAACATTGATGAAATGTGTCTTAACAGATTCCGATCAAAACCAACCTCTTTCTCACATGACAGTCGCATGTATACTGTTACACCTCGGGTAGTAAGCTGATAAAACAGGGAGAGTATTTTTACGCTATTCGATTCGTTAAACCCTTGTCCCTGCCCTCGGTTGTGTGTGTGTGTGTGTGTGTGTGTGTTTCACAAGTCTCTGCTTTGAAAACCAAGGCACCAACATACCCACCCTCTGCCTGAGATCATCAGAAAACGTTTGAGTGGCTTTAACACAATACTGTACAATAAAGCATGCAACAACAACAACAACAACAACACACACACACACAACACTGGAGACTGAGTAGCTCCGACACTGCGACTGTGGATGCCAGCCCTGGACAGGGTTTGATAAAATGTGGTGATTATTATCAGATTTGTTAACCAGCTATACCTGCAATTATCGCATTTACTGCCTGCAGCCCAACTCATGTTTTGGAAATTCGATAATTATTGCATTTGCAGGTCGACACACTTCTATACCATGTACTGTACTATTACTCCATCGCGGTGGGGGAGGGCGACTGGGAAGCTAGAGACGCAGCCACTAGCTACACACGCGTTTCTTTACCCCCCCACCACCACCCCCAACTCTGACCATGCGGGTTGTACGCGAATCAAACGCACAGACCTACATTAGGATAGTGGAGTCCTGTAGCACAGTGGTTAGAGCACTCGTCTTGCAAGCGAGAGAGCCGTGTTCGATTCCCGGCGGGTCGGGGCGAAACCTTGGAGAAAGTTTCCTTACTCCGCACGCCTGGTAATAAACCCTCGGGACAAAAAAAACACAACAATAAAATCGGTCATTCCAATCCACGACCGGTTTGTGGGGAGACTGCGACTGTGCGCAATCGGCTGCCGTGTTTCTCCCACAAATGTACAGGCAATTCACTTCACGGGACTGTATATTCTGTGAAGAGCGCTTTGAGACATCTGGAAGGATCTCAAATGCAAGGATTATTATTATTATTATCATTATCGGGATGACATTGAGAAGTGTATGAGCTCTGCGATTCCCCAAAACAGAACAAGGTCCATATGAATTGCTCCTTCTCTCTCCGTCTTCAAGGCTCACCTTCCTCTTTGATTGCACCCCCAGTCATCTCCCCCCCCCACCACCCCTATCTCCCACCCCTTTAGCCCTACCCCATTAAGCCCCACCCCTCCTCAGCTCCCACTCTAGATGTTAACCTTAGACTGTGCAGTCAGTGTGGTCCCAAGGCTACATAAATATAACTTTTTTGCTTTTTAAAGTGGGACTGTCTGAAATAGACATTCATTTGGTGAGACACAGACATATAGAACCCACTTACCTACGTCGACTGCCCTCGCGTTCCTTCCCGCGGTGCAGTGGAGTTCCTGTGGCTCAGTGGTTAGAGCACTTGTCTTGCAAGCTCGGGAGACCAAGCTGGGGAGACCTGTGTTCGAATCCAGGCAGGTCAGGGTGAAACTTTGGACAAGTTTCCTTACTCCACATGCCGAATAATAATCCCTCCAAAAAAACTACAAGAACAAAATCAATCATTGCAATCCATGACTGTTTGTGGGGATGCTGTTGTGCGCAATTGGCTGCCGCGTTTCGCCCACAAATATATAGTCAATTCACTTTATATCCTGTGAAGCCCTTTGGGACGTCAATAAGATGTGAAAAGCGCTATATCAAAATGAAAGGATTATTATTATAATTATAGTTTTCTACGTTTCTCACTGGCTTTGTTAGTTTTAAGATTGGGGTAGTAGGGTGTGGAGGGGAAATTGTGCAACGTGATGTGATCACACCACATACTCTGCAACATTTTTCACATCATTGTAATCTGCCGTGGTGAGTCCAGGGATACCACCTGCCAACCGATTATTTGTGTTTGTTGATCACTCTTCGCCGTGGTCAATGCCTACGCTGTACGTATTTTTGTTGTCGCTGGCTTAGTTAGTTAATTAGTTTAGAGCTATAGTAAATCAATAAGTCACACTGGACAACACTATTATATGTTGCCACACCTGGATAACAGATCAATGTCTATACGTACTCAATAACAACAAAAACAAAATGAGACTTGTATAGCACCTTTCATGTCAGGAGGACGTCCCAAGGCGCTGGACAATTACTGCTTGAGACCCAAGATGAGGACAGTGGGTGGGGGGGGGGGGGTGGGTGGGAAGTGGATAAGGAATTGCTGATGAGTCCGTCAAAGAGAAGAGTCTTGAGGCGAAACTTGCAGGAGGTTAGGGAGGGAACGAGGTGGAGGGACTGCGGGATGAAGTTCCAGAGGTTGGATATTGCTATAAAGGGTTTTTACCATTAGGACAAGTTGTCTACAGTATAACAGACAAATAGATATACAGGGTTGATTGAAAGCAGAAACTTGGCAACAAGTATGCATTGGTAAAACTCTTTGACCTGAAGTCACTACAAATAAACTAACTAATATGATTAAACATTACCAAAGTAAAAATTACATTGACATTGAACTCATGAATATACAGTGATATGAATAGTTTGGAAATCACTGCTGTCTAAGCATGCTCTTTACTGTTGAATAAATTGTTACTGTACACACTGTATTTATCAAACTCGGACCATCTTACTCCCTGAAGCTTTAGCCCTCATCAATGGTGGCCAGACATCAACAATACCTTGAATAACTTTGGACTTCGTGGCTTATCCAGGCACGTAGTGTCAGAACCAATTTCGCGAGACCCCGTTTGTCTGCCCTATGTAAAGCCTCGACCAGCAGTTTTGAGAGGTGCCACCAAAACGTTTGTGATGCATTAATGGTTTCATGAGAACCTGATTTACAAGTACATCCCGAGATAACTAATCTAACCACTAAACTATACCTGAAAATGTCAATAAGCTATTAGAAACGGTTGAAATTATTTTAAACAAATTAAAATAGTGCACAAGGTCCAAATAAAACACAAACGTAGGGACTAAACTAGAGAGTTATAAAAATTCTGCCAGCGCCACTCACTGGTTTATTTTCTGTAACCTACTTATTTCAATTCAACATGTACGGAGCAGGGTTATCAGTGAAACATATTAGAAATAACAACAAATCAATCCTACTGAGCTACATTCTAGATTTAAGCATAATATAGTCAAAGATCTACACTAATTCCTTGGTCAAATCATATTGAAACCAAAACATTTAATTATTTCCTGACCCTGGAAGTCAATCATTTATGACATGACAGTGAAGTTAGTTTTCTATTTTATTGCCCCATTGACTAATCATCAATGCACTCAGGTTCAACTTAGTTTAAGCACTGACTAATATCCTACAAAAAACAGACATGTCTCAAAGTTAGTTACTTCTCATGCACACTGGTAGGGCCTCAGTATTTTTTAAAGGCTGAACTTCTCTGGAACCTGTAACACTAAATGTTCTGCTTCTGTTAAATAACAATAGATTGTACTGAAGTCAAGGATATATTCAAATAAATCTACGAAACAAAGCATTCCAGTTGGAAACCCTCCCCTGACAAATGTTTAGTTCCTATAGGAAGAAAAAGTAGCATTTTACTTTTGGAAATAGATTTGGATGTCACGAGAGCGAAATTTAACAGTTCATGGTCTGGGCATAAGAGTACCTGAAAGGCATAAAGGAGATTTTATGGTATATTAACTCATCGGGAATTGATAAGTAGGGAGGAGGAGGTTAGCTCTGGTGGGATGTCTTGCACCCATCAAAACTGCAAGTACCAGCTCGTGACTTTCTTTCGTCAATAGTATTACAAAGTTGAAATCATAAAACAATTTACTGTTGCAGAATGAAATCCCCAGCCTCAGTAACTGAGCTGTGAAAAGCTAATGCCTGTAACTGCAGCCTGGACCTGTTCAATTGTACGATTTTGTTGTGTACTCTGGCTATCACTTCAGCTGTTTACAAGATGTGCTACTCAATCTTCAAAATTAAGTTTGATTGGTTGATAGTATAATTCAAAGGATGAGACATGAAAACATGAATAACACAAAGCAGCTAAAGCATTTCAAAACTGTTTGGGTAAACACAATTTGATGCTTGCAGGCTTGTTCATTGAGGAAACCCACACATTATTTTGAATAGGCTTTTTATATACTTTATGTTTGTAGGCCATTCATATACTATATAGCTGCTATGTCTACAGTATTTGCAGCAATATCACTTTTGAATTAGATAAATTGACAATCCTTTTAAGCGAAATTCAGCAATGTTTATGCTGGTAGCGCTTTAAAAAAAAGTCCAACCTCGACTTATGTGTCTAAAATGAAGAGACCAACATTAACTAACATTTTATGCTGTCAAGATAGTTTTCGCCATTTCAAATCAATCGGCAAAGGAGGGATTTTAATACAGGTTCATCAAAAATATTCACACTTTTGTTCTGTCACTTTGTCTCTTTTTCTCTCACAAATACACAATAGCTGATTTGAAGGTAATCTATGACTTCAATTCAGTTAACACCTGATTCAATCATGTTTGGTTTAACTGTGACAGGCTCAGCCTTAGGAAAATCATAGTATGAAATTTCACATCAATCGAAACGGTGCTGTTTCTTTGTCACGCTGTGCAGCTCAATCCACATTTGGAAACTGTTGATGGATCATTGGGGCATCTAGAGCACACATGTAGAAACTCCATCATAAAACTCACCCACATAAAAATATTACACTTTACAGTGAATCCTGTGACGTGCTTTGAGATGTCCTCCCATGTGAAAATTACTATATGAAACATAAAGATTCTTAAAATGATTATTAATAAGGCTTTCAAACCCCAAAGGCTGTGTAATATAACACTCACTGCCAACACTAGTGAACTACCATGGATAAGAGTGCGAGTGGAAATGAATGAAGATCACCAAAATCACAAATAATTCTACTGTATCACTGTGTGTTGGATAAATTAAACAGGTATTTCATTCATCTAAAATTATAGACTGGTTTGAAAAGAAGGAAACACAGATAGAAATAGTTCAAAAGACAAAACAATTAGTTTTGGTCAAATCCAGATTATCCTGATTAATTTTGAGCAGAAACAAAATATGAATCTTTTTATTATAAGTAGTTCTGAATTTTATTTTGGTAATGAAAACAATTCCTGAAACGTACTAAGTGTACTCTTTAATATGTGTGTGTTTTTTTTTAGAAACAGACAGATCAGTGTTCAAAAATCTTAGGAAATTGTCTAGTTTTGTTATAAGGGGACCTTTAACAGGCAAACTGATGAGATGTCATTTCTAAATAAACATCAAACTTTATATGAATCATACATGCTTTTTTTCGCTGTAGGTTTTGCCATGTGTGTTTCGAGGCAAGAATCAATGATGGAAAAGATAAATAAATTAAAAGTAGATGTTACTATAAAAAGCATGAATGAGAAGGAAAGGAGGAAAAAAAGGGAGGAAATCCTCAGCTTCTCCTCGCAGTACAGAGTCAAACAGAACTAGATGTTCTGATACTAGCACGTAAGCTAAACAATTGGTCTTAAGTTGACCAGATGTCTTGGTTTTAATGGGAGATGTGTGGTTTTGTTTGCCATCACAGCTCATTGCTTTATTTTCATAGATTCATAGATTCATAGAATTTTACGGCACAAAAGGAGCCCATTCGGCCCATCTAGTCTGTGCCGGCTCTTTGAAAAGAGCAATTCAATCCCACTGCCCTGCCCGCTCCCCATAGCCTAATAGACCTGTTCTCCCTAAATAAAGATCTAATTCCCTTTTAAAAGTTGTTATCGAATCAGCCTGCACCACTTTTTCAGGCAATGCATTCCAGATTTGAACAACTCGCTGAGTGAAATTTTTTTTCCTCAGCTCCCCTCTACTTCGCTTTGAAACTATTTTAAATCTGTGACCACGAAACCCCTCATGATCTTATAAACCTCTATTAGGTCTCCCCTCAATCTTCTCTGCTCCAGAGAGAATAACCCTAGCCTATCTAGCCTCTCCTCATAGCTGAAGTCCCTCAATCCTGGCACCATCCTAGTAAATCTTCTTTGTACCCTTTCCAATGTCTTCACATCCTTTCTGTAGTGTGGTGACCAGAATTGAACACAGTATTCCAGCTGAGGCCTCACCAAAGTTTTATAGAGGTTAGTCAGCACTTCCTGACTTTTGTATTCTATACCCCTATTTAGGTTTAATTAATTCTTCCGATTTAACTCTACGATGTTTTGTTAAAAAAAAGGTCCATTTGAGACCTACCCATAAGCATGCTCGGTCTCAATGCTGTTTGGATAGAATTTAGCCAGTACTGTACGTATCTCAGGTTACAATGGGCACACCCACATTCTTGAAAAAAGATTTTCAGAACTAAAAGTCCCGGGACCCAGTCTAAAAACTGGACTGTCAAATTTTGCAAAGGCAAATGTGGTCATTCTGCACAGAATCTACAGAATCTACAGTAAAGTGAGTTGACTGCATATGTTGTGGGCGAAACGCGGCAGCCAATTGTGAACAGCAGTGTCCCATAAACAGTCATGGATTGAAATGACCAATTTTTTTGACGGATTATTATCAGGCATGTGGAGTAAGGAAACTTGCCCAGGGTTTCACCTTGGCGGGAATCAAACCCACATCTCTCGCTTGCAAGGCTAACCACTGAGCTACATCTCTCCACAGTATATAAAGGAAATATGAACAATGTGTAAAGGAAATATTAGAAAACTAGAAACAGTGGTTTCTATTATATCAGACACTGCTTGGTGAATTGAATGCCCCTTTTACCCTAGGAAGTTTCCTGATGAATTTGTAGTTGGTGTGAAACCCAAGAGCAGAGGAGCTGAATCCCAGTCTGTTTCCAGTGAAGCAATAAGTAGTTGCCTGCAGCTGCAGTACTTCCTACCAACTCCAGCACAACAACAGCTGGAACCGGCATCGCGTCTCACAATTCAATGTGCATTTCGATGCCTCAATGCCAGAATGTTCACTGAAACCATCCTGTCTGCTTATCGGCGTGAGCTACCTTCTCGCCCTTTCCACAGACTAGCCGATGTCCATCACTGAGTAGATTTAAGTGGCGCTGAGCAAAGCAGACAGCACACATCTGATGTTCACCATCCTCCAGTTTTTGAGATGTGCGTACGCGGGCAGCTACATGTAACGTAAATACACACTCACACATGCCCAGTGGAGGGCTGGGTATCACAGCCAAGCAGAGCAACTCTGATCCGAGGCTGTGTTCATAGAATCATAGAATTTTATGGCACAAAAGGAGGCCATTTGGCCCATCTAGTCTGTGCCGGCTCTTTGAGAAGAGCAACTCAATCCCACTGCCCAGCTCTCTCCCCATAACCTAACAGACCTGTTCTCTCTAAATAAAGATCTAATTCTCTTTTAAAAGCTGTTGTTGAATCGGCCTCCACCACGTTTTCAGGCAATCTCTTCAGGTCACTTCTGCTTCCTTTTGAAACTATTTTAAATCTGTGACCACGAGTCACAGATTCGCCCACCAGTGGAAACAGTTTTTCCTTATTCACCCAGTTGAATCCCCTCATGATTTTATAAACCTCCTCTCAGTGTTATTATATGTGCCTCACTTACATTACATTGTGTTCAAAAGAACAAAGGGTTTTGCTAAAACAAATGGGAAGAAAGTATCTTTAAAGCATAGAGACTAAAGAGGATACAGTAAATTTAAGAACATTAGCAAACAAAACAAAGGGAGAGATTATTATTTACAAAAATGGGTAATAATAAAATTGGTCAATTCAATCCCACGACTGTTTGTGGGACACTGCTGTGCGCAATTGGCTGCCGCGTTTCGCCCATAATTATGCAATCAATTCACTTTACAGTATATATTCTGTGAAGCGCTTTGAGACGTCTAGAAGACGTGTGAAAAAAGCGCTATGTCAAATTCAAGGATTATCATCAAATAAGGCCTGGAATTTCACCTATTCTGATTTTAACAAAAGAAAGAGATAAAAATTCTAGCATTTGATATAATGCATTTTGTGTCGAGAAGATGTCCCACTTTTTTTTGCTGTTGCTTTCCTTCTAGTTTTACACAGCTATCATACACTGAGGATATGGAAATCAAATGCAAGTTTTTCTTTTGGTGAATGGACGCGCAGAGTGTTGTAAAACAGTGCCATCCTCTGTCCTTTAATGGAACATTCTCAAGCATTTGTGATGTCGTTTCATTTTCATCTCAGAATGATCTTTTTGATGCTTCAGAGAGAGTTCAGGAACATTATGTTACTGTCACTGTCCAGATGCAATTTCATACATTCAATATTTTCTGCTGCCATTTGATCATCTTTACGAGACCTGTGTTCGAATCCAGGCAGGTCAGAGCGAAACCTTGGGCAAGTTTCCTTACTCCACATGCCTAATAATCTGTCCAAAAAAACCCACAATAATAAAATTGGTAATTTCAATCCACGACTGTCTGTGGGACACTGCTGTGTGCAATTGCCTGTCACATTTCGCCCACAAATATACAGTCAATTCACTTTACAGAATATTCTGTGAAGCACTTTGAGGCGTTGATAAGATATGAAAAGCGCTATATCAAATGCAAGGATTATTATTATTATTTAAAACTGCTTGGACAGAGACCTCAGAATTTTTTTAATTAATAATAATAATTATAATAATCCTTGGAATTTGATAGAGGGCCATTTTCACACTGTTGAGACATCGCAAAACACTTCACAGTGCAGTGACGACTGTATTTTGCATGTGTAATTTGCAGGATATTCCATTGAATTGGTTTGCACAATCTGCCTCCACCACCTCTCTGGATTATTAGTTCAATACACAGTACAGTATCCACCACTTTCTGTGTCAAATGATTAAAACTCATCTCTTCTGAGCTGTCTATGTGGCACAATCCAACATCCTGCTCAGTGTTTGGTGCTGTAACATATGTTTTGCAGTGCCTTACAACCCACTGGCTTAGCAAACAAACAACAAAACTTACAAAACTTACATTTATATAGCGCCTTTCACGTCGAGAGGACATCCCAAGGCAGTAACCATTAATAGGCTTTCTCCTTTCTTGGGCATTTCAATGGCAAAATAAGTGATGCAAACATCAGTGCATTTATACCTTGTGTGGCAAAGAGGATTTACCCAATGGTTTTTCACACAGCGAGATCTTGATCCTCGCTGTGTACTGAGAGTCAGGGAGAGACAGAGAGAATCACTGGGCTAGCGAACAAGTACCATTTGCACACAAGTCCTATTTACTGGTTTAAATAATAATATTTAACAGAGCACCAGGATCAAAATTGCCTCCTTGTGGGTTGCTTTCTTTACATAGAGCTGTCTTTATCTGGGCAAATAGGCTTTCCCAGTCACTGGCCTGATGATGTTAGCTGTAGCCAGAACTCCAAGTGGCAATTTTTATTCATCCTGTCTGTTAGGAATGTCAGATATTCAGAAAAGATGCCCTGCTGTTCAAGCAGCTGCAACAAAGACAATAATAATAATCCTTGCATCTGATATATTACTTTTCATATCTTCTATAAATCCCAAAGCGCCTCACAGAATATACTGTAAAGTGAATTGACTGTATATATGTTGGGCAATATATTGACTTTATTGACTGTATGTACAATACAGGAATGTGGGAAAGCACTTTTCATATCAGGAGGACGTCCCAAAGCTCTGAGCAGTCAAGGATTTGTACACCGGGGGTTGAGATCAAGAGGGATGGAAGGCAGTGAGGGTCGGGATAGGAGGGTGACCGAAAGCACGGTCGAAGGAAAGTCTTGAGTTCCCACTTCAATCCAGGATTTATTTCTGCTGAAATGAGAGAAAAGGTTGTTAGAAGACACTCAACCTATTGCGTGGGTTGGTATAAAGTACAGCAAATTCCAATGGATTGCATACTTGAGTTCTGCAGTGTTTGACATCTCTTTTTTTTACACAGTTTATATCTCTCCACCTTCCAGCTGTTCATCCATACACGATCTTATTGTACGGCGGGGTGGGCTTGAATGGCCTACTTCTGCTCCTTATTACTGTATTATGTTCTTTCTTATGAATAGTACTAGCTTTTTAATTTAAAAAAATGAATTAGCAAACAGGAATGTATTTCCTAAACATTGCAGTAAAGTTCTACTGTTGTTTACTGATTTGATCTATGTAGAGGCGCACTTTGAACCTACAATACTTGCTGGGTTTGAAGGGGTTAATGAGAGTACTGTCATTGCAAAGACATTGAATGCATGCTTTACACATAACATCTTATCATATCTTTCCATTCCCAGGTAACACCTGAAAAGGTGACCGAGGCCAGTTGGCTTTCTAGTTACAGGTGCAACAAACAAGCAATAAAGAGAATTACTCCTCCCGCCAACAACCAGGCAAGGATACGGATGTGGGCGTTTACAGGACACAGGGATAGCTAACCAAGCACGTCCCAAATCACTCTAGCTGACAATTCCCTTGCCAGATACAGGCAGTTATTGAGCTGCATGCCAGATTTATGTAATCAGCTGATAACACAGCGGCATACAGTGGTTTGACCTTTACTCAAGTTCCAGCAGGCGACTTGCATTGGGTTAAGCTCATTAGGTTTGACCAGAATGTGTTGTTCAAAGAAACACATGGCTGAGGGAGGGAAGCTGCCCTTTTTGTGTTTTAAACGTCCTGTGGAATAGGAGATCAATGTGGATGAAGGCAGTATAACCAAAGCAAACAGCAGGATTACTAGTCAATCAATCAGGAGTGACAATAATAATAATAATACTACTCCTCTCATTTGATATAGTGCCTTATCATATTGCTAAGACATCTCAAAGCACTTCACAGGATGTACTGCAAAGTGACTGTGTGTTCTGTGGGCAAAACTCGAGAGAAAGTTGTGTGCACAGCAATGTCCCACAGCACAAACAACCATGGAGCGAGTGACCAACTTTATTGGTTTGACAGGACACCCGAGAAACTCGCTTCTCTTTGTGAATAGTGCCATGGGATCTTTGATATCCACCTGAACAGGCAGACGGACCTCGGGTTCACTTCTCATCCAAAGTACAGCACCTCCTGACAATGCGGCACCTTCCCCAGCACTGCAGGGGAAAATGTCTCAAAGTAGTTCACAGACAGACAACGTTGCTGTGGGCGAGATGTGTCATAAATCAGTCTGGTTTCTCTTAAAACCTTTGCTGGAAATATCCAGTAAATTGCATAAAACATTCGACTGAATAAGAGGTCCTGAACACAGGAGGATTATATGATTAAAGGGAGACCATGTTCTCACTGTTCAGAGTATTAATCACGACATCTATACAAACTGACTTAAGATTCACTGTGCAATTTTGTATACTTTTGAAGAAAACTCCTTAGTGAAGTTGCGAATGTTCTTCAGCCCAAATTATCATGTGGGAAGCAAGATAAACCAGTAATAATAATTTTTAACAAAATTACATTTGATACAATGCCTTTCACGTTAGCAAAACGTCTCAAATCGCTTAATAGGATTTACCGTAATGTGTAGTGATTTTGCATGCATTTTTTGACGTGTATTTTATAGATAATCTATAAAACCCGTGTCATACACAGTTAGGGGATAAATTTAATTTGTAGATTTAGCATTTCAGTGCATTCAGAACATGACAATTTGCTGAAAACAGTCATGATTTTGAGGTCCGTTTTCTGGACTTCATAAAGGAATTTTCACCAAAACAGTTTTTAAAATTAAGATTGCCTTTATGAATTTGCAAAATTCTGGACTCTCTGAAATGCTAAGTCAATTTCGACCCAGGTAGAATTTCTATACCATAACTCGCAACACTTTTTTCTCCACCTTTCAATACTGGTAGACAAGTTGATTCTCATGCTGGGCTTCTGCCTGACAGGTTTTTACATAACTGTGCACAAGACACTCAACCTATTGCGTGGGTTGGTATAAAGTACAGCAAATTCCAATGGATTGCATACTTGAGTTCTGCAGTGTTTGACATCTCTTTTTTTTTTACACAGTTTATATCTCTCCATCTTCCAGCTGTTCATCCATACAGCCATCCTTCTTGTATGGAGCCAGCTAGATTCACCACTACTTCCTAAGGCTGTCAAACATATTCTGTAGACCAAGATCCTGAAAGCCTACTTTTCTCCTGTTATTATCGACGTGAAAGGCGCTAGACAAATGTAATTTTATTGTTGGTTTTGTTGTTATCGCCAGCTCACACTCTGACAAAGTATTGACAAAGCCTTTCAGCAGCAAGACTAATTTCTGCAAACATTCAGCCTTTCAGCAAATACTCCCAGCCGTTTATATTCAGGTTTTGAGTACCAATACTCTGCCGTGCATATGGTCAGCCTTTCAATGCTAATATTAGCACCTTGTAATAATTTATTTTACATCATTACTACACGGCTAAATATCTACCTATTTTGCTATTCTCTACACCTCGACTGAGAGAGGAGAAGACTGATCTTTTGGTCATATTTTGATTTGGGGGAAATTGCTAAGCATATTCAGACCCAGGTTGAGAGTTCCACATATGCTTTCACACAACAAATAAACTTTCCCGGTATGGAACGGACAATGTGTTTTCTCTCCTCAGAGGGACACACACTCCTTAACTAATTCCAAAATATCAATATCAAAATAACAAACTAAAACCGCACAGTTTGCAATTGTGAGCAACGCCTGGCAAGCCCCCCAGTGCTTGTCCAGCTAGCATAACTCTATCCCGTATCAGACTCTATCAGTCTGACCATCTGATTGCTGTTGATCAAACAGACTATCTGTGCGCAATTGGCTGCCGTATTTTGTCCACAAAATATACAACACTTTAGAATATATTATGTGAAATGATTTGAGACGTCTCAATGGTGCGATAAGGGGCTATTTCAAATGTAAAGATTATTATTACTGCTATTGTCATTTACACGTTACAACCTTACTACTGTATATTAAATGCAATGATTATTAGTATTACAGTATCATTATTACACAAGCCTTATGATTAAAGTCTGTTGGATCCAAGGCCCATGTCTTTGAAAGCAGAGCGTCTAACCCTGGACTTGATTCCACTGGTTGAAATTAAAAAAAATACTGGTTTTGAAAACACTTCACACAATTGTGCTCTGGTTCCTGTAAGATGCTTTGCCTGAAGGGAGAGGTTATTACCTCTGTCCAGATTTACCTCAATTTTTTCTCATCACTATTATCATACAAAAAAGTCAAAGTCAGCTTGTATCAGCATAATGACAGTCAGAGGACAACCAGGAACGCCAGTCACTCAGTTAGCAAGCCCTAATGTAACATGCCATTTCCCTACAGTGTGGTAACTATTAACACATTATACAAAAATAACCATTGGAAATACTATCTTCGTGATTTTAAACATTGGCTTTTATCTAAGCCACCGGAGTAAGACAACACAAAGATTTGACAAATTTAATTATTGTTCAGCAGGAAGGTACAGATTATGAAGGTAAATGGTACAGACCCTGTCTCCAAAGCTGGGTTGAGATGCCTGCGGTGTCTGACACCAACTGCTTGGCTCAGCTGGAGATGGTACGCCGAACATCAGCCCACATGTTCGGCACATACTTAGCCCTAAGGTTTTACGTTTCCGTGTGAAACCATTGCTTTATTTCACAAGTTGCACACGGAGAGATACTCAATCTGGAAAGAGCCGTAAAACTGCATCTGCATCAGCAGACGGGCCCAAGTCAGATTGCATTATTGTTCCCCCTCACAGACTGTGGGGGGAAATCTCTCTCTGTATTTTGGTGTAAATGCAAAGTTGGTTTGACAGCTGGGAGGAATGATGCCTGGATGCATTCAAGCACCCAAATCCTATTTTCCTCACAATGTTAAACCACATGTATATTGGATTGCTGCATCCTCCACTATGTTGTGGTCTCCTGATGTGAAAGGCGCTATACAAATGTAATTTTGTTGCCTCCCTCTGTAGCGAAGAACTAAACTCGCTGTTTCTTTTTTTTCTGTCTTCAAATGAGTTTCACAAAACGATCCTATGGCACTATTCACAAAGAGGAAGGAATTCTGTTCCTGTCTCTAGATCAGCATCGCAACAGATTAATTGGTCATTCACCTCATGGGTGTTTGTGAGATCTCACTGCTACCAATGGCTATTATATTGACCTAGAAATAGCCACTACAATTGATTGCAGTTACCTGAGACATGCTTTGGGATGTTTAAATATGATAAAAGAAATTGCAGGTTCTTTCATTCAGGAACATTAAGTGCGAATATCTTATTTCTCAATAGCTATATTCCGAATTGATGGTTGCGTGGCCCTCACAACAAGATTTGCTTAGTTCTCCCTAACCCTCTCCCATTACGTATTGCCAAATATTTGTATCATTTCTATCAGTTTCAACTCTCCATCCCAAGAAAACAAAATGATCATTTTGTTCAATTTTTGTTCAGAGTTAAATCGTTATCATTGGAATTCTAAACTAAACAATATGTGCTCGCTGTTTCTTTTGTTGTGTCTTAAAATGAGTTCCATCTCACACAAGTCGGATTATTTCACACACTTGTACTCTCATGATGGATTAGCACACATAGATCCTGTCAAAAAGTTGCGTTCCACATTTCACCACGCGTGCTATGGGTTGGCACATTCCACATGGGAAGGACATCTCAAAGAGCTTCACTGGGTTTACTGTAAAATGATTGTCTGTATATTTTGTAGGTGTGCATGTAATATGAAACAGGGTGGTTTCACAAACGAACGAATGAGGAATAGTGCAACGGACATCATAGAGAATCTCTCTGTGTTGACGTCAATGTTGATGAAGTGGTGCGAAAGGAGAAAAGTTTATAAGAAATAAATCGAGCAGATTGTATATTTTGCTACTGTTTCCTATTCAGTTGTTTATCAACCACAAGAAGCAGCCTGACCCACGGAGGGCATTCCTCGAGTGTAAGACTGTGCATTTGTGAGATAGAACAAAACTAGGCAATATCTGTGACTATCGAAGGACAGGTTAGGGAAGGCCTGCCTGCAGAACAGACGATATGAACAGGGCTCCAGCAATGAAATCAGAAAATTAATGTTTACAGCAGCTATGAGAAACAAACCATTGCATAATGGTAATTGCTATGACAATCATTTCAAGGATCAAGTTAAAAGGTTCTTTTCAAATGTACGTTTCTTTATAATTAGCTCAAGATGAAGAGGGATCCCATTACCTTATTAGCTAAATGTAAAAGGAAGAAATCCCAAACAAAAACTACCTCCAGTATAAGCCTATTAATTTTTTTTCTAGGTATTAGTGAAAGATGATTAGTACTTTATGTTTGTGGTCATATTTAACATATTTCAAGAAATGCATTGGCAGAAGAGATATGATCTCAAGTGTGCTATCATTCAGCTCTAACATTACAGTACACACTGCAAAAATCATCAGCCTCGAATCATCTTGAACTGTACACTTTCTGCATATGTGACTGCCGGCTACTGTGCATTAACAATGTACATTGCTAAGCTGGTATGATTTGATGGACAAGGTGATATACAGTAATTAAGAGCAGATACACATTGTATTGGTGCATCAGAAGTTTGCGTTCATTCATTCCTTGCTCTAGCATCACAGTTGAGTAGAGAAGTTGTGAAAACGTGTCATCTCTTCCTCACAATGGATGCATGTTGCCTGCCATGAAGCACGCACCACTTATGAACTGTGCGCCTTACCTTCTTATACTGCTGCTGTTTGCATTTTCAACGATTTGAATCTTCAAACCGATGCCGCATTGGTATTGTCTTAGAACAGTTGTCCAATTCTGAGCAACTTAATGGTAGTTTGTCATCTAACATTCGCAAGAAATGAAATTGTGGCTCAGCTCCTAAGCGATATGAGCAAAGAATTTCTGAAACTTCACATCCTCAGAGTGAAAAACAGTGCCTGAGCCCAAACCCCTACCTCGTATGTCTGATGTGGGATTGTTTCCAATGGAAAGAGGGAAAGATCTCCGTCTTATAAGATAGGGAAAGTACAGTTTTGGACTGATGTCACATCGCTAAACCATGGCACAGACTGGGGCCCCATAAGACGTTTGTTGGTAGCAACTGTTTACTTAGTAATGTATACTTCCTCCTAGCAGTCTCAAAAATGTTATCAGATGCCAGATCTGATGGGAAATTTAATGAGGTTCATCAGGCTGGAGCTTTCAAACATGATGTATTTGGACAGTTTAAAGCCACTACATTTGGGGGGAATTGGATGGTACAGAGTGCAGTTTTCTCACACGCAGGGTCTTGGATTCAAATCCAGCTCAGATTGTTGGGACGAACCTCTATTGTCTCTGCCAGGTACATGTGTCCTGTGCGAATTGAGTTTAGGCAATGTCAGGTTCTGTAGCTCATATTGCTAGACTCTCGCATGATAAGAGTCTAAAAGGAATCCACTGGCTGTGGAATATGGAAATTTAACACGGATTAGCAGCAGATGCTCTTAGAAAGTTTGGGATAAGAGTCATTTCTTGGCCGTATAGAGTGAGCTATAGAGTTACTATGTTGTACCTGATCTATTGGTTCTTGTTGGCAATAAAGTGGTTCCATTCCCAACATCTTGATTCATGCAAGAGGTCTCGCGAAGCTCTGTGAGACTGTCTCTTGATGCAAAAGATGTTATATATTAATTACAAGAATTGTTAATATTAATAAAGCCTGTTTTAAAATAAGGGTTTCAATACTGTGTACATTGGTATCTGTGAAATAGCCCTATGCAACCAGAACAGGCAGGACACAGAAAACAAACAATTTGAACAAAATACAGGAACATAGGTATCCCAGCAAATATTTTAGAGAATAATTCGTTCCAACAGCAAAAAAAAGCATTTTTCAAACCAACAAGATTACTGTAATACATAAACATTGTAACAGGTAAATGACACTATTCTACAGCATATTGTATGAATACACAGAGCTATCCTGTTGTGGCATATATAGTATTTCAAATCCAACAAGAGTCTTAGTGTGGATGATTTTTGAGCATGCCACTTTAAACAAAATTAAATCAATCTCCATCAATCTTAAACTGGGATGTTTCGCTGGATTTGCACCTTGCCAGTCCAGGATATAGCTACTGATTTCCAGGTCGTTTGCTATCCCTGGTTTTAACAAGTAAGAGAGTTGTGTACGATCAACCGCATATTATAAACTAAACTGAAACAAAACACTGCTTTTGAAACACGAACAAGCACACATACATGCTACTAAACCAGGATGAGATTAGAAGCATGCCAAGATAAAAATATTTCTTCAATGGCAGCATACGGAAAGAAGAAGTGCATTAAAAAAAAATTCGGAATGTGTTTTTATCAGGATAACTGATTCCCATTCGATTGTGTGTTCTGAGAATTGATCTTTCCTGGTTTAACTTAACATTTAGCCCGTGGAGGTTAGAAGGGTGGTCTAATCACCAGCTCATCAACGTGAAGGAATTCACTGCACCACTGAATGAACCATGATGAATGCAAGTCAGTTATTATAAAGAGGAGCTGTGACTTTCGATTACCTGCAGTTTGACACTGATACAGTGAAAGAAAAGTTACCGGTACCTGGAATAGGATTACAGAATTTTGTTTGATGTGATTAGCAGCTCACCATATACAGTACTCAACTACTCGCTCTGAATTACTATTATTTTATTTTTCCACATTTGATTTCTGAATCATACAAGGAAACAGCCAGGATAAAGCAAATACAGCATAGCATTTTCAGTTTAAATTTTCTTTATTGCTACTGTATTTTGGATTGTTACAGCAGGAAATACAGAAATAACTAGATAGGATTACATTGAAAGAACCAGGGCCACGAATAACATAAGTGCGTTCAATTAATTGGATGATTTTTTTCAAGGAAAGTAATGAAGAAAATAACCATTTCACTGCTCCCTGCTTAAGTAAGCAAGTCACAGTGAAGTATGAAGTCAGAACTGCTGTCCAACAGAATATAATACGAATAATAAGCCTTGCATTTAATATAATCGCGTCACCAAAATATCTCAAAATGCTCTGAAGGAATTTAAAGGTACAATGTATATTTGAAGCTTCACAACAGAAGGATACACATGTTATTAACAGAAGAATAAGGCAAAGAGTGTTTTAATTTAATGCACATTGATTTCTACAACATCTACCTCTTATCTTTGTCTATTCAACAAGTACGCAGCTTGTGTGACTTACTTTCTGGAAGTATCAGAAATGCACAGTTTGCACTTTGCTGTGTCTAGAACCTACAGCTAATGGGTTCACTTGTCCAATCTAATGACATAAAGTTGTACTGTGTGCTAACGGCAATCTTGAACGGGTTCTTCTGCACAATATCAATGGGAGGACGGAAGGTATTGATAAGAATTTGCACGTTCGAGGCAAGGAAACAAACATTTGTTTCCAGTAACTCTTTATCTGTCAATGTGGAAGGAATGACAGGTGCTCAGGTCCACAGAATAGGTTAATAAGGAGATGAATTAATGCTTTGAAAATCACAGCCACTCTTATTGTACTAGCCTGTGACAATCCTAAGATTAAACAATATGAATGGGGTTATTTGTTCCCAGGTATCGGTAACTTTTCTTTCACTCGATCAGCTCAACCTCCAGGGTGAACAATTTAGTGAGGATATATAATCGCCCCAGTTACAAATTACTTTTAAACATCAAAAGAATTCTTCAGTACTCAATCAGCATAGTGCGCTAATAACCCAACGTTCCTGCATCAAAGTTTGCAACATCCTTCCCAATATGCCTGAATAATCACCAAATGGCAGCTAGGAGGGAAGAGAAAACTGTAAGGTCAGTCACCCTAAATTATTCTCTTATATCTCTCTGTGGCCTGATAGAGGAATCTGTGAGATGATCAGCCTGACCGATTGTTGTACGACATGTTCAAGGATCCATTCCATTTAATACC
Organism: Hydrolagus colliei; assembly: GCA_035084275.1. Lineage (NCBI taxonomy): Eukaryota > Metazoa > Chordata > Chondrichthyes > Chimaeriformes > Chimaeridae > Hydrolagus > Hydrolagus colliei. The sequence goes on along the minus strand of CM068747.1, from coordinate 3,992,107 downwards.
CAGTTGTCAAAGGCAGGTCAGTGGCTCTCGGAAATATGATTGTAATACGCAAAACACTTAGAATAATGCTGCTCAGCAAAACACATGGTTATTTTAAACATGATTGCTTATTAACATTAATCACACACCCATGCTGCCTTCACATTTTACGCATCTTGAGTTTCTTCCAGAACATGCCAGTCCCTTGAAGTATAGCCTGTTCTGCCAAGGTTTTGCAGTGGTCAGGCGTAAAGCCTATTAACGCTGTACCGACTGTTGTGACTCCCTGGCTGTCAGCCATCTTTTTAATCTGTCTCTCGATGGTACTGGGAGAAACGTACCGGTATCTTTCCCCTTGAATACGATAGGAGACATAACTCCCGCTTTCCCGCTCGTGTGTTTCCAGTGACGGCTGCTCTTTTTCTTCAAGGCTCTCCACATTGCAAGCTATTTCCACCTTCCCTTCGTGAGGAAAGGCCATAGCCTGGATGCCCCGGAGACCGCCCAGGCTTGCTCCGCGGATGGCGCTGGCGATCTGCCGCCCGATGGCGAGATCCTGGGTGTCTATCGTCACATTACAGTTCATGACATAAGCAGAGGCACCAATTCCTGGAGTAACAAGAGATGTTTTTGTAAAACTGCATTGAACCAGGTATCATTCTCCTCTCACAGCCATGGCTATTTCAACAGTGCTGTGTCTAGAACCTACAGCTAATGCGTTCAATTGTCCAATCGAATGACATAAAGAGTCCTGTGCCCTAATGACAACTCTGATGGGTTCTTCTGCACAATATTAATTCAGTAGGGGACGGTGGGTAGCTATTAATATGAATTTACACGTAGGATGCAAGGAAACAAACATTTGTCTCAAGTTACTCTATCTGTTAGTGTGACAGGAATGGCAGGTGCTGAACCTGGATCCCTGAACTCAGGGAGTCACAAACTTGGTCACGAGTTGATGGCGACAAAACATTCTCTCGTCTGTTGGCCGTGGAGATCACATACGAAACCTTGGACAGTCTCAATGTAATTTGAACTCTTAAATATAAGGGCCATTAATTATGGGGTTAGGGTTTCAATATCGTCGAAATTACATTTGAAGAGCGCCTTTCACGTCGGGAGGACATCCCAAGGTGCTGAACTAAATTGAAGGCCGGTGTGCGGGACAATTTAAAGCTCAAAGCACAAACCTGTTAATCCATATCTCGGATGAATCACAGTTCCTACATCTGGTTTGATTCTATCCATATTCAAGCTGCTCTTCCTGAACCAGCCAGATTCTTTCCTGCGCTGGACGAGGCTCCGTCTGAGAGGCCGATCGGCGTGTCCAAAATAAAACATGCTACACTCTGGTACGGCGTGGGTTAACCTCTCGGCAACGCCTGCAGTGAGGAGATGAAGGGCAGTGAGTGAGGAATTGTCGGCAAAGGAGCGTTGTCGAGGTTGCGGGCTGAACTCTCCCAGGAACCGTCCTCTAAACAATGCTTGGGTTGGGTCCTCCATACATTATTAAAGTAAAGTCAACTCAGTTAACCATCTGTTGAAGCTGGTCTGTATGCCACACCTGGCTGCCGCATTTCTCCCACAAAATACGTACACAGTTGATCCACAGTACTGTACAGTATATGCTGTGAAGTGCTTTGAGACATCTCAACGACGTGACAAGACCATATATCGAATGCAAGGTTTATTATTGTGTTATAAAATTCCTCCCAACATGAAAGATGCTTTCATTTGTTGTTGGTACTGTAGCAGTTATATTATACTGTACATATACAATATATATTGTATATACACAATACTGTATATACATTTTCTTAAAGTTTATCCACATTTTCATATACACACAATGAGGCTATTCCAGTCTTCCTCATGTTCTGAAGTAGCCAATTGCTTATTATTTCAAGCAGCACAAAAAAAAGTTTGAAGCCCATTTGGTGCAGGGGAAATGGTACACTAACCAATGGAATGAAGACTTCTCAGTGGTTTGTTACTGTGGTCCGCAAGGGAAAACATGCATAGTTAATCCCGAATCACAATTACCCCGAAGTAATAGATTTTAGTTGCCTTCAGCCACTATGCCCTGAGGTTCTGGATTGCCCTTCCTCACTCCCTTCGCCTCGCCCCCTCTCTTCCCAGTTTCAGGTCCCAGCTAAAGAACTTTCTCTTTGACCGCGCCTTTGGTCACCTTTCTACCCCTGCCCCTGGCTCGGTCCTGGGATCGTTGTTGTGAAGCGCTCTGAGACGCCGTCCGGCGTGGAGGGCGCTATATAAATTGAAGCTGTTGTTGTTGTTGTTGTAGGTAGTAGGTACCTGACACCTGCTGAAGTGAAGGAGTCAAATGGGAACAGAGAGAGCTTGGTGCCAGGTGAAATTACATTTTGTAAAGAGGCTTTCACATCGGGAGGATGTTATACTAACATCTGCAGTAAGTACAATACAGCACAGAAACAGAATTGCTTCAACAGATGGTTAACTGATTTATAATATAATAATAATACATGCATTTTGCTATCATGCCTCATCCCATCTTTGAGATCTCCCAAAGCGCTTTTAACATTAATTCGCTTAACATTACTGTTAATGTTGACTGCATATTTTTTATGGGTGAAATGCGGCAGCCAATAGCGCACAGTAGTGTCCCATAAACAGTTGTGGATCGAGTGACCAATTGATTAGGATTTGATTTTACTTTGGCTGTATGATGGAGCCAAGCAATTTTCACTTCATGGTGGGACCTACCGTGAGCCACCTCGCCGCACTCCTCCAAGCCAACAGACTCAGAGAGAGGGTAGATAGGGACTAGATCCACAGCCCCAAGGCACGGGTGAACACCCCTGTGCTGTTGCATGTCAATGAGTTTGTAGGCTTCAGTGCACGCAGCGGCAATGGCACACCCTGAAAACATGAAAATAACCTTAAATTAGCCAGTCCTGCTGTGCACTGTCCCAAACCACAATACTGTACGTGGCGATTCATTGCAAATCATTTCAATATCGACGTACAATCTCAAGAAATATTCCTAATGTCCCAAGTCAGGACATTGAACTCATAGAGTAGTCTTGGCCGATATTCATACTCAGTCGCATCTGAAGACAGCAGCTCAGATAATGCAACACAACCCCCAGTACCGCTTTGGAGCATCAGCCTGGACTGTGAGTTTAAAGCCCGTGTTCTCTACCGCTCCAAACTTTGCGACCCCCATCTCCCTAATTCCTTGCCCGACTCCGTTGGTTCCGCAGCATACAGAGGGTCCAATTCAAGATCTTGATCCTCACATTAAAAGCCCTCCATGGCCTTGCCCCACCCTACATTCGTGACCTCCTGGCCTTCTATCAACCTGCCCGCCCCCTCCACTCAGCAGCCTCTGGCCTGCTCCATGTCCACCAAATCACCCACTCCACCATTGGTGGGTGAACCTTTAGCCACTCTGCCTCCAACCACGGGAACTCCATCCCGCAGTCCTTCCACCTCGCCCCCTCCCTGGCCTCCTTCAAGACCCTCCTCTTCGACGGTCCCAATGGTCACTCCAAATCCCTCCCCACTTTCCCTCCACCCTCCCTGTCCCCAGCTCAGGTCTGAAACAATGACTGTCCAGCGCCTTGGGACATCCTCCTGACGTGAAAGGTGCTGCACAAGTGTAATTTTGTCGTTGTTGTGGTTGTTGAACTCACAATGTTCTGATTCAGAGTTGAGAATGCTAGCAACTGAGCCAGGCTGTCACTTGTAAACCGAACGAGTTGTTCGCCTCTTCTCCTGGGTTTGTACCTTACACTGAGTTTAAGAGCAAAAGATATTGCGAGTGAAATCGTACCTAATTTCTCAATGGGAGCCACGAGCGTCAGGACTGATCTATTATAATCATAATCTGAAAAAATGTTAAGCACAGCTGCTTGAGTTTCCATCTGACCTGCAATCAAACCAACAAAATACAGTATTTCATTAATGATTCCAATACGGTAATTCCAAAATGCAAGGAATGTTTTTGTGTGGAATGTACTGTTACCTTGCTTATTACAGACTGCTGCCTGTGCCACCTTTTCTACAATGTATTGGTTCCTGGCTTCAGAAATGTTCAGCAAACACGCAGCCAAACGGAGAGCCGGTCTTGAGGACGCCATCTTTTATTCTGGGGAGTTAAAGTACATTTGTAAAATTCCCCCCCAAATTGCTTACTGTTCAAATGTTTGTTTTCAATCCCCCCCCCCCCACCATTTGGTCGTTCCCTCCGCCCTCTTCCCCAATGCAATAACGTTATTCAAGAGAGAATCCACTCGCAATTGCAAGGGTCAATTTGAAGACAAACACCAGGAAGTTTTTCTTTCCACAGAGTAATTAATGATTGCAACAGGTTGCCAGGAAGGGTGGTTGAAGCCAGACATTGGACTCATTTCAAAAAATACAGGGTAAATGTTCTGGAGGGACATTTCATTCTGAAATAATCTTGTGATTTTGTGAGAACAATCTGTTTACGCAACGCACAAACACCCACCCACACATCACATTATAGTCCACATACTGTACTTTTTTATCTCATGGAATTTCATACCATAATCGAACCTGCCTGCGCTCCAAATGTCTGTCTCTGTTTAAGAGAACCGGAAAACCGCACGTACATTATTTATTTATTTATTATATTATATCTTTATTTAAAATTATTTACAGTAATTACTTGTAGACATTCTGTGCCATATTAAAAGTTTTACTTGTAGCCGTACAGAAATCACGTCTCAAGTCAAGAGTAGCCCCACTCTGCTTCACAAATGTATAGTAGGTAACAAAGTCCCTTTAAGGTTTGATCGTTGTCACAGCAATGAGTCTAATGATGACATGTGGGCCCTATTATTTGGGATGGTTACTGTTATTGAGTACACAAGGATTAATATACAATTGACCTTTGGAAATAAATAGTCCATCTTTAATATTATCATCAGTGGAGACTGTAAAACACTTTATTCTCGGTTTCCTGCTTAAAAAGTTAATCGAGTTAATAAACTCAGGAATTCAATGATGTCATTAAAAAGTACCGGACACAGTGACAGCTTGCTGCGGTTTTCCTTAAGATTCAATTGAAGATACGGGGTGGGGGGGGGGGGGAAACGCCCGGATTCAGGGAGAGCCGTGAGATTAATGGACGGCTCATTCAGTCGGAGTCTGTCGGTTATCAAGGCGACCACTGCACCTCTACTAGCCGTGGCCCCGCACGGGGGGGGGATCTGGTGCTCATGATTTTAATAATTTGTGGCTTAAACAATAATTCAAACTTACTGGCTGATTTGGGGAGAGAAGCGGGACGATGCACTGAAGGCAAAAATATACAATTTTGCAACCCAAGACAGTGTAGTCCTGTGTTACACGACACAAGCCCTTCACATTAAAAACAAAAACTAAAGTCGCTGGGGAAACTCAGCAGGTCAAACAGCATCCATGGAGAAAGGAAAAGGAGTCAACGTTTCGGGTCTACGACCCTTCGTCGGGACTGACAAAGTATTTTGTGTTTTGTACATTGCCCAGTACAGCCCTGTACAGACCAGCACAGCCCAGCACAGCCCTACATTGCCCAGCACAGCCCTGTACAGACCAGCACAGCCCAGCACAGCCCTGTACAGACCAGCAAAGCCCAGATCCTAAAGACCTGTAAAGAAAGCAGTTGCCACCGAGCGCTGACTCTCTGACCCCTGACGCCCTGTGGTCACACAGTCTCTTGTGTTTAATGTGTAGCGAGTGGTTTTGTTGTTATTGTTGTTGCACAGGTTGACCAGCCCAGGATAGATCCTGATTCCCACCCCCCCTCACCCACACACATTAGTGACCTCTCCGCTGCACACAACGCGGCGTTTGTAGATGTTTGACCTACACATTCAGGGAGGCTGATCACTTACTAGAACTCAAATGGTTGCGATCTTTGGACCTTTGATCACACAGAAGAACGCAGGGCTCCAGGATATGGCGAGCAGAACAGAACAAAATGTACCAAACTGCTCCCCCATCTGGTAAAAAAAAATAAAAAAAATAATAATCCTTGCATTTGATATAGCGCTTTTCACGTCTTCAAGACATCACGGAATATACTGTAAAGTGAATTGACTGTACTGTATATTTCTGGGAGAAACACGGCAGCCAATTGCACACAGCAGTGTCCCCACAAACAGTTGTGGGACGTGTGTGTGAATCCAGGCAGGTCAGGGCGAAACCTTGGGCAAGTTTCCTTACTTCACACGCCTAATAATAATCTCTCCCAAAAAAGAACATAATAATAAAATTAGTCATTTCAATCCACGACTGCTTGTGGGACACTGCTGTGCGCAATTGGTTGCCGCGATTCGCCCATGAATATATACAGTCAATTCACTTTACAGTATATTCTGTGAAGCGCTTTGGGACGTCGATAAGATGTGAAAAGCGCTATATCAAATGCAAGGATTATTATTATTATTTGTGGGATACTGCTCATGTGCAATTAGCTGCTGTATTTCACCCACAAATATACAGTCAATTCACTTTACAGTATATTCTGTGAAGCGCATTGAGACATATAGAAGCCGTAAAGAAGCACTACATCAAATGCAATGATTATTATATTTATATATTATATATTTGTGGGCAAAATACAGCAGCCAATGCAGCCGCAGCAGTATCCCACAAACAGTCGCGGATTGACTGACCAAATTATTATTATTGATTTATTTATTTTGTTTAGCTGTGAGAGTGAAATCACAAAGGGCTGAGTGAGACACAAATGTTTATCCAAATGACCCCAAATATTGTAATTCCATCATAGGAATTGTTTTGAGTAGGAAACACACATGGAGCAGGGGTTGAAACCTCTGTTTTGCTCCAAGATAAATAAATACATAGATAACTAAATAAGGGACCTCGAAATTATTCTTTTGAAGTACCCATGAGGTGCAAATGTAAATGTACTGTGTTTCAATCTAAATTTTTTTTGCCTACCAACTGAAATCCACAGTTAGGTTAAGCCATCAAACAAACCGACTGAAATCAAAGTTTCTTTTTATTTTCAGCAGCTGTACAGTTCAAATCCTGTTTTGTTTTATTCTGAAAAAAAGGTGACTTCATGGCAGGAACAAAGAAAATGAACATGTCATTGTGATTAGTGAAATGTAGAATTTAAGCATTACTCTATATAGTTTTCTGCGGTTTACAGTGTATCATAAAATCATGTATCATCTCTCTTGCTGTAATCTGACAAAACATTGTTGTTATATTACTAATGGATGTGTTAGCGCATTAGCACATTCACCAGCAGCTCAGGACCACAAGATGTTCAGTTGGAGAAAGCCTTTTGACCCATTTCAGCTGATAATAATAATAATAATCCTTGCATTTGATATAGCACTTTTCACATTTTTACAGCATATTCTATGAAGTGCTTTGAGACGTCTAGAAGACGTAAAAAGCACCATATAAAATGCAAGGATTATTATTATATCTAGATTCACTTATTGTTATAGTGTTGAGAACTGTGTGTAGTTCATTGTTATAGTGATTGAGCTGCTACTAAAACACTATCTCGAGACTCCCAATTTTCTCAATGAGCTGGAAATTGGGTTTGGTTGTGTTTGCATAACCACACATCAAACAAATAGTCACTGCACTTTACAGTAAATCCTATGAAGTGCTATAAAGGGCATTCTTTTAAAAGCTTTACACCAAACCTGAGTATTATTATTACAAATAGATTACTGTACATTTAAAAATGTAATGATTGCCTTCAGTACCATAATGTATTACTACAGTATAATGTATGTTCAGTGAGCTGTCATCAAGAGAGTAGACCTTTTCCTTCTACCCAGATTGTCAGAGTTTGAGGGCTCAGGTTGCCTGTTGTTCTGAGTTAGTTGTTTGCTACTTTTAGAGTAAGGCTTCTCAGTTCTTGGCCAGGCAATCAGTCTCACTATGGAATAACACTGTGAGGACATATAGAAGCTCAGTCAGACTCACTTCACTGCATATAAGTGCAAGCACACCCGATTACCTGCCATAGTGTATTATTGCCATCCTACAGGCCTGACTGGCTCAGTCTCTCAATTCAAGGGGGGTCTGCAGAGAGACTAAATAAAATATAATGGAAAGTGGAGTAAATCCATAGGGTGGGAAGGAAACATGTTTATTTAAGGTCATTTTATTGTAGGGAACAAGGATTAATGCTATCAATAAATTTGCTACGGTTTTTTTAAAAAAACTAGAAGTTGTACAAAATGTTTTTTACTAGGGTTATTTTAGTCATTGCAATAGTAGAGGGTTGAACTCTTAAATGTGAGAACCAAACTCAAATCCCTACACTGATTTATATTTGCATTTGAACATCCTATGGTTAAGAGTGCCTCTCCAGTCTTGGCCAAACTGTGGGAGGAAGAAAAAAACTGGTGAGAGCGGTTCCCTCCTGCCACACACTCACAGTGCCTCGCTGTGGGTCAATCAATCAGAGCAACATGAAACGCGTTCTGTACAATCGAGCACCCTGCTGATTCCAACCAATGACGGCAACATGGAGAAAGGGAGTTTATTTGCTCTGACTTGCTCAGAACTAAAAAGAGGACATTCATTTCTAGTTACACATTTACGCGAACAGTTATCGGGATGATCTTTTGCCATTTGTCTGGTGCTAGATACAGTTTGTCTTGTTAAAAACCACCCTGTCCGGTTCATGAAAATACTCGCAGTGTTACGGCGATCATGCTTAGCTAGGTCTGGTGGATTAAAGCCCAGGAGCAAGCTGAAGACCTTAAATGAATTTAATGCTATGGTACAGTATGGGAACGTTTATTATTGCTGCTCAATCATACCTTACTATTTGAGAAGAAGACACTATATTTAATTCCAGATGTGAAATTCATAGGTCCAGTCATTTTGATCGGTAGCAGCATTTTGCTACGGGAATATTTTGAACATTACTAGATTGCTGTAAAATAAATCCTCGAGTTAGATTACTACCAGCGAGCTTTCTCTAAATTCTGACAAATTCTGTACCCCTCACTAAAATCATAACCTTCCAAGATTTAAATCCTAAAGGCATATAGCCTCAACACTGTCACATTTATATGGCTCCTCCTCTCAAGTGCACTAGTCCTTTAACCCCATTGTGGTTTGAACCCAAAATAGTCCGAGCGAAGCAAAGGAATATTAATGATAATGATGGCTCTTTGAACTTGTCTGATGTTTAACAAAAGAGCCCTGATGGTAAACTCCTGTCTTTAATTTGCCTTTTTTTTTCAGATTAAGGTATATTTTAAAACGGATTGCCCTGTGCGTTACAGCTTCCCCGCTCCTCTTTATAAGTGTTTAATGTTACTAAGCTATGGTTCTTTGGACACGAGTTGCCATCCCCCAACCCATTGGAGATTAGATTTTTGACTAATGGCAGATGATTTGACTAATCAGCCCTGGGGGTAATTGTAGTTGGGCATGATCCTGTCCACACACCTGAGACAACATTATTAGGAACAGGAATCCTCGCATTATTTCCCTCTAGCCCGGAGTCGCTGAGACTAATTATAATAACAAATAATACTTTGGCAGTTGATAGCGTGTTGTAAATCTCAAATGCTTTCTACAGATGAGTTCCTTTTGAATATAGTGACTGTTACAATATAGACACCTAATTTGCAACTAAATTGTTCCATAAACAATACAGGTATAGCGTATTTCACATCTTCTAGACACCTAATAACGTGATAAATGACCAATTCATCCCATTGCTGCTCAATTTGGATGACAGAAGATCAGTCAGAAGATCTGTCAACCCTCCCATTGCAAGACGGCAATGGGAGGGTTGACAGACACGTAAACAGGCAACCCAAACCTTGGCTTAATGTGTCATCTGAAGGAATGCCAGTCAAGCAATGCACCTTTCACATCGGGAGGACGTCCCAAGACGCTGGACAGTCATTCAGCTGGTGGGGATAAGGGGTGGGATGGGGTGGAGGGGGTATGGATCAAGGAGGGTGAAGGTACGGGTGAAGAGAAGGGTCTTTGAGGCGAAGGGAATATGGGATGAATGTCCAAACAATCCCCCCCCCACCCCCGAGTAAAACTGTTCACTCCATGGCTGTTTGTGGGCTGTTGCTGAGTGCGAACCGGTTACCGGGTTTCGTGCAGAAAATACACGTTATCAATCCATTTCAGACAGGGTGAAACCTTGGGCACGTTTCCCTACTCCACACGCCTGATAAGAATCCCTGAAGAAAGAACAACAATAATAAATTGGGTCATTGGAATCCACACTGCTGTGCGCGTTTGGCTGCCACGTTTCCCCCTCAAAACATACAGTCAACTCACTTTACAGTGTGTATTCTGCGAGGCGCTTTGAGACGCCTAGAAGGCGTGCAAGGCGCTATATCAAACCAAACATCAAATGCCTAGGATTATGTACGACTAACACCACCATTATTTATTTGCGGGAATAACTAACTCTAACTCCACTATCCCTTCTCCCCTCTCCTTCCCCCTAACCCGACCAGTATTACAGTATTAATACAGTATTATTATTATTATCATCATTACTAGCAGTGTTGGGGTTGTCTTTGATAGGTATTGTATCATTCCCCCCCTCCTTCCCTGCCCTGCAGTACCCATGCAGTGGCGGGCGGCGGCCATTGGGAGGCGCTGTCGCCCGGGGAGGGAGGTTTGTAGCCGGGTCCCAGTTCAGTCGTCGGCTTGTTTCCTTGGCGCCTGTGCCGCCGCCATGACCAGGCCCGGTTGGGCGCTGCCCAGTTGCCTGTGGCGAGAGCCCGGGTTTGAAGTGTTCAGGCTGAGCGGGGTGCCGGGCCGCGACCCCGGCAGGAGGAATGACCTGGTGCTGGGTGTGAGCCGAGGGGGAGGGGCAGGGGCAGGGGGGGGAGGGCAGCCCGCCGGCCCACAGAGAGTCATCTACTTCCCAGGAGATGTGCAGGTCTGAGCTCCACCACACTGAGCTCACTATAGACTCTCTCACACTCTCTCACTGCTCACCACACTGAGCTCACTATAGACTCACTGCTCACCACACTGAGCTCACTATAGACTCACTGCTCACCACACTGAGCTCACTATAGACTCACTGCTCACCACACTGAGCTCACTATAGACTCTCACTGCTCACTGCTCACCACACTGAGCTCACTATAGACTCTCACTGCTCACCACACTGAGCTCACTATAGACTCTCACTGCTCACCACACTGAGCTCACTATAGACTCTCACTGCTCACTGCTCACCACACTGAGCTCACTATAGACTCACTGCTCACCACACTGAGCTCACTATAGACTCACTGCTCACCACACTGAGCTCACTATAGACTCTCTCACTGCTCTGCTCACCACACTGAGCTCACTATAGACTCTCACTGCTCACCACACTGAGCTCACTATAGACTCTCACTGCTCACCACACTGAGCTCACTATAGACTCTCACTGCTCACCACACTGAGCTCACTATAGACTCTCACTGCTCACTGCTCACCACACTGAGCTCACTATAGACTCTCACTGCTCACTGCTCACCACACTGAGCTCACTATAGACTCTCACTGCTCACTGCTCACCACACTGAGCTCACTATAGACTCTCACTGCTCACTGCTCACCACACTGAGCTCACTATAGACTCTCTCACTGCTCACCACACTGAGCTCACTATAGACTCTCTCACTGCTCTGCTCACCACACTGAGCTCACTATAGACTCTCACTGCTCACCACACTGAGCTCACTATAGACTCTCACTGCTCACCACACCGAGCTCACTATAGACTCTCACTGCTCACCACACTGAGCTCACTATAGACTCTCACTGCTCACCACACTGAGCTCACTATAGACTCTCACTGCTCACCACACTGAGCTCACTATAGACTCTCACTGCTCACCACACTGAGCTCACTATAGACTCTCACTGCTCACCACACTGAGCTCACTATAGACTCTCACTGCTCACCACACTGAGCTCACTATAGACTCTCACTGCTCACCACACTGAGCTCACTATAGACTCTCACTGCTCACCACACTGAGCTCACTACAGACTCTCACTGCTCATCACACTGAGCTCACTACAGACTCTCACTGCTCATCACACTGAGCTCACTATAGACTCTCACTGCTCACCACAATGTGCTCACTATAGACTCTCACTGCTCACCACACTGAGCTCACTATAGACTCTCACTGCTCACCACACTGAGCTCACTATAGACTCTCACTGCTCACCACACTGAGCTCACTATAGACTCTCACTGCTCACCACACTGAGCTCACTATAGACTCTCACTGCTCACCACACTGAGCTCACTATAGACTCTCTCACTGCTCACCACACTGAGCTCACTATAGACTCTCTCACTGCTCACCACACTGAGCTCACTATAGACTCTCACTGCTCATCACACTGAGCTCACTATAGACTCTCACTGCTCATCACACTGAGCTCACTATAGACTCACTGCTCATCACACTGAGCTCACTATAGACTCACTGCTCATCACACTGAGCTCACTGTAGACTCTCACTGCTCACCACACTGAGCACACTGTAGACTCTCACTGCTCACCACACTGAGCTCACTATAGAGACTCTCACTCACTCTCACTGCTCACCACACTGAGCTCACTATAGAGACTCACTCACTGCTCACCACGCTGAGCTCGCTGCAGAGACTCACTCACTCACACATTATTATTAGTAGTACTATAATTGCTGTTATTATTGATATGATTATTATTAATATGCTCATTCGTACTATCGTTTGAGACGTCGATAAGACGTGGAAAGCGCTCTAATAAATGTAAGGATTATTATCATTAAGATTATTAATATTCCTATTTTAGTACTGCCACTGCTGTTATTAATATGCGTATTATTACTATTATTACTATTGTTACTATTGTTACTATTATCCAGCGCCTCGGGACAGTCCCCCTGATGTGAAAGACGCTTTCGAGATGTAATTATAGAAATGTAATTTTGTTGTTGTTATTCCTATCCTTATCATTCACGTTATTATCCTTGTTATTAATGATATTGTCGTTATTACCATTATTAATATTATTATCGCTATTATATTATTACAGCAACAAGCTATTGTTCTTATCGTATTGTTACTGTTCTCATGATTATTATTGTTGATATATTTTCCACAGAATCTATATGACAGCACATGAACTCTCTAGATTTTTGACCTTTGCAATCTCTAGATTTTACCGAGTGTGCAATCGTGGATGGATTATGTGTAGTTTTGGGATGAACTACGGTATTATTTCATTGCATTCTTCATGATTTGACACCCAACTTGTTGATGGTAGAGGAAGGCTATATATTGTGATTATTTTGATGTCGCCTCCCAGCCTGAAAGCTGAACGCGAGGCTTCTGGGGAGACGAAAGGTTGTGATGACGATAATAATAATACTAATTGTCCTCAAATTTGATATGCCGCCTTATCATGCCTTTGAGACTCTGATGGAGAGAGGGAGGTGGGGGCTATGGGATCAGACAAACTTTTAGAGAAACAAAACGAGTATGGGTTGTGTCTTGCCAAGGAATATGGGCGATTCAGAGAACAACAACCTGCGTTTATATAGCGTCCTTCACACAGGGAGTAATAAAAGTGGTGGAGCTGTATTGAATGTAAGGATTATTATGATTATTATTATTGCCTTTGTGGCTGGCTAACATTTAGTGGACTTTGGGCTGCAGACATATTTTAATTTCTGGCCATTCTGCTTACTGATGTCTTGCTGCGTGTAGAATTACCGGGAGTTGATGTCCCACCACACGGAGAACGCGCGCTGGCAGCAATGGAGCCTGGAGGACACAGCGGCCCTGCTCTTGCAGAGGTTCCCCGGCAGCCATGTCTGGGTCGTGAAGGCTTCCCGCATGCACCTGCACAAGTTCAGCTGCTACGACAACTTTGTGGAGAGCGATCTGTTTGGTGCTCCCAAGCACAGCCCGGACCACGGGGCCTTGAGCCATCTCTGCGCTCTGCTGAGCAACGCTTCCACGCAGAGTGCCGGCCTCCTGTGCCCCGGGCAGGCCAACCGGGGAGCTTCCGACGCGTCCGCTCACACCCCGAACGGGGTAGCGGCTCCGAGCGGCTCGGACGCCGGGAGAGGGTGTGAGACAGAGCGGTTCGGGTCGATCCTGATCGGGTTCAGTAAAGGCTGCGTGGTCCTCAACCAGCTCCTGCACGAGTTGAGCCAAGCCCAGAAGGACGAGGAGCTGGCGGCCTTCATTCAGACCATCAGCCGAGTGTACTGGTTGGACGGGGGTCACTCTGGGGGAAGCAACACCTGGGTGACCAGCCCTGAGGTGCTGCGGGAGTTAGCTCTGACTGGGATCCCTGTGCAAACTCACGTTACGCCTTACCAAGTGCGGGACAGCATGAGGGCTTGGATCGGGAAGGAACACAAAAAATTTGTCCGTCTCCTCAGAGAGTTCGACGCAAACGTAACGGACCAACTTCACTTTGAGAATCAGCCGCCCTCGCTGAACAACCACTTCCAGGTCCTCAAAATGTTCTGAGCGCGGTCTTGCAAAGTGGTTCCTTCCCAATTGCAATGGCAGAATTACTCCCGGAAACGGTCTCTTGCCATCGTTAAGTTGGAGGATAAATAGACACGGCTGAATCTGTGTAGATTACCCCCTTTGGAACCTGTTCATTCTGACAACCACACCTTTGCCAGAGTGTGAATTGTTTGTACGTTGAAGTACTGTTATTGCAGCTTCCTTACTTTGCATTCGGTTGTGTGATGTGCTACACTTGACGAAATAAAAACGAGAATGGATACAATCGTGTGAATTGAGTGTCTTAATAGGACCGAGCAGCAGCCTGTAAATTACTGCGAAATGACACTTGTATAGAGAGCCTTTCACGTCAGGAGGAGGTCCCAAGGAGTTGGACAGACATTGTTTCAGACCCAAGCTGGGGACAGGGAAGGTGGAGGGAAAGGTGGGGATTTGGAGTGACCGATGGGACCGTCGAAGAGGAAGGTCTTGAGACAGGACTTGAAGGAGGCCAGGGAATGGGCGAGGTGGTGGGGCGGCGGGTTGGAGTTGCAGAGGTTGGGCGCAGAGTGGCTAAAGGCTCGCCAGCCAATGGTGAAAATGGAAAAAGAACTTCTGGTAACATCTCATTAGTACAGCAAAACATCTCATTAGTAGGGCACTTCAGCGATGGACGAACCTTTGAAAGGCTTGGCTTATTCAAGGTCCTAGTCCGATGAGAGACGGTATTCAAATATCAAAAGGACTTGATGGCCCTGCCAATGTCTCCATATTCCTTTCAGCACCTTGTTTCCTTTCATAATCAGAAAATAGGTCACCTCACCCTAGTCAATAAATTATAAAGTGCCTTGTGCTAAAATTCTATGATTCTATTGCAGATATAAAAGGCTATGAGGAGAGAGCAGTGAATGGGGTGAGAATACATGGCTCCACTGGGGAACTGGCATAGCACAGAGAAAATGGGCTGATTGACCTCCTTCTATGCTGATTTGTTTAATAACTGTACAAATGTGCAGAGATATAAAAGCAGTTCAGTGCCTAATGAGTTCTGATGGTGACACAGTACAAATAAAAAGTATCTCAATTACAGGTTTACGAGTGAGTAAATTGAACGAAAAGCAAAATACTGCAGATGCTGGAAATCTGAAATTAAAATGTCGCTGGGAATACTCAGCGGGTCAGGCAGCATCTATGGAGAGAGGAAAATGACATCTCTCCATAGATGCTGCATGACCTGCTTTCCCAGCAACCTCTGTTTTTATGAATACGTAATTAAATCAAAATGTACTTTCAACAACACATGGACCAATATAGTTGCGGGTAATTTTGAATTTCCCCCTTCATAATCCTTTTAGCTTTTTCAGGTACAATATCTTAATAATTATAGATTTCTAAAGGCACAGTACCTGGGAAATCCACTGCTACAGAAGTCACCAGATGGTTAAGTAACATTTGTGAGTGCTTTAAAGTATGAGCTCTGTTTCAAATGGCTGGTTTTGATAATACAGTACTACCCAGTACCCAATAACATTGACTAAATGATCCGTTTCTCGAGAGTGGGGGCTTGATTTCATGTAATGCACATTGCAGCGTAGAAACAAATAAGTTAAATTACTGGAAGAAACGTACAATCTACAATCTTTCTGTCATGCCTGCCCTTTTTGGGTGGTAACAGTGTTCCAAACGCATTACGAAGGAACAAAAGCTGCTTTGTGGCTTTGCTGTTTAATTGGTCTGGAATTGATCACACAAACTGCTTTCACGTGCGGAGTTAATCATGCAATCTGGCGGTTTTAAACTTGGAAACATTTGTAAATCCTGAAAAGGATCACACTACCTGAACGATCGCGTTAACTGTATGGTTTACCATGTCACTGAAACAGAAGAAAGTTTATAACCGGGAGAAAACTTTGATCTGAACGTGGTCGATCTTCTGAACAGATTCCTACTTGAATCACTTGTCAATTGTTATCTTAAAGATTTGGGCGTTCGCCCACAAAAATATACAGTCAATTCACTTTACAGTACTGTATATTCTGTGAAGCGCTTTGAGACGTCTCAACGATGTGATAAAAGCACGACATTAAATGCAAGGATCGTTAATAACAAAAATAGAAATCGCTGGGAACACTTGGCTGGTCAGGCAGCATCTATGGAGAAAGGAAAGTGAGTCAACGTTTCTGGTCCACGATCCTTTGTCACACATTCTGACAAAGCATCGTGAATCCAAAATGTTGACTCACTTTCTCCATAGATGCTGCCTGACCAGCCGAGTTCCAGCATTTGCAGTATTTTGTGTTTTTGCAAGGATTATTAATTCTGTTATGTTATTACAGTTTAATGTTTTGGGGCAGTATTATCACAGTCAGTCATTTGAAACAGGGATCATACTTTAAAGCACTCGCTCATGGTTTTCATTCATTTGAATGGTTATTTTTGTTATTATTAAAGATGGGTACATCTGTTGATGCAAACTGGTGGAATGACTTACTGACTGCATTCTTCATGAGTAGAAGGATCAGGAGTGCAAAAGGAAACTTTGGTCTGTTCTTCTGCAGTGAAACCTCATAGGAACAGGATTAAAATAAACGAACAGTGCCTGATTACTGGACTAAGATGAATGCTGGCTATTGGATAGACTGTAGGTTTCCCGATCGGATCTGCAATCAAATCTCCTCGCAATGAGAAATTGTCTGGCTTTTTGAAGGATCCTTGAGCTGTGGTTTACGGTGAAAATATTGTTTGTTTAATACTGACCATTACTGTGGATATAAAGCACCTTAATGCTTCACTTTAAAGCATTTGCTCTTTTTGCTTCATAGAAATGATCTGATAAATCCGACACCTTCCTTCAGAGGACCTGAAGACTTCAGCTGGCTTTTCTGCTCTCTCCAATCATAAATCTAGGGATATGAAGGGCAGTTCTCCGTTTTAATCATGGATATTACAATTATTATTTGGTGCAAGATTGCCCATCATTACATCATACACATAATAATAATTTTGCATTTTGATATAGTGCCTTTCACATCAGCATACTTCTCAAAGCACTTCTCAAGATTTACTGTAAATTGTAGTAACTGTATGTTTTTGTAGGTGAACAACAAAAATATATGTGTATATAAAAAATGATTTGTTCACAGTGTAAGCCAGAGACAGCTTATTCTAGCTTTGAATGGTGGGGAATGTTATTAGGTTCTATTCTAGGATGATGCGCATTCTGTCTTTCCATTTTCCTGCATTATACATGGAAATCACAAGCGACCTTGCCTGTCCTGAATATATGGCAAATAATAGATTAAAGCAAATTAAATTTTGTTGTAAGCACAAACAAAAATGCATGAAAGATACTTGCATGAAAATGGAAGCATAAAATACCTAATTCTCCTCCCCTCCCCCGGATCCTTTGCAGGAATTTCTAGACATTGCTATTTTGGTCACTTCTACATACAAAAGGTTAATGATACGGGGTTAATGATTCAGCCATCCGCCTGGTTCACTTATCTATCAGTTCATTAAGAGAGGCTCTTAATCTTTTCAATCTTATTTCCTCGCCTAGTCTTTACTCCTGGATCAGTTACCTATAATCGTTGATATGAAGTTTTCTTCAGTCAAATCCACATAATTACGTTATTCATCGTAATTAGTTAATCAGAGTTAAAGCTTTCATTAAATGTGAAATGGAAATTCCGTTGACATTGTAATGGTAAACTGAGACCACACACGATTTCAAATAAATGTCTGTTGTAGTAAAACAACAGCATTGCTCACTACTCTGCAATTGATGTGTTATTTAATCAGCTATTGTTCAGGCAGGAAAAACATTTGTAACTGTTACTCTGAATGTTTTCATCAGTATTCCTTTTGCAAAATATTATTGTTACTTTCGACCCACTTGGCTTATTTTTGTCTTTCTATTTAGAAAACTTGGGAGGTAAAAGTTACCCTTCATATCCACGCTAAGAGGAGCTTTTAAGAACTTGTTTTGTACTCTCCGCCTTCAAATACATGACCTTTTCAGAGTGGAAGGTAACAACAACAACAAAAAAAAAATTACACCTGTACAGCGCCTTTCATGTCAGGCAGATGTCCCAAGGCGCTGGGGGTCAGTCATTGTTTCAGACCCAAGCTGGGGACAAGGAGGGTGGAGGTATAGAGAGGGATTTTGAGTGGCTGATGAGACCATTGAAGAGGAGGGTCTTGAGGTGGGAGGCCAGGAAGGGGGCGAGGCGGAGGGATTGCGGGATGGAGTTCCAGAGGTTGGGGGGGCAGAGTGGCTGAAGGATCGCCCGCCAATGGTGGGGTGGGTGGGTCTGGGGACATGGAACAGGTCGGAGCCTGCTGAGCGGTGGGTTAAACACAATTCTACAGCAGCACACTGTAGTCTCATCTTTTGGGTGAGACATTAAACCAATGTCTAGCTTGCCTGCTCTGGTGGACATTAAAGGCACTATTTTTTTGCAAAAAGGGATTTTCTCCCCCAAATAAAATCGTTCATTCCCTTCGTGGCTGTTTGTGAGATGGTGCAAGTTGGCTGCTGCGTTGACCTACAAACGATGCAGTCACTACACTTGGCAGTAATTCCTGTGAAGCTCTTTGAAATGTTTCGACAACATCACAAGACTCTGCATCAAATGAATTGATTTTCATTATTGTAATTTTTGGCAAATGGTAATATAAATACATGGCACATGGTTTTGGCAGTGAACTCACGAGTGATGCCAAAAGGAATACAGTACATCGGAGTTTGGCCACAAAGTAAATACAGTTGCTTTGCCAGAGGAAGTGGGTGATGTGGTTGGAATGGAAAACTCATGAATTTGAGGATTATGCATTCCCACAGCGCTCGAAAGGAAGACTCTGTTCTCTTTCTACACCTCCAGCCTTTGCACCTCAAACAAGGAAAAAAAAGAGTTTGTTTCTTTTCCTGAGTGAGTGCCGGAGGTAAATGTAAAGAACGCTCTATCTTATAAGACATGTCAACTACTGTATTCGACTTGTTGTTTTCTGTCCCATGTCTGCTTTTCCTCCCGTGGTAAGCCTTTGTTAAGCCTTTGTGCAAGAGTGCGTGTCACGCTGGTGTCTCCTACCTGTGTCTGATGCTGTGGAAGATAACTGCAGCCCTGCCTCATAGGAATATTGGCTCCTTTCGAAGAGAGAGAGAGAATAAGGCAGAAAATATAGAGACTGACAGAGAGAATTATCCCATGAGGGGAAATAACTTCTCAGATTGTATCAGATTGCTTCTTGGCTTTGTGTTGAGATCAAGTGAAGTTTGAAGTGGAGCTTGTTTTGTGGCATTCGATCAGCACGAGAGATCACATTGAGATGATTGCCGCAGAGTTATTGGCTTGGAATGATTCGAACGGTTTGAGGGGCTCAATTATGGTAATTTCATCAGTTCCCTGTAGGCTTGCCGTGTAATTTGGGCTTTTTATATCAATAGACAAATTCATATAAATGGGCTATTTCAGAATGGGAGCGACGTTCCCCCAAATGGGGCCTCCATCTCTATGACAGCCATACCCCCAATTGCCCAAAAAGCCAGGCGTCATTCTAATTGAGATCATAGGAAACTCGAGAAATGTCTACTTAATAACGATAAATCCTTGCATTTGATACAGGGCTTTTCACGTCATCTAATCTTAAAGTGTAAATATACTGTAAAGTGAATTGACTGTACATTTTGTGGGCGAAACACGGCAGCCAAGTGCGCACAGCAGAGTGCCACAAACAGTCGTGGGTTGGGTGAAGACATTGTTTTTTTTTCTTGAGGGATTATTAAGGAAACTTTCCCAAGGTTTCGCCCTGCTGGGAATTGAACCCAGATCTCTTGCTTGCAAGGCGAGCGCTCTAACCACTGAGCTACAAGGAGTTCTTATTATCAATTGCCTACAGACCAGTATTGTTGTTCAAATCCAGTTTTTGTCATCCCTTCATCCCGAGGCAATGCAAGGATCAAATAGACCAGGGATTAAAACAAATAACCGCTTCACGCTGGGGAGTGTGAAATAAAATTGAAAGCACTGGAAGTGGAAAGCAGATCGACAAGCGGCTGAAAGAGAAAGATGGGATGCAAATGATCTTGTTTCAATTGCCGCAGATTGTGTGCAGCGACCGGACTTCCGTCCGCACAAGTGTAGACGTGGAGCAAACGTGTGCCAACCTGGCTCAGGGGGGACTCTCGCATCTAACTCAGAAGATTGTGGGTTCAAGCCCCACCTTGGGTCTCATTACCTGAGCTGCCACTTCAACACATTGCTGGTGGGGGTTACATTATTCAAGACTCTGCCTTTCAGGTGAGACATTACACCGAGCTCCTGTACGCCTGTTCGGGTGGATGTTAAGGATCCCACGGCATTGCTAGAAAAAAAAGAGAAAGGATTCTCTACCATGTGGTGGCCAACAAATCCTCCCTAATAACTCCCTGACTGTATGGCTGTTTGTCGGACACAGCTGCACAACTGGCTACCGCGATTTACCCCCCAAAGCCACAGTCAATCCAGTTTGCAGTGTATCTGGTGAAGTGCTATGAGATGTTTCCACAAGGTGCTATATATCAAAACCAGGCATTATTATTATTATTATGATGATGATGATAAAGCTGGCAGAAGGATATCCTAGCAAAAGAGTAAATTGGAGGATACACCTGCAAGGATTTTCAAGCCATAAGTTATTGACAGAAACAAACCGGATTCACACCAGAATTAAAAACATCTCGCGTTCAAATGCGAAATCTCTTTGGAGGCCAAACTTCATTCCAGATCCTGCCGTGAAAAGAAAGTTGTCTCTGCTGTCCCTGCGCTGACCACTAGGTGGAATCCGTGTGTTTAGAGCAGAGTCTCTGGAGCATTGATCGACCTCTCTCTCTCTCTCTCTCTGTCTCTGGCCACAAAAAATGCCTTGAAGTGAAGATCATTAAGTTGCATTAATTCCAAGTTTCTCACCATTAATAACAGGGTGGGATTTAGCTGATCACACTTGCTTATCACGTGTCCTACTTTATTATTATTAAATACATATTATATATTATATATATTATATGTTGCATTATATATGCAAACGCAAATTATCATTTAAAGCGATTAATAATCATGTCCCCAATAACAATCCTTGTGTTTGAAATACAATGTACGGGATTTTTGCTTCGACGTGAAAGTTGTCGTGAACTGAACACGTCTTTTTTAATTAAAAAAAAGGGGTTTTGTGGGGTTTTTTTGCCCCCAAAAGACCTTTTTTTTTGTTGGAAAGATTAGTGGCGATCACACTCAGACAGAACTTCCACTATAGGGGACCAGGACAGAGTTGTGGAGAAACTTCACGTTGACTGTGTATCGGTGGGGAACTATTGTACACACACAGACACACACACACACAATTTATTTGGTTTTATTTTGTGTTGTCCGGCTTAACTCCAACGTTTTTGTTTTGCAAACGTGTGATTCACATATTAAATCAGTTTGACGTCTCTCCCAGTCTCTCTCCCACAGACACACACACAGACACACATCTCCCACCCTCTCTATTTTACCCGAGTGTGGATTTCACTGCAGGATAAAGACTCTGACCTCACACTGTCAAAGCTCAAATCAGTGCCCGACTCAACTGGAACAGTCACCAGCCAGGGAGGGAGGCGATGCCACTGACAGAGAAGAGGATGGTGAGTGCGAGAGGTTTTGCCTTCAGCAGCTCTGGGCTAGAGACTGTTCACGAATAAGGGAGCAAACAGAGAGAGTAGAGAGAGAGTAGAGAGAGAGTTCTCCTGCTCCTGGCTTGTTGTTGTTGTTGTTGTTGTTGTTTTTAAAGCAGAAATTGCTGTTGGAGTGAGGTACAGTCGTTAATCGAGGGTTAGTTTGCAAATGGCACTTTTTAAAGTACAGTAAAATCACCACACAGCAAGAAACACAGAGTGCAGCTAATTCCACACACGTTTTTACTCTCACACACAGTGTAGATATATTGATATTGATAATGATACAAGTGTCATTTTGTTGTTATATATAAATATGTTTATATATATATATATATGAGTGTGTGTGTGTGTGTGTGTAGAGTGTTTGCTTTTGAATAGAGAAGTTTTCCAAGGCTTTCAAGGCTGATGAATGGTTAATTTCTATTTAAAAACAACCAGATGTGGTTTTGTTTGTGGTGTTTGTGTTTTTTTTGCTATGTTTATAATAGTTTTTTTTTGCTTGTTGCTGTCTCCCCCCCACACACACACACACAGGCTGTTAACAAGGTCTTGTTGCTGGCTTGGATCCTGCTGTTTGCTGTACCGGAAAGCACGAGTTTCCCCAGATGTTGTCACCAGAGGAAGTGTCAGTGTAAACTTTACGAACTCCTGTTCGGCTCCGGTAACCACGCCGCCGGCATCCTCACCCTGGGCAAGCGAGGCTCGCACTCGGCAAAGCCGTTCGGTGTGCCCTTCCTGGTCGACGCCGAGAGACAAGCGCAGCCTGTTGCGAACGGTGTGGGCGGCTTTCCCGACATCGACGCCAGGCAGAGATCTCTCTCCTCACCCGGACTCCAGGATCTCCCCTCTGTCTGCGACAGGTTGTTCGACCGTTTGGTGAAGTGTTTGGCGTTGGAGAGGACTCGGGGGGACGGTTCGACGCGGGGCCAGTGCGATTCGTACGCGAAACTTTGCGGTAATCTTAGTCTGGTCTTCTGACAGGCGCCGGCACATACCGGGTAGCGCTGGGGCGATCTGGCAAAATGAAAATTAATTTGTTATTTCCAAACGAGAACTGCGTGTCTGTGTGTGTCTGTTGTTGTCTCCCAACAATAATCCATGTCTTTGAATCGTGTCCCTATTCAATAGTGTCGGTGTAAGTCCCACGACAATATGGTACAACTCTATCTCGAATGCAAGTTATTATTCTGATGATTATTATATGAATCCAGCTATTATTATGGCAATGATCTGACTAAGAAATCATACGTTTGTCCTGTGCTTCGTCTGTGAGTCGGTTTTCCTGTTCAGTGCTTGGGTAATTAAAGCCACTGGCGAGTATTAGATGGAATAAAAGTCAATTGATCAGTGACATGCATGTGCTATCCTGTTTTTTTTTAATATACAGTATATATTTAGTGTGTCAGTGCGTAACACATATAATCGGGGTGATAGAAAAGCACTCAATACAGGGAATCAAAACACTCTTAATGCCCAGAGCCAAGAATATATATGTGTGTGTATATACATATATATATGTGTGTTATATTGGAGGTTCAGACATATGGTTTCTGCATTATTAGCAAATCGCCTACAATGGTATCAATCTCGCTAGTATATAATAATGTATCATTGAGACGGTTAATTTATTTCTAGTCAAAAGATCATGGGTTTTTTTAGCCGTTCTATTCTATAAGACTTTTATTCAGATTTGTCAAAACAATTTAAACACCTATGGTGAGCTCCCTTATGTTTCTTTTGTCTGTGAAGTATCACGATATAACCTTTATTCCCGGTGCTATCAATCGTATTAATATTTTTCTTGTCCTCCGCCCACCCCCCCCCCCCCCGCCTCCACATTAACTAGTCAAAACAATTATAGTTATAGTATTATTATAATATAATCATAATATTATTACTTAGTGGTACTGGTAAGAGATTTTGATTGAAAATCATCAGCGCTCCCAATCCCAAATACTTGTATTCCATTGTAGTACTTGATGTTACCATTCAAACCCAACACTTGGGTGCATTACACTGAATAACCAAGACCTCATCCTCTCACGCTCACTAATGTTGGGGACACAGGCTCAGATTGGCTAAGCTCGAACAGTGGTGGTGTGGGACTGATTGGGGAGCTCTTTTAAAGAACTGGAACAGGCATGATGGGCCGAATGGCCTCCTTCTGTGCTGTAATATCCTATGATTCTATTATAATGGGGTTGGAGGGGTGGGGGCTGTGTGAGGAGGGGAAACTTGTTGCTCGCTTTATTCACTTATTGCACGTACCCGTGAAATCACATGGTCAAGTTCTAGGAGGAGATGATGCAGCTGGAGAGGGCACAGTCCTATACACCTCCTACAAAGCCGTTAGACTCAGCTCTACTGGCAACAATGGTCAGGAAATACACAACTGAACTGGGATTACTCAAGTAGCATCCAACCACGTCAATGTGTTTGAGCTACACTGGAAAATAATCCGGTCTGAAAAAGTCATGTGCTACTTGAAATGGAAGGAAGTAACAAACTTTGACATCTGGCTCCCATTCCCAACTTTCTACCAAAGGGTGATGGCAATATGAGAAACACTTTCTACGTTGTTTTTCACCGTGTGCGATTGCGACACCCTCACCTTGCCAAAATAATTGGTTTCTACACACCTTGAATTAAAAACTCCTCAACCCCAACTGGTGGGAAAACTCAGCAGAAAAAGCCTGGTAAGTTCAGTTCTCAGAACTAGTTCCCACGACCATATACAAGCATCTATCTAAGGTTCACTCTGTAGACTGTAATGTGTGTCTTGTTTTCCATACACTGGATGAAATGCATAACTGTGCTCATAACTTACAAACAAAAGTAATACAACATTAAGAACCTTATTAAATCATGAGCGGAGCTGAATGGCACTTCAGACTATTTTTGTCTTTTGGGTAAAATGCTCCTCATATGGGTGTGTGTCACTGAATTAAAAAGCTAGATCGAGGTCAATGCTTTATTTTATTTTTTACCAGATGATTATTTATAGAACTTTATAGGATTGTCAAATCCCTCTATTAAGCTACAGGCACAAAATAGATTTCATCATTTCAAAATTCTCTTAATTGGGTGTTACTTTCCATTTATAAAATTTGTAAAACTGTCATTTACAAGCAGAGCAAAATTGGGCAATTTTATACATTATTTGAAATGTGCACATGAGACTTCACAAATGACTGTGCCTGACACAGTAGTAAGACACTACAGTATATGGGAATATTTAATGGTGCTTTGATTAAAAGCAATATTAGTGGAATAATCCTTAAAAGGATCATTACAAAGAAAAACCTAAACGCTCTCCTGCATTTGAAATACTAACTTTATTGTTAATGTACCACTAAGTTAATCTGATCATTTAATGTCAACTTGAAGAACATCACAAATTATTTTAATGGATACAATTGATAATTTTTCTTCTGACACTAAATAAATATACCGTACTTGTATCATTATATAGGAATTGATCAACACAAGGATACAGTCACTACTCATAATTATTGCTGTATGATTTGCTCTGAATTCGTAGGACCATCCGACGTGCATAAAAGTCTCTGTATTCTTCAGGAAGTTCCTCCAATGTCTTCAGGGCTCGGTCTAAAATCTGTATGGCTCTTGAGGCTGCTGTGGGATCTTTATTTCCATACATGTCGGTTTTATCATAGCATTCTGCTGGGAGATGTTTCCAAAATACATTGACTCCCACACTGAATTCTTTAGCAACAGTGTTGTGAAACCACAGTGCTGCGAGGGAGGAAAAGAACATTCACAGGAATTAAGACACATTTCAATAATTTGTGATGATTTTTACAAAGCGTTTTTGGAGGACAGTTTGCATATTGCAAATGGAACAATACAAATTGAGGCCTTGTTTTCTCGATTCAGAAGTAGTTGTTGATGATCGTCCACCAGGGTAGACCAATGAATTGGTAAATCTTGACTTGGCATGATACTGTTCATTAAGACATCATCAAACCTGGCCCCCAAATGAGATTCAGTGCTTAACATGGGAGCCTGCAGTTAGTTAAACGTTTGCTGGGATGCAGAAAATTCAAAACAGAAACAATTTTTTTTCAGCAAGTGGGGGATGGGGGTAAAGTGCGGGCTGTGTTTTATTTTGGGGTGGGAGGAGGGCAGGGGGAGAGCGCAGGATAATCTTTGAGATGAAGATTCCCTCTAGAAATCCTGTGAAGTCAGCTGTGATTAGAACTAACAAAAAAGGACAAATGTTGGCAACACAATGCTGAGAACTGCACTAAGTACTGAACAACTAGATCATCTTATGCTTCCATTACCACATGCTTTTGTAACTTAAATCGCACACGCCACCGTTGCATTGTGTAAACGATATTTAACTCCCAGATATTGAATGCCTTTTGTCGATGCAAATATATTTTCTATCAGTTCCCCACAAAACAATTTTGTAAGCTTTCAATGCTGAAGATGTGATCAATACATGCAACCAGAATGGAGAATTTAGGGTTCACCAAAGTAAAAACTTTAAATGACTTTGGTAAAGGAACACTTTACCTGGAATGAAAAGCACGTCGCCTGGGTCCAGGTGACACTCATAACATTGGGCTTTTGCAAATTCTGGATATTTGCTCAGGTCAGGATTGTCCACATCCAGAACTTGAGATTTATCACCTATACAAAGTCAAAGAAAAGAATCAGAATGCAAGACTTAAAAGTAAATTACAACAATCCATCAAAGCAAGAGTGATGAGTTGTGCATGTCACATTGTGGTTACATACAATACACATGTATGTTTGTGTGGGTTGTATATCTGTCCACGAAGAACACGTAGATATGATTTATATCTCATTGAAAAGATCTTGCACGGAGGAGTGTCACGGGCATATTGTTTTCGGGGATTTCCCATCGTTGATGAGCTACACTTAAAACTGGTTTAATTACGCTCCAAAATATGAGGTATGCATTGTATTCTGCAACAAAGTAGAGGAAATCACACACCATTCTATTGACGTACAGACCTGTTTTTCTCTGTGTCTGTCGGTTAATAACTTAACCGGTTCACATGATTTATACCTGATTGAAAAGGTCTTATATAAAGTATAATAATAATGAAATCTGCATTCTAAATGGATCATTTGGTTGCAAGCATAGCTGCCACATAGAGGCATGACAAAGTCATGCATGAAGAAGTGTCACAGGCATTTTTTTTGGGGTGTGGGTCTCCTATCGTTCATGAGCTTTGACCTAAACAAGCTCACTCATGTATGACAATTTGGGTTAAGGTGAACACACAGTGTTTATTGCATGTTAAATGGTTTGTGAGTGGTATCAGTGAAATCCACATTTCATATTGGATCCTTTCGTTGCAAATGCAACTGCAACAGATACCATTCGTATACCATATACACATATAGGATTGATTACTTCAGCCCTTTCAGTCACTTAAAGGTAAGAGATAATTAAATCAATTAAATCTAGAGAAAGCAAGTACAATACCTAGAAAGCAAATGGGTCAACAGTAACATTAAACACTTGGATTTAATTTAACTCTTGCTTCTGTATTAATATTCACTGAACAGTTAGCAGACACAACTAATTACCTCACACCATGCCTCCACAATTAATGTTCTTTGCAGCTTTACGAAGAATTATTTCAATTATGCTTAACAACTTTCAATTGAATAAGACGTAAAACAGTCTCCAACAGGATTTGAAATTGAAAATGTATTTCCCACAAGGAAGTCGTTCGGCAGACAAGTGGGGGTACATTGCACCAATCTACAGGAATTCAGTTCAGAACCCCAACCCACCGCAAAAGGAAATTTGATTGGAACGGGAATCAGGAAGTGTGCCAGCCTGACACACACCCTCTTACTAACTTTTGGAAAAAAAAACATTTTCAGAACCTCTATCTTCCATCATCTCCTGGTGTCATCCTCACCTGATAAATACAAGTAAGGTGCATCCCGAGGGCTGAAAAGCACAACACGTTTTCTTCCTGTTACCTGGATCAATAGATTATCCATAACCTGTGGAGACAAATAATAAAATAATTGTTGCATTGAAACATCTCACAGTGCTTCAGAGATTTCTGTGAAGTACAGTGAGAATCTATTTGAATTTATAGGTGAATAAGGATGTCAATTTTTGCACAGAATTCCCTCACAGTGATGAGATGAATAAGATAACGGTCCAAATTACATATCAAGTAGCAACCTGTGAAATTAACAACACAACAAATTGCATCTATATAGTGCCCTTCACACCAGAAGGCATCATCGAGAACATCCAATAAATGAGAAATCAACACATTTTCTGAAAATTAGCTAAACTTGCTGGGGAACAGGGATAACCACAAAAACAATGTTTGACCTTCATAAAAATGCATTGAATCACAAGCTTTCAGCAATCTTCCCCAACACAGTTTCTTCCTGAGCTCAAGTTCACAGTCAGCTGTGCTTCGACAATTCTCCCACAAAGAAAGATGCTTTTTGAATGTAAATTGCTGTTGTTGTGTTCTCTTGTTGGTCAAGAATGGAGAAAGATCTGCCCGTCAACAATGTTCAGAAGTTCCCATGAAAGGTTATAGTGCGCAGACAAAGAAAAGGAATGGCTCTACATAAGTTAACAAATTCTTACTGTTGGTGCCTGGTTGACATGATTAATATAAATCAAAGTTCTTCACATTGTCTTAAAATTTAGAACTGTTGATGTCTTTTAAGTTGACTTGCTTAAATCCAATTTCATGTGTGAAAATACATCAACTGCTAATTACAAATTTTTAAATTCCAAATATAACTGACTGATTCATCAATCTTTTTGTTCAGATGTTGCAGCTAAAATTATCAGGCGGTCTCTTTGCAAATCAAAGTTAGTCATATTGAATATTATGTTTCACCATCACATCTGGAGCTTACCATGAAGAGTTGACATTTTTATTTGTACTGTATGCAATTTTAAAACAATGCAAAAATAATCTTCTCCTGAGCTACCACAGAAGAATATTAATGAGGAACACCAGGTTTTGCAATCAGTCCTGGAAAATTCTAATTTAATGTGATAAGATGAATGCTTTTCTCTTTCTCACGTACAACTGATAAAACTGTACCAGGTTTTACCTTCATCTTGCTCTCCTGCTTGAAACATCAAAGCTTCAATAAAGTCACTGTTTTCTGGTGTAGTAAAGGCCATTTATTTGCTTTTTACTGAATTTATTCCACCTCTTGCACCTTTCAGTAATAATATAAGGGGAGATGAGTGCTAAACACGCTAAACTCCCTAGGGAGATGTGTGGCTATGTGACATAATCAGCTGAACGTGATAGATGCAGCAAAGGGCATGATGATTCATTCATGGTTTCCTAATCTTAACAGCCTAATTGAGTTTGTATGATTACAAAAAGATCAAAGACAAAATCTAATAAGTGGCCCCCAAAATTATATTTAAATCGAGTTTCTAAAACTCACCTGGACATAAGCAGCAAATAATTAAATTGGAGCAGTAAAGAAGGAGACATATTTTCAAAGCAAAACAAATTCCCATTCTACCCATGCCATACAAAGTTATTCATGAATAGATATCCTGCTTGTTAGAAAGTTCTGTAGGACAAATGAATGTAGGGTCGGCATACTAATTAATAATAATAATCCTTGCATTTAATATAGCGCTTTTCTTGTCCTCTAAACATCTCAAAGCATATCATAGAATATATTGTAAAGTGAATTAACTGTATAATTTGTGGGCGAAACGCGGCAGCCAATTGCGCACAGGAGTATCCCACATACAGCCGTGGATTGATTGACCAAATCATTATTTTTGTTTTTTTTCTTGAGGGATTATTATCAGGCGTGTGGAGTACGGAAAGTTGCCCAAGATTTCGCCCTGCCGGGAATTGAAGCAAGGTCCCTCTCTTGCGAGGCGAGTGGTCTAACTTCTGAGCTACATGACTCCATTGTATGGAGTATGGCGAAACGCGGCAGCCAAATGCCCACAACAGTTGTGGACTGAGTGATCAAAGAGTTATTATTTTTATTTATTTATTTTTTAGGGGATTATTACCCTCCAAAAAGCGATCTGCTAATGTACTAACGACTGGGTTCCTACTTACGTTTAGGTAAACAAAGGCGTAAGGAAACTCACCCAATGTTTTGCCTGGTCTGGGAATCGGAGGGCGCGTTCTCTGACTAACACTCACAGTCAGAAGCCATTAAAGACTGGCGATTACTTAATACTCATCTGGATTGGATATACGTCCTTTAATCAACAACCACAGATACCCTAAAATTAAAGTCTAATAGCCATGCAAGTAAATGCCAACCACTATTCTATCAGTGCTGTCATTCATTGCTGTTGACAAAGTGGGAATCATATTCATATCAGTGCTCAAGCGTAAAAAGTTTTCGTTTGTTTTACACTTAAAACTTCACCTTAAGTTTAAATAAAACTCTAGAGGTGGATCTCAGTGTACGTACGCATAAAGCTAATTTTCTGTGGAGCAGATGATTGACAAGATTGCATTCATATACTCATTTGTTAACTATACCAAGAACTTGATACAGTGAGAATCAACTTGCATTTTTTAAAGAGATATGCTCTTCCAACGTTCAAGCTAAATGAGACGCCTGATGTAGTCACGTTACATACATCGTAATGTGTCCATAGCCGCAAACCCGGAGAGGTGATTCGAAAAACACTGGAGAAAAACTGATTCTCCTCAAAGAATTCCGGAATTTCGATATCTTCGGCCAGAGATGGGAATTGTTTTTTGATGTCAGCAGTATCCTATTTTTAATTATGAAAGAAAGAGGTTATTAGCTTTATCTCTGCGAATCACAGTAAAGCAATACAAAACACATCTAATATAAAACAACTCTCAATGCAATGTGATCATCAAAGTTGTGCTACTTCTCATCATATATTATATGCAACAAAAAGCATTGCTTGTATTATATTTTGCAAATAAATTCAGACCAAAATGGCCAATGCCTTGCCTTTACTGAAGCATCCCATTCCAAATAACCGCTACAATTTAATTCTCCTTTAATCTTTTTAATGTTGACCATAAAAACGTTCTTAATGAAAAACTGTGCCTTTAATCCTTTCAGTGGCACAAACCAGCATTAATTTGCTAACAAAATGCTCCCTTAGGCTGTGTAAATCTTTCTATTTATGACACTATGTGGTTTTACTTTATGGCGATCAATAAGATCTTGTGCCTGTGTGTCACTCCATACATGATATATACAAAAGACATGCTTCACAATAAAATTGAAAGAAAGTAGTCAAACAGTTAAGCTTCCAATATATTATACTGACAAGAACAATCTTGCAATCAAAACATTTATTTTAAGCACAAGGGACTTGTGAAGGACTTTATTTGGCAGGTGGGAAAGAGATATATAAAAATGCCATTCTATTCTCCAGTGACAATTACCTCCATTCTCTCAAGATTTCTGTTAAAATCAGCCCTTAAATCCGCTGAAAGGTTTTTAATCTTCCCAACCCAAAAAGGAGTCAATCTAGCTATTGTATTCTGCAAAACATTACAAGGGGCCAAATTAATTGCTGGTTCAAACACCAGTTTGTTTCAGGCTGAGAAAAGAAAATGGAAACAGACACGTGTCTGATGCTTTAGGGTAAAGATCAGTTATTTTCCCCTAAAAGTACTCACATATGAATGCAAAACCAAACCCAGTACTGCATTGGCATGGTCAACTTGACCAAGTTACTTCTACAGCTTTTGGATTCTGTTCTCCAATCTCCCTAAGTACATTTTAGAATCTTTTCTCTTCTAACAACAACAACTTGCATTTATACAGCATCCTCCATGCAGGCTAGTATCTCAGAGTGCTTAACAGTGGCAGAGTCTGGCTTCTAAGCATGGTTTGAAGAAGGTTTCCAGGCGGGACTTGGAAAAAAAGGAGTGGGGCAAGGCAGAGGGTTTGAGGGAGAGTGTACCAGAGTGTTGGGGCATAGTGGCTGAAAGCACGACCTCCGCGTGTGGGCGGAGGGTGCAAGGGACAAACAGGAGGCTGGTGCCAGTCGAGCAGAGGCACCTGGTGGTGGATTGGGGAGTGACGAGGATGGAGTGGTAGGGAGGTGCCAGAGAGTGAATGGATTTAAACACAAGTATGAGGATCTTGAAGTCAATCCGTTCGGTGATGGGGAGCCAGTGGACACTGGCCAGAATTGGTGAGATGTGGGTACGAAGTTTGCTTTGAGTAATTATGTGGGTAGCAGAGTTCTGAATGAGTCGGATCTTTTAATAGTGGAACTGGTTTTTAAGGTTCATTTTACTTAAAAAGTCAGCAATTAAAACATATTCCGTTTTTGAAATACATTTCAATTGTTTTAGACTAAATGTTGTGTGATGAAGGAAACTGGACTGGAGTATAAAGATGAATGCCACTGTGAATATTTTGTATGTAGGCACTATCCTTAAAAACAAAATAAACAAATGACCAGAACTCTACATTTCTGTACACTGTGTTTGAAGTATGCATGTTTTAATAAAAGCAGACAAATTACCACTGACATTTGAACGCCCTCCTGATTGTGCAATCTAATTGCTGCATTTAATCTTGATTCAAAGAAATGCAAGTCATCTGCACAGTGCATATGAATCATTGCAAGCAGCTTAACTAACTGCAGTGTGAGCCCATCTAATAAGATTTAATCAAAATTATATAGGTCAAAAAACATGAGTATCGATCAGTTGTTATGGTTAAATTCACTTGATGAACATATGTATGTGGATTGTGATACAAAGTCTTATATGCCGTATATGTGATTGCTCAGTCACTCACCCTCCGTGGGTCTTCTCCTAGCGACCGTAGGTAATATTTCTCATCCTGAACAGACATCAACACATTAGTCATGAGGGTGCTCAACGCTTACATCTATGTGAGTTACAGGAGTCATTAAAGTTTCATGCAGTTATTTCAAAGTTCACAGAAGCTGCTTTACAGCCTTGCCCTTTCCACAGCTGCTCCCTGCTAAATTATCAAAGCAACATTGGAAAATAGGTGTCAAATAGATTCACACTGATATAGAATCAGTGGAGTCACAGATCTATTTTGTTTGCAAGTATAATGGAGCACTAAATGACTTTTACATTTAATGTGCATTTAAATGGATTTGAAATCAGTTGATAACAGCATATGTATTCATGTGTACAGTGATTTGAGGTTAACTAGAACATCATTGTAACATGGGAATATGAGCAGATCAATCAACCCACTATGCCTGTTCTACCATTTTACTAGATCATGGCAGTTCTTTCAATTGCATTTTCCTGCGGTTCTCCATATCCCTCAATCTTCTTTCTCTCAAAATATCTATCTAGAGTAAAATACAATTTAACCTATCAATGCAGCTGATGAGTTATTACTAAGCACATATTGTACTGCAGTGAACTAACACTCAGCTTAAAAGAAGTTGCAGAATTACCTGGGATATGAAGTACTCAGTATGCTTTGTCTCGGCAGCACGCTTGACAAACGTATCGAATGGCAAAGTTCTGGAAACAAGAACTTGTTCGATGAAAGAAGATAAAGTATAAAATTAAAAACTACAAACAACTGCAGCAAATCAATGCAATGGCTAAATGTCCCAAATATATTAATGGCATTTATTAACAATATTGATATTCAATGCTTATTTTTGGAAAAAGTCCAGTTTGGCGGATAAGAACTAGACATCCTCATTTAAGGACATAGCAATTTGTTTGAACTCCCAGACAACAGAATTAATTTTAAAATTGCCAGGTTTAATAGGTTTGTCTGAGTTTCATCATCCTATTTGGAATTCCCTAAACACAAAATACAGTAAATTCAAGTAAAACAAAAAAGGTTGTAAGTTAGTACAGTACCTGTAAATAAAATTTTTATTGATAAAATCCAGTTGTGGCACTGGTGATGCGTGGATCTTGACCTCCTGACTTCCTCCATGTGCGCTGAGGTAATCCACTGTCCATTTTGAGGTGCATGGGCCGAGGGGAATGTCTTTAAGAATTGCTGGTTTTCTCTGTGGTTTACAAAGAAAAGCTTAAAAAACGTACTAACAAACTGCCAAATTGTAGTTTGCCTGCAGTATAGTAATGCCCTGTGGCTTAGGATGTCCTCCTGATGTGAAAGGGGCCATATGAAAGTAAATGTGTACTGTACATTGTTTGTCCATTATAGCTCAAAACTGTAGGACTATGGATTGCTCCCATTGGAACACAAGCTGCACATTGGATTATGGTTTTCTATGTTCTAACATACCTTAAACATTCTAACAATATCACAGTTACAGGTAGAAGTAACTATTGATCCAACAGCCTACCATTATAATGGTGTAAAAGTACAAGGATATGAAATTGTGAAATTCTACAACACTAAGGGAGAACCACAAATTTTAAATTATCGATGGCCATTACTAAAATAAATCAGTAGAAGGCTAATTTCTTGCATCATTGCTACTGTTTAGATCAGTAGGAACCCCTGGGATGAAAGGGGGCAAGAAAAATCAATCAATGCTTCATCAAAAGTGACTTTTCCATCCAACTCCATCATTCTGCTCCTAGGTACACATTTCAGCATGAACGCTGACGTCAATAGCTTGAACATTAATTTTCAAACTGCGTTCAAAGACGTCAAGAAGAAAATGTTTCTTTAAATAGGTGAATGAAGATTGTCAATCTACAGCAGGTTAATAGCAAAATATTAGAGAAATTAGCAGATATCCACAATGTTTTTGGTGCTTACAGTTCGAATGACAGACTTATATTATTTCTGGGCTCGATAACTAAAGCATTATTTTATCATTTTAAATACATTATTCCAGCTCTAGCTTGGTTTAGGTGTTGGGTGGAATTTTGCCCTGGACCTTGTTGCTAACAAAATTAAATTAGTGAAAATTCTTTGTTTTCAGCTGTGATTTAAATTTTACAAGTACGTAGAGACAGAGTCATAATGATGTTGGTGTAAATACTCTCCAAGGCTTATTCTAACAAAAAAAATCAAAAAGTGACCTCTGGTTATTCCTAAATTAGATTATTTGCATTATAAAGCAATTTGAAGTCACCTTTCCAGTTAACCATCCGTATATTTCTCAACCACTGCAAAATGTTTGTGACATGTCGCTGGGACATATTAATCCAGGTTATTTTCTACAACAACTACAGGCCAAAATGACTGTTTGTCATTGTGTGCCTTTTCTTCAGATACATTGACAAATACCAATTATAACTACAATTAAACAAGTATGCCAGGAACATTAATGAAATTCTCTCCTAGTCGGCCTCCCCAGTTCCTCCATTCATAGGCTGCAGGCCATCCAAAACTCTGCAGCCCGTGTACTATCCCGCACCCGCCTCCGCGACCACATAACCCCCACCCTCGCCTGTCTCCACTGGCTCCCCATCCTCCAGAGGATCGAGTTTACGATCCTCGTCCTCACCTACAAGGCCTTACACGGCCTTGCCCCATCCTACTTAACCGATCTACTCTCCCCCTACACGCTCACCCGGACCCTCCGTTCAACAGGACGTGGCCTGCTCCAAGCCCCCCGCCCGAACCGCCCCACCATCGGAGGCCGGGCCTTCAGTTTCTCCGCTCCCACCTTATGGAATGCCATCCCTCAATCCCTCCGTTTCGTCTCTTCCCTTTCCACTTTCAAGGCCGATTTGAAGACTTTCCTCTTCGATCGTGCCTTTTGTTCCACCCCGAACTCTTTTACCTCCCCTTCGTGTTTCACCCCTTCCCAAACACTCCCCTCCCAGCTCGGGTCACAAGCATCCTGTTCAGCGCCTTGGGACGTCCTCCCGACGTGAAAGGCGCTCTATAAATGTAAATTGTTGTTGTTGTCTATGCCAGGAAATATTTCAAAAATCTTAATTTAAGATGAATGTCTCCAATATACAACAATTCGACCACATGGTGGCATTCTGTCATTGAACTGCAAATTGAATGAATCAAAACATGCTGAACAGACCCCGGTCTTTAAAAGCTAAATGGCTTTGACAAGGAGACTTTGTCCTAACGTGTCTAGGTCAGTGAACAAGGTTAACCTCATCAAAGGTATTGAAACAACAGAGGGTCTGAGCAAAGGGATGTGAATATACAGTAAAACCTCGATAATCTGGCACAGTTGGGCCCACTCAACGCCCGGATTTCGGAGTTTGCCAGTATTTAGAACCTATCCTAGAAAAGGCTGGGGAAGTAAACACGGCACTGAAGCAAAGCAACGCCCAAGCTCCAACCATAGCGACAGATGACAGAGCGGCGCCAGCGTGAACTGCAAGCAGCTGTTCCGAACTTCGGGAGATTTGCCGGACATTGGAAACAAGTTTATGCTGTATGTATTTTTACATCTTGCCGGTTTTAGGGAGTTGCCGGCTTTCGGAATGTCGGATTATCAAGGGTTTACTGTACTACTAAATAATCAAACTCCCAACTAAAACTGAATGTAAAAACCATTAAAATACTTTGAAACAGCCACTGTTTATCTTTGCAGCAAGCATTCACTTTCCTGACTTTTCAGGGCTCATTATTGAATAGTGCTATGTTGTATCAGCCATTTCTCTAAAATCTCACAGGCAAATTACTTTCATATCTGAACATTCTCCTGTCGAACACTACTCAATAACCAGTGGAATAAACCCAAATATATTAAACCAATCTCTTTGATCCACACACTTGGGAAAGCTGATTTAAATGCTCACACCTCATTATTTCTTAATATCACCTTTAAATCAAGCCTTATCGAAAATGGACTAAGGATATTAGTTTTTCTGAAACTTTTAATTCCAAAATAATTGGTTGTTAAATGTTGGCGCAAACTTCCTGCTGTGTGGGTCATAATGGCCTTATACTTTAATTTAATCTTTGAAAAGAAATGCTACATTCTTCACAAGGCAACTTCCAGCAGTGTCTCATTGCAAAATTGGTTTACACAAAATATCCTGTATTACAAATTTGAAAGGCGAATCCATGATTAAAAACCCTTGTTGTCACATTTGTTATCATTGATAAACGATAGTCTCCACAAATAAGCACTGCACTGAAAATACATATTGAATTCAGATCTTGTGCCTTGCTTGTGAGAGTAAATATTTTTCCAATTTTAATCACCATGGACAGTGCACCATAGATTGACCGAGATGATGCCACGGTTGGGATGATATACTGTAGTTATTATGCAAGGTTTAAAAATTGGGACTGCGGCTTGCAGAGTAGAGAAAGATAAGAGGAGATCTAATATGTGCTTAAAATTATGGCTAGTTTAAGAGGATAATAGAAAATTATTATTGGTGTGAATTGGTGGAATCCTGTAGCTCAGTGGTTAGAGCACTCGCCTTATAAGCGAGAGACCTGGGTTTGATTCCAGGGAGGACAAAATCTTGGGCAAGTTTCCTTACTCCACATGCCTGATAATAATTCCTAAAAAAAATTGGTCATTTCAATCCACGACTGCTTGTGGGACACTGTTGTGCGCAGTTGGCTGCTGCATTTCGCCCATATATAGTCAATTCACTTTAAGTATATTCTGTGAAGTGCTTCAAGAGGTCTGGAATACGTGAATATCAAATGCAAGGATTATTATTATTTATTGACAACATGATTCACAACTAGAATTCAATACTGATTATTAGATTCATAAAAATGGTTAGAAGCTTTTCTTTTACAGGGCTATTAGAACATGAAACATGTGACAGTTACAACATTTATTGGGTAATTAGATCCACAGATCAATATTAAAGATATAACAGCTGGTCAACAATATGGACATAGGCCCTTTTCTCTCAATTAGAAAAAATTATATTCTGTGTATGCTGGTTAATGTACTCTTGTGCCTACCTTTTAATATCAATATCACAGCATCCAATATGCTGGTGTTGCAGATTTGGAGGCAGATTTTTAAAAATTAACTACAGGTGGCTTAATATGTATTTTAACACTAATCTAAGTACAGTACTGTATAATTAAAACCGGAATATCACATATAGATTATATAATACATTTCACAAAATCCTCAGGTTCCGCTTTTCAAATTGTGTTTTCTATGTTTATTCTATCAAATAAACAATCCACTTTACAGTATATCCCATGAAGCCTTTGAGATGTTTCGATGATGTGATAAGGCACTATCAAATTCAAGGATTATTATTATTTCAAATGCACATATTATTAGTATTACCTCACAAAGAGAATAATTTTGGAAAATAAATTATTGGAAAATAACAGCAAATATGAGGCACAACTTTTTTTATTTTGTGAATGTTAAACACAAATAATAATAATTTGATATATTATTACATCCTCGATGAGTCTCAAAACGCTTCACAGGATACACTGTAATGTGTAGTGACTTTGTGTTTTATGAGCGAAACGCTGCAGCCAATTGCACACAGCAGTGTTTCCCAGTCATGGATTGAAGTGTGCAATTTTTTTTAAAAGGCATTATTAGCCCTGGAAAAGCGATTCGCCTTTCGACTAACAACTGTGTTCCTACTTACTGCTGGGTAAACTGAGGTGTGTTTGTGGCGTAAGGAAACTTGCGCAACATATTGCCCTGACAAAAATAAATTCAATATGCAGTTTAAAATCAGTTTCCCACGTCCAAGCGCCAATGCTGCCCCCGTGTATCAGCCTCCAGCCACAGTAGTGGTTAAAGTCTCAAGGCTGTGAGTCAGTGCGGTGCTCTCCAACCAGCAGTGAAACTCGCTGTGTGTAAACTCTCCTCTCTAACCACAAAATATACAGCCAATCCACTTAGTGTACCGTGAAGCACTTAAACAGTCCTGGTTGTTTTGGTTAGAGCACTCGACTCGCGAGCGAGGGGACCTGGGTTCGGTTCGAGGCGAAACCTTAGTTTCGGGGGCAAGTTTCCTTACTCCACGTGCCTTGTTCACCCCGCAGTAAGTAGGAACTCGGCGATTGGCGGATCGCTTCCCGGGAGGAGAAATGACTTGTTTGTGGATCACTGCCGGGCACAATTGGCTGTCGAGTTCCACCCACAAAATACAACGACGACGACGACGACGACGACAGCAAAATTGCATTTGTGTAGCACCTTTCACATCGCGATCAACGTCCCAAGTAGCTGGACGGTCAGCGTTTTCGGACCCGAGTTGGGGTCGGGGAGGGTGGAGGGATAGGGGGGGAGGGTGGAGGGATAGGGGGGGGAAGGGGTGACTGATGGCACCGTTGAAAAGGAGCGTCTTGAAGGTGGCTAGGGAGGGGGGGTGAGGTGGAGGGACTGCGGGATGGAATTCCAAGGGTCGGGGGCCGAGTGGCTGAAGCGGACAGGTTGGTAGGGGGTTAGGAGGTCACACAGGTGAGGGGGGGGGGGTGAGGGGTGAGGGGGGGCGACAAGGCCATCCATGGAGGTGAGGACCAGGATCTTGAAATGAATCCTGTGGTGAGATGAGATGAGAGACGCCGGTGGAGTCGGGCGAGGGTGTGGGGGATGATAGGCTGGCGGAGCCTGGTGTGGGAGGGGACACAGTCACTTCACGGTATAATTCTACGAAGCACTTTTTAAGACGACGTCCCAACAGCGACGACAACTTGCATTGGTCTAGCGGCCCTTCGTCTCGACGACGTAATAGCGACGTTAGTTTGAGACGGTAAAGGGGCCTCCTCCTCTTACCAGCGGGGAGACTCGCTGTACGAAGTCGCTGCTGCCGACCCCTCTGTGCTCGGCCACGCGCCGACTCATCCTCGCGCTCATCACCAACGGTCGCCGGGGCGAGCACCCGGATGTCGCCCCCTGACCAATCCGGGCGCGGCGTGAGGAGGGTCGGAGGTCAGCGGCAAGAAGATGGCGCTGCCCACCAGGAGCCGTAGCTTGGCGCAGCTCGGCTCCTTCACCGTCATATGCGCGGCGGCGCGCCGAGCCCCGGCGCTCGGCAGGGCATTCCAACCAGTCCCCCCAGCCCTCTCCTCCCGGCGGCAGCGGACCAGGCTCCCCGCTTTGACGCCGCGCTCCGGGGTGAGAACTTACTGCACCGAACACAGCCCCGAGCAGCGCGGGCCGAAGAAGGTGGTGGTCGTGGGCATCCCCAACCCCTTTGTCTGGGCCAGGACCAAAATGTACTTCTTCCTAATTCGATCTTACTTCGATCGGGAGTTTAACTTCGACGAATTCGCCGACGGTGCGAAACAGGTGAATTAAAAACCCTCGCTCATGATGCAGCGCCTGATCACAGCGTTTCACAGAATACACTGCAAAGGGGATTGACCGTTTCATTTGGTGGGTGGAATGCAGCAGCCAATTGTACACAGCGGTGTCAATCAATCAATCAATCAATCACGTTTATATAGCGCCTTTCATGTCGAGGGGACGTCCCAAGGCGCTGTACAGTTAGGTAGGGACAAGGGCAGTGGGGGGAGGTGGGAGGGGTCAGGGCAGGATGAAGAAGAGTAGGAAAATTGACTGTATATTTGTGGGAGAAACGCGGCAGCCAAATTGTCCCACAAACTGTTGCAGGGGTGGGGGAGTGGTGCGGGGGAGGGGGGGGGGGATTATTAACCCCGAAAACGATCCACTAATTGCCAAAAAATCCAGTTCTCACTTCCAGACAGGTCAGGGGAGTAGGAAACTTGTCTAAGATTTCTCCCTGTCTAGGAATCAAATCTACATCCTCTCTTGCTTACAAGGCGAGCACGCTAGCTACGACATTACGATACGATAAAACTATATTTATACAGAACCAAGAAGCAGAAGGAAAACAAAAGTTAACATTTAAACTATCTAACTTGCTCTGAGTATTTACAGATGATTGAATGTGGAGGGAAATGGATGTTCCCACAGGCTGGATCTAAATCCAAATAAAACACAAAACCTCCACATTGTAATAATAATAATAATCGTTGCTTGCCAAATTTCTTGTGTGATGATTAACCGATCTCGGGTACTGTAAAATCCCGAGAACATTTCTTTGCTGCAGTCAATAGAAATAGGATTTCTTTTGGTTTAAAGATTCAAAGTTTTTAAATTTATTTTCCTTTCTGTCTTGGGAGATTTATTTATTAATTTGACATGGAACAGCTATCATCAATGTATTTTAAATTGGCAGAAGCCCACTGGGTTCATTTCACTATCACAACACAAACATCTGGTTTCAATCTGAATGAATTAAAGTGATATTTCCTGAGTTTACTAATATGCATGATTGTAGTCTCTTCACTATCCTTCTCATAATTAAGAGTTTACATGATGGAAAATTGCTGTTTTCATTTGTGATGTCTCATATGGATATTTTGGGGGTATTTTTTCTCCTGTACCTACATGAAAGAGCTATTGATCTCTAGCAAACTATTTAATGTACATAAAGTGTTTGAAAGAACATTGTTTCTAGACAAATTTTAAGTTTATGGTAGCAACTACCCAATTGAATACTGATGAAAGTTCCTTAAACATAAACTTTCGTCCATCCAAAACAAATTATTACTGAATTTCCGACTGATTGAGAGGTGATGTACAATTAAACTTAAAGCAGTGCAAATGAGTTTGGTTTCTTAAATTTTATGGCCTATTTGGAAAATTGTTTAGGCATCATTTTAAGCAAAGTAGAAAATTGTATAATTTTTCTAATATTCTTCCTTAGGCTTTTGCACAGGTATCAAAACTCCTGTCACAGTGCAACTTTAATGAATTGAAAGGCCTTGTATCAATTGAGGTAATGTATAATCTAAGCATGGTTTGTAAAGTATGTTTGTGCTATGATTGCCAAATAAATCTCAGAATATATTTGCTTTTTAGACTGGTAGAAGCATTTCTTATAGGCTCTTGTGTGCAAAGTATTCTTTAAACGGTCTTCATAAGTGCTTTGGTGAGGTTCCCCCTTCTTGCAGTATTAATTATTAATAATAATAATCCTTGCATTTGATATAGCGCTTTTCATGTCTTCTAGACGTCTCAAAGCGCTTCACAGAATATACAGTACTGTGAAGTGAGTTGACTGTATATTTGTGAGAGAAATGTGGCAGCCAATTGCGCACAGCAGTGTCCCCACAAACAGTCGTGGATTGAAATGACCAATTTATTATTGATTAATATAATATTATCAAATCTAGTAAATGTAAATATTATTTATATCATTAAGCCCAACAGTTAAGAAGCCCTTTACAGAGGTATATAATGCATATTTCCTTAATTTGTTTCTTTGTGGCAGCTGTTCTGATGATAATCCAGTAACTATATCAATATGTATAGAATTGTCATTTCTTGTTTGCACAGGCATTAGAAGAATTAGAAAGAAAATGTTCAGCATTGTCTATTGAGCGCAGAAAAGCCTTAGCTGCTGACATGGAGGAAATCATGTACAGCACACCAGGAGATGTTGGGATTTATTACGATAACCAGGGTTTGTTTCTTTGTATACTTCTTATCTATGTCTTCACTCCTTTTTGTATAATAAAACAATATAGTATATGTTCTTGATTTAAAGTGTGGCACACAAAACTGAGCACAGTAGTCCAGCGGAGGCCTAACCAGTGTTTAAAAAGGTTTATTAGAACTTCCTTACTTTCATATTCTATGCCCCTGTTTATAAAGCGTATGCTATTTGCTTTTTTGTTTAATAGCTGTATCTATCAGTACTGCCAACTTCAAAGATTTACTTATATTAACTCCTGGGCCTATGTTCCTTCACCCTCTTTAAGATTCTACCATCTAATTTATACTGCTTCTCCATATTCTTCCTCTCAAAATGCAACACTTTGCATCTCTCCACATTAAACCTCATCTGCAACAGACTATTAAATACGCTGTTACGTTGTGCTGATCATTAACTTGTTATATTTTTCATAGGTAGAAAATTTGTTCATATCCTAATGCGCTATTGGTATCTTTCGAACGTGGACCTGCCCAGTGAGACCCCTGAGGGAACAAAAATGTTTCAAACCGTCTTTGGTGATGAAAACAGCAAAGATAGCAAATGTCTCCTCACAGCAAATTATGAGTAAGTTTTCCATCTGCATTCATTTTGTTGCTAGGTTAGTTGTTATGGGGCATCTACTGTTTATTGTTGCTTTTGATTGCTGGATGTGCTGCAATACAATATTTTGCTGTAATGCAAAACAGCATTCTGGAAGCACAAACAGTACAGAGCTGTGAAAAATTGACTTTAGAGACTTATTGAACTGAATCGCCATACGGATGCAAATTCAGATCTGAAGCATTGAGATATGCTTGACTTCAACTGGACAGTATTACTAAAGGCAGAATGGATTTGGCAAGAAAATTTGGTTGAGGAGAATTTGAAAAGAAACTGCACATAAAATAAGCCATCTGCATATGTTGCATCTCTGGGCAATTTGATCAATTATTCAACCATCCCATGAGAGTGAAATTGGTTTTCTGTAAGTGATTTGATTTCTCAATGTATATTGCTGAGTTCCAAGTTAAATGGGTGAAGTATAACGACTTATTTAGTGTGCTAAAGCAACATGAACCTGATGATCGTGTAATGTTCTTTGCTGTGCTCAGGAATAATATCTTTGAAGCTAAGAACCTAACGTGGATCGAGCACCATAGAGATCTGGCCGTTCAGTTCAATAAATCTAAAATTAACAGCGAAGGTGTTATAAAAGCATGGAATACAAATGAAGTCCTGGGCTTTAATGTCCAGAGGAATAGAATACAAAAAGAAGCACAAAATGTTATTCTTGTATAAAACTTTGGATGAACCATATTTGGGGTACTATGTACAGTTCTGTCCTTGCTCTAAGAGTCTTCCTGACATGAAAGGCGCTAAATGTAATGTTGTTGTTTTGGCAATGGAGAGAGAGGGTGAGGGTTTAGACTCACTCAGATGTTACGAGGAATGAGCAGATGCAACGGTCAAGAAAGATTGGACACGTTAGAGTTTATTTTCCTGAAGGTGAGATAATACTGAAGTTTA
The DNA here is from genome assembly GCA_035084275.1 of Hydrolagus colliei. Classification (NCBI taxonomy): domain Eukaryota; kingdom Metazoa; phylum Chordata; class Chondrichthyes; order Chimaeriformes; family Chimaeridae; genus Hydrolagus; species Hydrolagus colliei. The sequence goes on along the minus strand of CM068747.1, from coordinate 3,948,052 downwards.
ACATAATACAGTAATAAAGAGGTGATAAGGTGAACATAGATCAATATGTTTTCACTTGTTAGTGAGCATGTAAAAAAGGACATACCGAATTTAGCTAGAATATCTTTTCACAGGGGGTGATGAGAACATAGAACTTGCTGCCGGAAGCTGTAGTTGAAGCAGAAAGCATTAACGTATTTAAGAGGAAACACAATGCATACATACTCTTAAAAAATATAATTATTGGTTACTCAATCCACGACTGTTTGTGGGACACTGCTGTGTGCAATTGGCTGCTGTGTTTCACCCACAAAATATACAGTATTTTTACACTTTAGAGTATATTCTGTGAATTGCTTTGATTCGTCTCGAAGATGTAATAAGGCCCTATATCAAATGCAAGGAATATTATTTATTATTTGTAAATTATTCTTATTTACAAAATATTCATGTAGAGAACTATTTGGGATTGGACAGAAATGTTTCCATTGCTTTTAGAAATGTAACTAACTTTGCTTCTCTGTGCTCCAGATTCCAACGAGAGTTTACACAAGGTGTGGAGCCTAACTGGACCATCACCCGAATCCAGCATTTTAAATTATTGGAGTAATTGTGCTGACAATTTTACCAGGAGACTGTTTCTGTGTACTTCAAAGCAATGAGAATGACTCCCCCTCACCCCACTCCCACCTTTGACTTAGGGAAGTTATTGCATTTTTTTAATGAAAAGGAATGAACCCGGTAAAGATTCAACTACAATGTCACACAGAATGACGATCATCCTTTGAGGGCACAGTTTAGTCTGTGAACTGTTGTGGCTTGCAGATCAGGATTTCTTCAGCTGAAAATATAAACGCTTGTCCAGGTTTTTCATTGTACTGTACATGAATTTGGTCTTTACGTAAAAGTTTGCATTTGATATAACGCTTTTCACGTCTTCTCGACGTCTCAAAGCGCTTCACATAATATACTGTAAAGTGAATTGACTGTATATATGTGGGTGAAATTTGAGTAACAGCAGCCCACTAGTATTTGCAGAATGAAAGTGGCATCTGTAAAATATATTCAGAAGAGAATTATGCCAAAATGTAGCACATTAAAAGGTGTGCCACTAGGGAGGAAGAATGCAGAAAACTTTTAGAATAGATTCCATAAGAAATGTAGAGTATAAAACATGTTAAAGAATTGTATCCAAGGAAACCAAATACTGTAATCTTTAATATTATAACTTAATACAATCCATTGCTCTTAGTAATAACCTGTTTTCCATAAGAAACAAATTGACAATAAAAAAAACTGAATGTTTAGTTTTACAGGACCGTGCAAACTTTATGGGAAGACTCTCTGGGAATGTGAATGATTTGTTGTAAGTTGGTAAATTGTAGAAATGATTTGTGCAGCATATTATAGATGTGGTTTATGCCAAATGCAGCTTCGGCCTGGTAACATCTGGGAATAGCATCATCTCTGATGTGTAATGGGAACACAGTTGAGAGATTTGAGTAAATCTAACAGTTTGCTGTGAGCTGAATTTACCCCTGGGCTCCTTATTTGGATAACACCTGTGTCACCTATTGGTTTCACCGACTAGTTTTATGGATGACTGATTTCCATTGTTAGGTCAACAGAAACCACTATAAATTGCCTCTGGTGCAGTATGGCTTCAGGGTTGGTATGAAAAGCCGACGGGCTGTGCTGAGTGATTATGGGTGTATGTGGCTCCTGACTGGTTAGATGTACAAATCATCCCCCTTTGCATTCACTATAATGTGGAATTCCTACTACTCCCAATGGGAGTGTCACAGTGTGGGAAGGGATAAGTACTCGATAAGCAAGGGCAATTTTTTGATAGATCCCTTGATAATCTAATTCCACATACCCACAGTGCGGTACTTTGGTTAGTACAGTGGATGTCAGGCTTTTGTTTTGTCGAATCTCCCCTTTGTACACTTTGAAGATCATAAAACACTCATCTGTTTAATTGTGACTTGATTTATCAACGTGTAAAATACTGTGTGCTTGGATATTTGTCATTTCAAAATAAAATGCCTGATAGTGTGCAAATAATGGTGCTTACAAATTGAGGAATAAAATGCGAGTTCAAGTAACTCCAGTATTTGAGTTTGTGTCCTCCACCCTCCGTTCCTTTTTGATGTATCACAACATTGGTTACCCAGCCAGAAGCGGGTCGTTCAAATTCATACATTTATGCGTGGAACAGTTCTGCCAGCAGAGGTCATCAGGATCCGTTCTATGCAATTCTTGCTTCACTGATCAATGAGAACCACAACAGGAGTGACAGTCAGGATGCCAGCTGAACTGATGCGGATGCTTATTACGGGCTGGAGATGGGGGCTGAGATTAGATTTTTTAGATTATTCAAATGCCCAAACTTACATTTAAATATCCTCAGAACTATTATTCCTCACTGATATCAAGAACCCTGCAGATTAGGCTGCAGTTGCCATGTGTTCTAGGAGTATTATGACATTAGGTTTACCTTGAAACAATACCAACCTTTTAGCACTCCCTGTTGCTTTTCACTCCTAATATAGTTGAAACCTAATAAATACAGGAGTATTTTGCCAAGAAATATTCACATGACCCAGGATTGTATGGACTGCAAAAATCACAAAATAGTCACATTTCTTATCGAAATTCAAGCCCATTTAATTATTCAGACATGTTGCCTATGTGCTGAGCTCCCAGTGTTTCATCACTTTGGCTTGAACGGATTTCTAAAACTTCCTGCAAATTTTTGTACTGCACATAATACAGTAGAGGCATTGGGCTGCGAGTGGCTATTTATACTGTGGCCAATGTATAATCACCTGAGTCAACTTCCCAGCAAATACCTTCAAGCGGCAACCTGGTGCTTATACACCTTGCTGGCAGCTTCACATTAACTGGATGTTAGTGAATGATTGCTAACCACACTCAAGTCTTCTCCACCTCTGTTCATGCACAACCATTTATTGAGTTCATGCTCCACATTACTTTTCCAATCACTACCTTATACAGTAAAAGCCTGTTTATCCGACACCCGATCAGCCGAAGCTTTAGTATAACTGGCATCGCAAAAAGAAAGGTTCGCATTCGATTAACCGGAATTTATCCGGAAAAATGCATTAATTATTTTTGTGTTTTCAGCCTAATATCCGGCACACGCTTTAAACTGGCATTGGCCAGGTCCCGAGGGTGCCGGGTAAAGGGCTTTTGCTGTATATTTATCTTCATAAGTTCAATTGCATTGGTTCACTGATGAACAGGCTCTCCTTCATATAATTACATCAACATGAGAGAGCCATTCAGCACATTTAAGTCCACACCATCATTTTAGTAGATCATCACACCTCTTTTATCTTTCATATGCTTTTCCCCCTAATGTCATTCTGTCTTTACTCCAAATTCCTAAATACTTTTACTTCCTCTATATTGTCCTCTTAAAGAAACTTTAATGAGCACTAAATGTAATTTGGAGGTATGTGATTATAATACTTTGCTACTGTATGATTTTTATGTGACTTCAATGCTGGAAATCAGCAGTGAATGAAGCAATCTGAAGAAGATGCCTTATTAAATGCCATTAAAGGCATTCAATCCATATACGGTCTCTTTTTGTAGCAAGAAAGAAAAACATGAAATCGAGCTTGTGAATCGAGGAGTCTCTTTTTATTTGCCGTGAGCAGTGAAAATTCTTCCCTCGGTATTCACAGGGTCATGCGCAGCTCGATCTGTCGCACACTCTACCTGCATCTGTACTCATTGGTCAGTACTGTATCTAGTTTCATTCAAACTGCACAAATAGTGTCTGTTTAATGGGACAAAAGCTTCATTCATTGCAAAACTGAGGAATTTCATTAGTTGGAGAAGGTTCTTGATACAGCCTTTGTTGAACCCTGCTAGAGGACATGCCATATTGAGTGTGTTGTTGGTTATATAGTTGACTTTTGTCCAAACATAAGTAACTGAAAATTATGGACTTGACGTATTTACAGTGATGATTCCCTTTGGGAGGACGCTGAGCCACAAATCATCAACAATTATTGCTGTGAAATATCAAAGTAAAATCCATTCTGGTACTATTTTCTTTCTGTCATGAATATAACAGTGGTGAAAAGGCATCTCAAGCCTGTTTTATGTTAGATAATTCTTGGCCAGAATCTCTTCGCAAGAATCTTCTACAATTCGTATTATTTTGTGCCTCATACAAAAGACAACGAGTAGCATAAAACTAGATCTCTTTTTCAATGTTGTATTTATTCTACTATTGTTTTTCAAATGGAATTTCAAACTAAGTTAAACTGGTAACCTTTGCGTAATGTATTTTGTTAAATACTGCACCTGACTTTTTCCAAATTTACGTCAACCTTTGCTTCTCTGAGTCTCTGTGAAAGACCCAAGAGTGTGGCTCATCAGATCAAGATCGCTTTGGACATCCTAATTAAGATAAACCAGTTATTGCAATCTGCTTCTCACTGATCGGGAATTACAGTGATTCCAAGGAATCGTGTCCATCCTCTGGCCAGGTCCACAAAAGTAGTACTGTACACTTCTCATTTCTTTTCCCTAACTCTCCAGAACGATATGTTGCTTATTATCCTGCAGCTCTCTTAATTCAGGATTGTATCGCATCATGCTCCTTGTCAGTGTCCTGGTTTCACAGTTTCCGGAAAGGGTAGATCTACACATGTGCACCTTCTAGTAGGGGTTTCAGACAAAGAGAAGTCTTAACTACAGTAATTCTTACTATTTGAATAGCCTGAGGTCAACTAACCCGGCTGAGATCATTTGACTCAGGAGAGATTAAGAATTGAACCGATGATCCTCTGATTTGCGTGTAGAGCGTTCATTTGGCACAATTAGTCCATGGCAGTAAACTATCCATAAGCCCCCTCCCATCTTAATTCCCCCCCCACCCCCACCCTGCTGAGATGATCCCATACAACAACAACTTGCATTTATATAGCGCTCTTCAAGCTGGGTAATATGCCTGGCTTTTCTCTCAAGCGTTGATGCTTTCCACTCCAGCCATTGTTTCTGGCAGTGAGTTCCACAATTCACAGCACACTGGATTGTGTAAATTAAAGTTATGCCTCACAAAGCTCCCGCCACCCATTTTCCCTCACCCCCACCCAGGCTGCTCAGTTCTATGGGTGGGTGGTCTTTTGCTTTGCAGTCTGTTGATTCAGGCTGAGACATGCATTAGACCTGTCATTTATACTTTCCTTTCTTATGTACAAAAATTGAGACATTATGTTTGAACAGTCTGCATTCAATTCCTGCTCACCAACAGACATGAAAAGCCTATTCACATGTTGCTGGCTTCTCACAGGGATAGTAAATGCCGACTCATTAGTACTCAGACATCCTTGTGAGGGACGGATTGAAAAATCCCATCGGCTGGGTATTGTGTCATTTCAGAACAATTCATTAAAATAGACAAAGACATCTAAAGAAGAACTTGGTCCTATATAACAAATTCTGCATACAATTAGCCCCCACCAAAACCTTTTGGTAAACCTATAGTCACACATTGCTGCAGTGAAATTAATTCTAAAATACAATATTACTTTTACCTGCACTATGCAAACCCTGATTGAATGTATTGTGTGAAGGATGATGTCACTGAGACTGGGTGTGCTTTACAAGAAAGCATTTCGTAGAGAATGGATGATAAATACCTTTGTTCCTGAGGATACAAATTTCTCTGGACGCTTATCATAGATGGCTACAACTCTGCCATTCTTTGCTGAATAGAAGAGAGAAGCAGTATTTAATTTCAAACTGTAGCAGGACACCCATTTTGCTGGAGAATGTCTGAAGTGCAGAAAGAATGTGAAGAAAGTTTTGACAAAAGTTTTTTGGAAGGTACAAATAGAAATTATTTTAGGAAAAGTACTAAATACAGTATTGGTGAAGGAGTGTCAAGAGAATGTTAAGTGTATTTGGTCGGGTTAAATAATGTTTGATGGATATTCATTTGGTCTTAGCTCGACTGTCTTAAAGACTTGAGAGAAATTATGCACAGAGTTTCCTATGGTGGGGGTGGGTGGGGCAGAGTCTTACCTGTAATTAACTATCTACCTTTAGGTGATAAAGTAAGTAAGTTAGTGAGTCCACATCAGCCTGGATTCAATGAAATAAATAGGCTCGATGAACCAAAAAGGCTTCTTCATATATTCTTTCTATGATCTTATGATATTGAATTTCTCATGTCACGTGTTTCACTGAGCACCTGACAGGTCATTTTCCTGTCACTTTGGAAAGAGAATTGAAGGCAGGCGATGATTATTCCCGGAATTTAGTGCAAAGATTATTAAAAATTTCCTTACAAACAGTTTGCAGTTTGAATGCAAAATATCTCACATAAATGGATCCATTTCTTCAGTGAGCACCAGAGGCTCCAACTCAACCAGCTAAAATGTGCGTTGCAATGTACACTTATGTAATGCCTTTCATGGAGGTTGGACATCTCAACGTGCTTCACGGATATGATGGAGAGCAGAAGATGGAAGCATAGGATATACTATTCAGTTCTTTTGGTGTTCTTTTTTTTAAAACAGATTCTACATTGTTTCTTTCTCTGTATCTGATATGGATACCAACAAATGTGGTTTGTTGACAGAGCAGAGAAAAAAATTCCCAAAGCGTATTTGAGAGCCTCTGGTCTTCCTAAGGTTTGGTGTGAACCACATCAGTATGAGCCAGTGAGTGTTTTTATGCTACAAATTTGGAGTCTCACAGTCTGTGCCTTCATTAATGGCCTATAATTTCAACCAGGCATGTCTGCCTCCACAATTAATGATGGGAATAGGAACATTTTTATCTGTTACTAAATATACCCATCACTGACCACAGCCACAGAATAAATGTTCTACATTCTTTTTGTCTTATTAGGGAGTGAACACTTCTGCTTATGTAACATATGTCTGAGTTTGAATTTCCATTTGAGAACTTGAAATGAGGTTGCCAAAATTAGCAGTGGATTCTGTGGCAGTTCCTATGTTTTTCCCAAACAGTTATTACCTCAACTCAATACAGTGACTTTCTGGCATCCATTTAGGAGATCTCAAGATGTTAAGAGAATCTTGTGGTTTTTTACAGCCTTCTGAAGTCTCGACCATGCACATCCAATTCCCATGGTCTAAAAATATCATACGCTTATTTTCATTTCAGAAGTTAATAGGGTCTAGACTCTAGAAGACATGATAATGGCAATAGCAAATGCAAGGATTATTGTGGGATTGGGCAGAGTCAACATGGCTTTATGAAACGAAAATTGTGTCTAATAAATCTCAGTTTTTTTAAGATGTAAAATTAGATAGGGGGGAAATCAGTGGATATGGTGTATCTGGATTTTCAGAAGGCATTCAACAAGGTGCCACATTAAAGGCTGTTATATAAGATAAGGGCTCATGGAATTAAAGGTAATATATTAGCATGGATCGAAGAGTGGTTAACAGGCAGAAAACAGAGTAGGTGTTCATTACAAAAGGGTTAGAATATAAGAGTAAGGAAGTCTTGCTGCAACTGTATAGGGCCTTGGTGAGACCGGACCTGGAATATCGTGTGAAGTTTTGGTCTACAGTTAACCCTCGTCGATCACAGGGGTTACATTCTTTCATTCACGGCCTTGCCCCCGCCTATCTCTCTGACTTACTGTCTCCTATCAGCCTGCGAGTCCCCTCCGTTCAGCAGACTCAGGTCTGCTCCGTGTCCACCGCCCTAACCGCCCAACCATCAGCGGCCGGGCTTTCAGCCTCTCTGCTCCCACACTGTGGAACTCCATCCCGCAGCCCCTCCCCCTCGCTTCCTCCCTTTCCTCCTTCAAGGCCGGACTCAAGGCCTTCCTCTTCAACCGCGCCTTCGGCTGCTCCACTAACTCTTCCCCCTCTCCCACTCTCCTTCCCCTTCCTGCTACCCTGAACACCCCACTCCCGCACCCCCGCTCGGGTCCCGACCTGACCGTTCAGCGCTTTGGGACGTCCTCCCAACGTAAAAGGCGCTATATAAGTGCAATTTTGTTGTTGTTGCTAGTGCAGTGGTCGAGGCAGTTTAGGCGGAGTTGGCATTATGGTTGGGGTTGTTAACTTGGCTGAGTTGGTTCCGGCCCTTGCCTTGAGTGGGTGGTTGAGTCAGTTCAGGGCTGAAAGTCTGCGATTGTCCTTCGGGTGGACTGTAAATCACATGCAATGGTGTTTCTCTGTGGTGGTGAAGGGAAAAAATCTGAACCCTGGGCAACGGGAGCCCTGTGGGATCGATCATTGTTGATGGTTTGACTGATCTTTGTGAGACAGTACAATTTGTTGTATTTATGGATGATTTTTCTCACTCAGTTTCATAATTTGCAGGTTTGACGAGGAGGCTCCTTTCTGTGGGTTCTTGCTTGGCTGGGTTCTCCTCAGTTAGTCAGAAGTTCACCTGGAGCCTGTCCATGCCTACGACCTTGTTCACCTTTGGGCTTTATGTCAGCCGTCAACTGAAGGTAATTCTGTGCTGGTTGGAACAGTACATTGATGACTGAAACTCACGCCATTTTTCTTTCGCTGCGTCTCTAGCACAGTGGTTCCCAACCTCAGGTCCCGGCCCAAATCAGGTTCTCAGAGGTCCTCAGTAGGGTCGCGAAGGGTCATCAGAATTTTGTGTTGTTGCTTTTTTTAACATTGCAAATGCTTTTATAACGCTAAAAAAAAGTGCCCGAGGCGACATTGCCTACCAATTTGTATAAAGACTGTACTTACGAGTTGCGCTTAATCCACAAAAGAGACAGAGATAACGTTTTGGCTGAGCTGAACTTCAGTCGTGATATCATCCCCTAGGGGTGGGAGGACCTGTTGGAGGATAATTTAGGTCGCAGCAAAAAACGGTTGGGAACCACTGCTCCAGCACCTCGGGATTCTGGAACATCAGGTGAGTGTAATAGTGGAAACCTTACAGTGGCAACTAAAGCTATCACACTTTTTCTCTCTCTTTGATATTTTTCTACATTCCAGAGGTTTGGCAACACTATGTTGTCTCCATGCAGGATGTCTGACATCCGAACACGTATGAGCCAATCTCTGGATCACATTGTAGGCCGAGACAGGAAGTTGTTAGGAACAGAGGCTGAGGTTTGATGGGGACAGGACGAGGAAGATGTTGTTAGATTAATGTGGAGCTCACAGGACGGATTGATGATAGAGTTGGTGAGCATGGTATGTAGTCAGTCAGTCAGTGAGTCAGTCAGTCAATCGGCTCCATCCCCCCTGGCCGCGGGCCTCCCATCATCCCACCCCTTCATCTGAATGACTCCGTCCCCTCCCGCCCACTGACCACATCAAACATCTCCAGTAAGTGTTCTCTTAATTGTATTTTTACCTTATTTATATATTTATTGAACATTTTTTCTAATTTTCCATACTAGTAGTGTTAGTTAGCGTATAGTTTGGTTTGTGAGACACTGCTGTGCGCAATTGGCTGCCGCGTTTCGCCCACAAATATATAGTCAATTCACTTTACAGCATATTCTGTGAAGTGCTTTGAGATGTGTAGATCTAGACAATGTTGTCTGCATGATATAGTGAATTAAGCTTTCTTTAATGTTTTTATTTATATTCTATAATAGGAAAGAACCGACTGAGTGAATTTGCAGTCCAATTATACTTTTCTAGAAGAGTTGCAAATTTTCTTTGAAAGAAAGATGGCAGGTATATAAAAAAACTCTTCAAAAATTACTGTCCCAGTTGAGCACCTATATCAGCCCAATACTGAATGTTGCAGCTCGCTGCCAGTCTGCATCAAGCTATATCTCTTGCCCCCCCAAGCCCAATGCAATATAAAAACATTTGGCCAGGATATTGATGAAGATGTTTTATAATAGTAATATTAATAATAATGCTTACATTTATATAGCGCTTTCCATGTCTTATCGACGTCTCAAAGCACTTCACAGAATACAATAACGTCCCAAGGTTGGGACCAGAGCAGGGGGGAGGGAGAAGAAAAGAGGGAAGAAAGGGGGGAAAAGGGGTAGGGACCAGAGCAGGGGTGAGGGGTTGGGGGAAGGAAAGTAAGAAAATTGACTGTATATTTGTGGGAGAAACGCGGGCAGCCAAATTGTTTTAACATGGAACAAGACAATGACTGAGGCAGCAGCACAAGGATTCGCTAAGCCTTTAGCCAGACTACTGCATCTGAAGAACATATCCTGGCACTATATTGGAGTAAGTCCTGACATGGGATTTGAACCCACAACCGTCTAACTCAGAGGTGAGAGGGCTACCAAATAGCCATGCTGGCATCTACCATAGGGCACTGCAGTGAAAGCCCTATTGTACCAGTCTCATCGGGCATGAGGCAGCAAGGGTTCATTTCTGATTGGCCTGTAAAGTCACCAAGCTCAAAGAACCTTACACTAGCCTTACACGAGCGCAAAGTATTCAGTTATTTGGATTAAAAAAATGTTTTCACGTCAATTATTTTGCCGTTTCTATTTGTCATGTAAGGAGGGAAGTGGTTTGGAAACAGCCTTGGCAAAATGGTGAACTACCCATCCAGGTATTTCCAGTTAATAATATGAATTTATTAGCTTCAGATACAGTGAAATACATCTCACTTCAGACAGAAAAATACAGAGCGATGTAGTCCACATTACTCCCTTTCTCAAACCAACATTAATAGGTCGTCGAAGTACAGAGAGGCACATTACATTTCAGGGTATTTTCAGTCATCAGTCTTCGTTGCGTTCGAGAATGACAACTAGCAACTCAACCAGTGCTGAGGGCATCTTGAATTGGATGGTAATGCATGGATGTGTGGAGCAGTTGTGGATAATTATACAGTTATTCTTTTCTTTATTTTCTTGCCTTATAAATAGATTTAAAACCTTCGTCAGTTGTCTCTCCGGGAGCCTTTTAATGTGATGATCCAGCTTCTCCTGTCAATACCTTATCAGTAGTCAAAGAAGCCTGATGCTATTGATGGACACAGCAGAAAGGATGTGCTCAGTGCTTCAAGTCAGCCTAGAGCTGACAATAACGGTTCCCCCGCAGGAACAGTTTACGGTGAATTGCTACAAAAGGGCATTTGTCAGAATGTTAAATATTTTGCACTGGCAGTATCGAATCTCCTCGTGTGGTTATTTATGAATCTCAGCGAAGGTGACAGTAATGGAATTTCTTTGATTTAATGTCTGCGCATACAACTGCTGTACCCAATAGTTTCCCCGGCCTTCAGTAAGTAGAATTTGCATCATGTGTGTTACGCTACTCAAAGCACCACATCCAACCTTTTGACCCGACAAATGGCATCTCAAGCTGGTAACCTGTTACTACCTACACTGCTGTGCGCAATTGGCTGCAGAGTTTCGCCCACAAGTATACAGTCAATTCACTTTATAGTATGTTCTGTGAATTGCTTTGAGACGTCATGAAGATGTGAAAAGCGCTAAATCAAATGCAAGGATTATTTATTATTATTGTTGTGACTTGCTTCGCTCAACTTGGCTTGGTTTGGCCCAGACTTGGGTGAATACAGTACCTGAATCATAGACTGTGAGCACAGGAGTGAAGAATAAGCCTATTGCACTACACCAGATGTTGAAACATTTTACTCGAAAACGCACACTCTTTGTTTCACAAAACGCTCTTGACTACTATCGGTTACCAGTACATGAGTATCTGAGGCAGTGGATTGAGTGACTCAGAGGGCAGCAGTTGAGATCAAGCCTCTGATCAAAATCTGCCTGTCAGGTTTGCAGAGTTGGTGGCCACACCAAAGCCAACAACGATTCAGGACAATTTCACAGCAAGTACAACAACAAAAGTACATTGATAGAGCGCCTTTCACGTCGGGAGGACGTCCTAAGGCGCTGAATCCTTTGACAGAAAAGGGAGGTTGAGATGGGCCGGGAGCTTGAAAGCTGCTATGCATCAAGGGTAGGTTTCTTAAGGATGGACTGTATTGCACTGTACTGATCCTTTAAAGGGCCATATTATAAAAACTGGCCTTGTTTTCTCTATCGTCCTTTACCATCCTGCTTTGGCATCAGGTTTGCAAACTCCCTGGGGGAAGGGCTGCAATTTTTCTAACACTGATAATGATAATCTTGATGTTTGATATAGTGCCTTATCATGCCATCAAGATGGCTCAAAGTGCCTCACAGGATTTAGTGCATCTATGTATTTTGTGGATGCCTGGGTGAACACTACATCAGAAGCCTTTCATTCCTTAATATTTATTGACTCTTAAGATCCTAGACCTCCCACAAATAACCTTTCACATAATGTTTGGTGCTTCTGTTCAGCAATGCAAAGCAGTGAGTCAACAAAAACAATATTTACAAGATTAACACGAACCCACATCTGAGTGACATCTGCTCCGAATGACATGTCTTGAAACAGATATCAAGCTATTTGAGCTACTCTGTCATAGCTCACGGCTATCTCTCCAAATGTTCAACTCACAGAGACAAATTTGTCTATTAAACCTTTGCTAACTTTCAGAACCAGGTTTAATTCCCACTCCAACCTGAAGATTAAGTATCTCTGTAAGGATGCAACTATAATAATCAATAATAATCATAAAAAAATCCTGTTATTCTGCAATCCATGACAGTTTATGGGAAACTGCTGTGTGCAATTTGTTGCTATGTTTTGCCCACAGCCATGCAGTTCATTCACTTTCCAGAATATCCTTTGAAGCTCTTTGAGACGTCTAGAAGACATGAAAAGCGCTGCATCAAATGCAATGATTATTAATATTATTATTATTCAAAACAGTGCGGATTAAGTTGCAAAATGTCAAATTACTCCACAATAGATTTCGGTAAAATATAATGGCTGTCTATTTGCAGGAAAACACATCACCCAATTTGCACGCAGCAATGTCTGCACGATAGCCATGCAGAGAATAATCACATGAATAACCGATTTTATCTGGTTGCGCTCAAGACCGCACTGAAACTGTTATAATTACCTCATTGGAGAAATCTATATTACATTCGTACATTTGACTCTCAAACTCTCAAACAATTGGAAGTTGGAATTCTTCATTCAAGACACAGAAAATCTACCTGATAGAAAATCCCAATCAACCTACTTTCACAGCAAAGCTCTGTATCGAATGTGTGGCGAACACAACAACAAAATATTTCCAATAACCAGAAGGAGCCCCCACTTAGATTTATTATTCAGGCACTCAAGTTGAAGTAATAATAATCATCATAATAAAATAATAATAAGTAGTCTTTGCATTTGATACAGCGCTTTTCAAGTCTTCAAGAAATCAACAAGTTTTAGACCTATTATTCCACGACTGTATATATTTCACTTTTTTTTATTACTTTCTTAAAGAAATTACTATTCTTGGAAACTGAATAACAACTGGGTTCCTACTCACAGCTAGAGATACAGAGGCGTATGAAGTAAGGAAACTTGCCCAACATTTTGCCAAGGAATCAAACTCAGATCCTTTCATTTGCAAGGTAAGTGATCTAACACTAAACTACAGGACTCCGCTAAGCTACAGAAACCATATCCTTAAGCGTGAGGATGGGTTTCCACATATGTCAGACACCCAGCTGAACAAAGTAAAATCACGTATTTGCAGTTTGAAATGATACATTTATATGTCAATACTCCTACAATAAATTACTTTGAAATATAGGAGAGTGTTATTGTGAGATTAAATCTCTGTCAGGAACAGTGATAAACAGCAATGAAATGAGGGAAGAATATTGGCCATTGTTTTGTGGTATCTTAAACTCCACTTGAACTGGCAGATTATTTGATGCCCCAATTGAAAGGCTAACTTTCAAAAATGCAGCTTCCTGAGCTCCACGGAGTCCTGCAGCTCAGGGGTTAGAGCACTCGCCTCACAAGCAAGAGATCTGGGTTTGATTCCCGGCAGGGTGAAACCTTGATCAAAGTTACCTCACTCCACACGCCTGACAATAATCCTTCAAGAAAATAATAATCATAATTTGGTCCTCAATTCATGACTGTTTGTGGGACACAGCTGTGCGCAATTGGCTGGCAAGTTTCACCCGCAAAGTATTACAGTATTTTCTGTGAAGCACTTTGAGACATCTAGGAGACATGAAACGTGCTTTATCAAATGCAAGGATTATTATTCTTATTATTATTCTTATTATTGCGTTGAATAAAGGCATTATCAGCAGTTCTTTTCTGAAACACAACTTTCTGTTTTTCTCTCTTCTGAAGTGCAGCATCACAGGAAAGGGATGGAAAAAGGCACAAAACAGTCTGATCATGTCATCATCTCCATTTCCTTTCTTATGGTGGGGGAAATGTTCACTAGATAAAGAGCTAGAGTAGAAACCCTGGTTGCTGTGGTTACATCTCTTCACAGTCCAGGATACAGGAGCAAATGTTATCCCAACTACTTTCCTGGTTGAGATCAGCCCATAGTGGGGATCAAATCTGGGACCTGCCAAACTCAATGAGGGATCAGTTTTATTCCAAGCAGTGATTTTAAGACTGAGCCCTCAGGGGTACCACCAAGTCATTTTCAACACACACAAGACGATTACATGTGGGACATTTTAAACCAGTTTGTCTTTGCAACTGCAGATGAACTTCACAAGCCTCCTGGGACGCACGATGCTGCAATGAATCTTCAATGGAATTTATGTCTCTGAGGCTTTTCCCGCCAGGGATCCAACAGTGGAAAGCAGCTGCTCTCTGCTGGGATGCACATGTGGACAGCAGGTCTGGTCCTGCTGTCACCTGCAGCTTGGCTTTGCCTCCCCTCAGCTTCCCAAGAACGCTGCAAGCCAACTAGAGCCAAACAGGCCATGAAAAGGAAAGCAGCTTTAGATATGGTTTCTTATGATTCCCCAGTGAGAACAGCACCAGTTTTGAAGCTGTTGTGTTTTGGGCAGCAGTGTTTTAGTGCGCAAGAGCAGGGGGCTGGGATGGACTTAAAGCAATAAAGCAATACAAGGCATTTTGGTCCACAGCCAATTACAACAAACAACAAATTACATGTAAATATATAGCACATTTCACAACTGAAGGATGTCCCAAAGTGCTGGATGAATTAACCATTTAAATAATAGTTGGTTATCTAAACAACAATTTCTGCACTTGGTGTAGCACGTCTAATAACAACCACCTCAAAGACCTCCCCGGGGAATTGTTGTTAAGAGTAGTAACTATGGATTTGTGGGCACCTGTGACAACCAACTTCCACACAGTAATGCCCCATAAATAGCAACAAAATGAATGTCCAACATTGTCTGGGGGACTGATTGAGAACCACCCTACTTCTCCCCCCCAACTCCCCACTTCTCTTTTTATATATTGCCATGGGATCTTTAACAAATAGGTGTACGAGACCTTGGTTTAACATCTTACCTGAAGGATGGACACACATAAGCAAAACATCACAAAATACAATGGTATCCCACGGCAGATTTCAGGAATTTATTTTCCACCACCTGTTTTCTTCACCCTTTGCCATCCACACACGCACACTTCCTGCCAGTTTTGTCGGATAATGATAGGCAGCGGGTCTCTGGCTAATTTCCTCTCCCCCCCCACCTAACCCCAAGGTACCAAGGCCAAAGGTAGCATTGCCAGTTGACACTGACAGATCAGTTGACTCACCACAGAAAGGGGATTGGAGCTGAGGCACTTCCCAGGCTCAGTTACCCAAT
Organism: Hydrolagus colliei; assembly: GCA_035084275.1. NCBI lineage: Eukaryota > Metazoa > Chordata > Chondrichthyes > Chimaeriformes > Chimaeridae > Hydrolagus > Hydrolagus colliei. The sequence continues at coordinate 3,932,412 of CM068747.1, read as the reverse complement.
GAAATAAAACACTGAACCAGTCATTTGCTGTTTAAAACTGGAGCTTGCTTCAAAAATCTTGGCTACAGAAACCAATTCAGAAGGGGAGGTTGGTGGTTCAATATCATGAACTGAGATTTACTAAATATGTTCTTTCCTTCATTTACACTTTAAAATGTGCTAAGGTAAAGTTTCAGTATCAGAGTGTTTGCTTGCCAAACAGAAAAGTGTGCTATATAGTGAGGGGCATCTTACAGGGGCTGTGGGTTTGTAATAATTTCTCTATCGAGTGGAAATAGTTACTTAACCTGCAGGCCTCATAAAAATACAGCCACTTAACTTGACAGCAGTCATCTGTGAAGCACTTTGAGACGTTTTGATATTCAGGTGCTAAATCAAATGCAAGGATTTATTATGCTATTATTGCACCCATTTGGTTGCACTAAAATAGGCATCAGTATGGAAGCTCTATTGTACCATAAACTTATAAATCATTCCTTTTTTTTGAAAAAAGGCCTTAGTACCCTGAGTAGATAAATAATTTGGAAGCTGATTTAAAAACTCCAACAATGAGCTGAATAAAGAATAGAGCTGATGTAAATTAAAACCTGTCATGAGTCCGAAATGAAGACTAAGAGAGTGAGAAATTATAATAATAATGCTTGCATTTGATATAGCGCTTTTCACATTTTATCGACTTCACAAAGCGCTTCACAGAATATACTATAAAGTGAATTGACTGTATATTTGTGGGTGAATCGCGGCAGCTAATTGCGCACAGCAATATCCCACAAACAGTCGTGGATTGAAATTACCAATTTTTTTTATTATTGTGTGTCTTTTTTTAGAGATTACTAATAGGCGTGTGGAGTAAGGAAACTTGACCATGGTTTTGCCCTGATCTGCCTGGATTTGAACACAGATCTCACGCTTGTAAGGCGAATGCTCTAACCACTGAGCTACAGGAGCTCCACACCAGAGAAAGAATTTTTTTTCAGTATTCTACAGCATATCTATAGAATAAATTGCTGTCTATAATTAAAAATAAACCGAGGTGGTGAGTTCAGCTTGAGGAAACTGAGGGCTCCCTTCAGCAGCTGGTCTCGTTTGGTGATGGATGTTAACTGATTCACTGTTACTAAATGCTCAATGTTTTTCTTAGTGCTCTAAAAATTAACTGTGGTCATTTTAATTCTTTCCTGGTATGTGTTGTAAACTGTTATAACAGAACAACAACAGTAACAACTTCAATTTACATGGCGCCCTTTGCTTAGGGTAACACGAAGAGCGCCATATAAATGCAAGTTGTTGTTGTTTTCTCAAAGTGGTTTTCAGGGATGGGTTGGATGTCGAGCAAGGGGAGAGGGGGTGGGGGAAGGGATGGTGCTTTCTGTCAGATAGGATTTGAGTTGGGACTCAGACAGAAAGAGAAGGGGTGAGGCAGGTAAATTAATAGCGAATTTGTTTCTGGAACGATTAAATGTGTTCCCTGGGCAGAAATCGCCCTATTCCAATGAAAGGTTCCACCCAAAACATCCGTTTGATTCATACTCTGATCACAAGGCACTGCGCTTCCTGAATTTTTGGTCTCTATTTCAGATTTTCTGCAATTATTTGTGCGTTTATTATTGTGAATTAATTTGCAAGTTAATTATTTGTCTAAACACAGAGAAGAGATGTTTTAAGCTTAAAATTTATTATGGCACTAATTGACTGCTCGCGTGTATTAATTGACCCCTTACCTGGCTATGGCTATGTTAGTTAATCTCTAACCGAGTCACCACTGAATTAATTAACCTATAACCACTATATTAACTGACCACTGTCCATGTTACTTCTGTATTAATTGAGGGCAAAACCTTGGAGAAGTTTCCTTACTCCATACTCCTGATAATAATCCCTCAAAACAGAACAATAATTTAAAAAATTGGTCATTTCAATCCACAACTGTTTGTAGGACACTGTTGTGTGCGATCGGCTGCTGCATTTCACCCACAAAATATACAGTCAAATCAATTTACGGTACATTCTGTGAAGCACTTTGAGACGTCCTCCCGATGTGAAAGACGCTACACGAGTGTAATTTTGCTGTTGTCTAGAAGATGTGAAAAGGCGCTATATTAAATGCAAGTATTATTATTATTATTATCTCTGAAAATGGTGCCTCCTGTATTGACACCACCAAAAACTAATTGTGAATGAAAAAAACTTTCCTATATAAAGGAAATACGACAGCCTCTCAATAAGTCATTGTGTAAATCATGATTTGTTACTTTATCAGGAGCCACATCACCAACAATCTAACTTTGCCCATATTTTGTGGCCAACATCACATTATCGAATGACTCACGTGTGCTGTGTTTTCACCCAAACTTCGGATTATTACGAGGCTGAGGTGGGACAGAAGCCTCCCAAATAAAAATCTTCACCACAGATTATAAAATAATGGAGATAAATTGTGCACTCATCTCTTGGCTGTTTGTGTGGGCATTGCTGTGTGAAATTCTGCTGCAGCAATCTCCCACACACAAAAAAAAATACAGCCATTTCTACAGTAATGATGTGCTTTGAGACACTTCAACATATTGGTGTTGCATCAAATGTAATTATCATTAGCAAATCACGGCTATCAGCACAATGCAATTTAATAATGATCCTTGCATTGGATATACTGTACAGTAATGCCTGGTCAGGTCACTGAGATGCCTCAAAGTGCTTCACAGAATAGATTGTAAAGTGAATTGACTTGAGTATTTTATGGGCAAAACCGAATATCACACACACACACACAAAAAAGACCCGACTCGCGTTTCATGTGAACACGTGAGTATATGCAGAGAGAGAAATAAATACCCTAACAATAGTTGGGAATCGAGGAATCCACTGTGAAAGCGGGCTGGTTCTATCGCCAGCTATTCGCCCACAAATATATACAGTCAAATTCACTTTACAGTATATTCTGTGAAGCGCTTTGGGACATTGATAAGATTTGGAAAGCGCTATATCAAATGTAAGGATTATTATTATTATTATTATTTCCCTGTCTTAAGTTGAAACAGGACACAGTCACTGAAAGCGACGAGAGACCCATTGTGAACCTAATTGCTGTACAGCTGCTTTCCTATGGGTTGCAGTGGGTCGCTCCTCGCTCGCTGGCTGTGTTTCCTCTTCTTTCTTTTTGTGTGTGTGTATGTGTGTTGCTGGGAATGGAAAGACTGAGTGAGGCAGGAGGGAGACAGTATTGGCAGAGCCTGGGAAAGGGTTGGATTGGACTGGCTGTGTGTGCTGTTGTTTGCACACACTGATGATAAACGGAGTGAAATTCACCCAGGGAGGCAGACAGACATACAGACACACACACACACACACAGCTCGTCTGGCTGACTGCTTTGCCGGGTGAATTGAGGGCTTCATTCACTGCAGCTTTGGATACTTTAAGAAGCTTGTTCACTGGCAGCCAAAGGGACCTTGTGTTAACCCACTGCACTGAAAGGAGCCGAAAGACTCTTTCCTGGAGGTAAAGTCACCTTACGAATTTGCAGAGTTAACAGTTTCTTTTAATTCCATATCTATATATATAAAAAACACTGACCTCCCCTCAGTATTTAGGGAGATCAGGCTTAGACATGGATTGACTTTAATGTCTCTTGTTTGCCTGGTCTTTACAGGTTGTTTGACCAGAAGTCGCCTCTGTGATTTTGTTTTAGGGTTTGGATCCTGTCCCCCTGGTTAGGAGGCAATGCAGCTCATGTCCCAGTCCTGATCTGCTCTGTGGGGTTTATTACTCTAACCGTTGCATTCAACGTGATTGAAGAGACGCGAACGGAATCTTTGAATAATGCGTGAGAAATCGATGGGGAGGCATAGTGATTAATTATGAATTATTGAACTAAATCCAGACTTTATTTACACAGGATTGGGATATCTTTGCACGAAAAATACTATTTTTAATGAAAGCTTCTCCCCGTTTATTTTAAGACTATTGGTTACATTTTTTCTCACAGCTATTCATTCAATAGGCATTTCTGTGTTGTGGTTATTGCTATGTTTGCACAGCTGGCAATTATACATTATAGACTGAGCTATTCAAGTGATGCCGTAGACTGAAGAAGAATGCTGCAAAGTGAGTATGAGCCGCTCTGAGGCTTGTGCTTATTTGGTTGTGAAAGTCATTTTCAAACGCGTTTAAATGCGACATTTAATGGAATCTCCTTTTAACGGGTCCACTTGGCTCTTGTCAGTAAGCCCTCTCGCCACTGACTCGTAAAGTTCTGGGGGTCGAGCAATACACGAGGACTTGAGCTCACAAAGTCTTTCTTGGAAAGCGTTGGAACTGTTGAGACTTTTTAAACTCGGGTGAAACTTTGAACCAAGGTCCCTGTCTACTTGGTTAGCTGGACATGGAAATTCCTATGACAGTATTTGTGAAGAAAGTGTGTGCTGGCCAAGAATCTACTTGTCTAGAAGATAAACTCCTCATTCATCTCCTAGCCTTCTGTGAGATTTCACTTGCACAAATGGTTGCCATCATCAATACTTGATTCTGCAGGGATTCAGATGCTCTTGTATTGCCCCTGAACTCATCACAGGAATATCTGCCAACAATCTCTGGAGTGCACCACAGCCTTTGAGGTATATTCACATTCACTGAAAGCTCTGTGCTATGTTGGAGGGGAAAGGGCACAGACAAATAGATAAATATTGTTGGTATTATATACTCCCTAACCTAAACAACACATGCCTGTATCATACTTATAGTCAGTGGAATTTCTGTCCCCAAATGAGCCCCCGAGAAAATAATTCCCAAAGAATAATAGCTTTGAATAATTCGTTGAAAGACACAGAGTTTGTTACTTCCTTGAAGACTGTTGGCCAACTTGAACTTTTAACACAAACCAGATGTTGCTGGCAGGCAAACGATCTCCAGTAAATTTGAGACTTAACTGTGCTTCTCAACCCAAATGCGATGTCAATGAACCAGCTGAGACTGACTGAGACTGAGCTCCTAAACCCAAAAGCTGTGACATGAACCCATCAGACTCCGAATGTAACCACTGTAGCTTTGGAGAGAAATCTGTGGCCGAGAAAACTAGATAACTTTTTAAGTGTATGTAAGCAGTGATGTATGGTGCAGCGGCCTGCCTCTGGTCTGAACTTTGAGTTGTCTAACCAGATAGCCACCTTCATTCCACCCCTTTCCCCTCCCACTCGACTCGCGCTCCCAGTCAACTGTGTGAGCACTTTGAGATGTCCTCCCTGTGTGACAGAAACTAAATAAATACAGTAGTACATTGTTGTTGGACTAATCCATCTGCCATTGAATTAAAGTGGGAGAGGGAGGGGAGAGGGAGGAATTGGCAATTGGATTTCCAACAATAGAAATGTTCTTCTTATTATTATATTATTACAGTATTATGTCCTTTAGCTGTTTCAGTAGACGGAGATCTCCACTCTCCATGTCTACCTTGCATTACCTTCCTATGAAGAGAAGAGTAGTATAATTTCAGTCCATGTATTGCCCTTTTATTGCCACCAAATGAGTCTCTGAAAGAGAAAACTCCACAAATGTCAACATGTTGTCGTTTGCAAACTTCAGTGCCCTCCACAAAGATAATCAAGCTTCCATAATAAAATGTAATTTTACTTTGGTGCTTAATAATAATAATTCAAAAATGGATTGACAAAATACCTGATGAACAAAATGCCAACCTTCCAGTAAAAAGTGGCTAGGAAGCTCAAATATGTTCAGAAAATAACATCCATTCATTTATAAAATGGCAGTGTTATTGGCCTGGCTGACCCACCAGAAAATAACTATTTAGAGTGATTTAAAATTGTACTGAAATGATAATAAGAATAATTAATTCTTGCATTTGATATAGTGCCTTATCGTGTTGAGACATCCAAAGTGCTTCACGGGATATACTGTACGGTGTGACTGTGTGTATTTTGTGGACTTGAAATTTCACCCAGACTTATCCTGAAAGACTAATCTGTCTTAAAATTTAAAGTTGTGCAGTGGTGTAGAAAATTCTTTAAATTCAGTCTTAATTTGAAAGCTGGTTCTTGTCAAGAGCTGCACCAAACCGCAGATACACACACAGTATTTATTTGTAACTTTACACTCTAATCTTTGACCCCAGAGGAGAGGTGAAGGGCTCTTTGCGAGTAATAGAGGATTTCTGACTTTTTATTTAATCAATGGAGCGTTTATTTTCGATCAGCAGAAAATAACAACAACAAAGTTACATTTGTATGGTGCCTTTCACGTCTGGAGGATGTCCCAAGGTGCTGGACCATCAATGTTTCAGACCTGAGCTGGGGGTTGGGATCGAGGAGGGTGGAGGGCAGGGGGGGGGAAGGAAGGTAACCAAAAGCACGCATGAAAGGAGAGTCTTGAGATGGGCCTTGAAGGAGGCAAGGGAGGGGGTGAGGTGGAGGGACTGTGGGATGGAGTTCCAGACGGTGAGGGCAGAGTTGCAGAAGGGTGCAGCGTGCACAAACAGCGAGATGGAATTTTCCACCGGGGAAATGGCTATGGAACTTTCACTACAGATACCTCTTTTATAACAGTGGTCACCGTAAAACTATATTTATGATGTTTAATGTTTTCGAAGGCTTTGAATTAATCTTTAGGTATGTTTAGAATCTAAACTCCCCGTAATCCTTTAACAAGGTTCGTTTGATTTAATAACTAGCTTAGCAGGGGTTAAAAGTAGCTTTTCTGGACCGATCCAGGTCCGTTCCATGTGATTTTCCTGGGAAGAGGATCACTGCTCTGAGATAACGAGCAGTTGGGTCCTTGAGCATAGATGTAAGAACACTGGACCACAGAAACAAAAGGCTACACATCGAACACCTATGGCCATAGTTTTAAGAAAAAGTTCAGCTATTTGTATTGGTTAATAAACCTTGGATTATTACACCATCATATTGGTCATCTCCATCGCAATCTTTTACATGAGCAATTGGGTTTGCGGCAGCAGCAACACCAAAGGTTGGTGTGGTGGAAAGATAACTGAGCCCAGCAGCTAGCACCTCACCATTCAGGGAGTACCAGAGGCTAAGGAGTCTCTGTATAACATAATTTGCCAGTGTTTTAAAAATAAGGAAAGCCTCTCTTAGCTAAATGGAGGAGAAATATTCTATTATTTCTGTTCTCTCTGATGTTTAAAGCTCCAGTCTCCCTCAGGAAGTCAGCTCGATATCAATCGATAAGGGATTATAGTCAGATCAACATCATCCAATAAAGCTGGAAACCTCATGGTCTACAATGACCTTCTTTACATTGGATCTTAGAATGAAGTCCAAAATGAGGAGGCTGTTGTGGGTTATTATTTTAACATCATTCAGTGGTATATAAGCTGAATGCTTTAACTTGTGTGGGGGTTTTTCCCCCCCCTGCCATCATCTGGTCACTTCCAACTCCCTGCACCAACCTGACAGCCAACAACCTCTCAGCCTCTTCGTGTGACCTAAATTGACTTTCACCACATGGTGTTTCCTTCAACTTGTCGAAGGCAGCTAGCCCGAAATTCCTCCCGGTCTGTAACACCGTTTGCCTTACAATTCAGTAACACACGGTACAATAGAAAAATCCTCAAATTCAATCTTAATTTTGAAAACAGCTATTTTCAAGAACCGCAGAAAACGGGCTTCCAAATTCACACACCGAAATTAAAAATGTTTCTGTAATTCAGTGTGAGGTTTTAGGACAAAATTGATTTCCAGGATTAAGTAGAATTGTGGGCCTTTTGATTGCATCATATTCCTGAGTTATATAGGGTTTATATTATACAGTAAATGGAATCCCTGAGTTTTGTAGATTATAAAGCATGGATTCCATGTGTGGAAATTACTTACCCTCAACCATCACCCTACAGGGGTATCATTCCATGGAGAGCTGCACCCTCCAGGATCATCCCAAAAGCCATTATCCATGAACAAGCAGTGATGCTATATTTTGGTCTGTGGACTTGAAAGAAACCGAAGCATCTATGATTTGACTTTGGTGCCTTCACTGCCAACCTGATCTTATCCTTATGAAATCCAGATGTGCGTGTGCTTTGAAGCAAGAGTGTTTAAAACGGGATCGAGCTGGAACCCTAGATGACAGTGCGTTTTAAAGCCATATTTAATACCTTGTTCCAGCTGAGATCAACTAATTGGGCACTGACCATTCTCCTCAAACCAGTGTCCTTCTAGTTTGTATGTCTCAGGGCTACACCAGGTATTGCCACTTCAATGGGGGAGAATCTATATATTTTCTGTTTCTATTTCCACACAGTGCTTGCTTCTGCAATACCTCAGAGAGTTGTCATATCTGATTCTGTTGTTTAGCAACAGTGACTGCAACCAAAACAGGATTCTCTTAAAATTTGTATTCAGAAAACATTGGCTTCTCTCTCTTTGCCTTCTTCATGGTGACAAGAGACCCAAGATCCAGTCAGAGTGAAAAATGTGTATGAATATTTGGATAGTTGTAAATATAAATAAATGCTCACTATTACAGCCAAAGCAACCATATGGGACGGCTTGCGGAGAATTGCATCCCTGGAGTTGGATCTTGTGTGGTCTTGGTTATTTCTGTTCAATATGTTGCGTCCAGTAACAGAAACACCACCTCAATTTTACGATGTAACTCTGCCAAAAATAATTTTCATTATCAAATGGATTTTAAGGAACCAAATGACTTGTCCAGTATTTGCTGTGACCTGGAATTAAAACATATTTCTGCCTCCGAAGAGCAATGCTTTTAGACCGCAGGTGCAATATGGAACTTTACTGCTCAACAGCTTCCGCAGCAAAGCTTAAGACATTAATATTCTCTGCTTTTACAAAGAAAGGATTGCTGTGCCTAGTGAGAGCAGAATTTACATCAATAACAGCATTGAGTTGGTGTTTCTATTACTGGGCACGACATATTGAACAGAAGCAACCAAGACCACACAAGATCATCTCCAGGGATGCAATTCTCTGTAAGCTTCCTAGACGGTTGCAGTTGCTATAATAATGAGCATTTATTTATATTCACAACTTGCAATTGTATATACAGGAGAGCCTTTCACAGAGTTAAACATCTCAACGCGCTTCATAGAGATGGAATAGGAACCTGAACAGGAGGGGAGACGGAGGGTAGGGAGCAGCGGGCAACCAAAGGTAAGGTCACAGAGATACAGAAAGGTTTTGAAAGTGGAGATGTTAAGTGCAAGATGGAAGGATTTAGGGAAAGAATTTCAGAATGGGACCAAGTTGGCTGAAAGCTCGCCTGCAGATGGTGTCATGGAGGCAGAGTTATTACTGATCACCAGATGAAATCTCAGCTTGTGAACTAGATACACAATTGTAAAATTAATCCTTAGGATTGCTTTCAAGTATATAAGAGTGTGTTCCAGACTCTTGGTATGGGTTCATGCTGGTCAATTTGCTATGTTCCGTCTGTGGATGGAGACCAGTTTGTATCTCATTTGTTCATGAATAAGTGGAAATTGCAGAATCTCCACGTTTTTCATCAAATTTGCATTTATTATCTAATACTGTTTGGGGACACTGCTGTACGCAATGGGCTACTACATTTCGCTTGCAAATACACAATCAATTCACTTTGCAGTATATTCTGTGAAGCACTTTGAGATGTCTAGAAGACTTGAAAAGCACTATGTATCAAATGCAAAGAGTATTATTAATATCTCTCTTGTACTCTGAAGGAACTAATTGATGTACAGGTTGACTGGCACCTAAGAGGCATGTTAGACTGTTTGGTGGGTGAGTGTTGGCAGGATGTTTTACAAGGCAAGTGGAGCCTGTTTAAATTGATTTTAATGGTCCAGACAATTGGCAGTCCCAGTAAATTCACTGTAATCCTCCAGAGTAACTCAAGCAACATAAATTACATTCTGGCCCATTTTCTGCTTATCTTTCCATAGATATCAGTTTTTCAACCTCAATGATGTGTAAGATTTTCAACAGACTTTACTGGGTTTGATGCAATCCCCTGTGCCTCACCAAGTGAAAAGCGTTGTCAGTGAAATTCAAGATCAGTGTTGTCGCCATCATTTTATCACCTTCAGTGCCGGTTTCATAAAGTAAGAAATCTTCAGTAGGTTTGCTGGAATTCCAGGAGGTGGACATATATGGTTGTGAGGAGATGGGTCCTTAATATTTAACACTGTTGTGTCAATATATGTAATGCATTTGAGGGTAATTCCACCAAGTGAGATATGTTTTGATTAGCAACAAATGTTTCAATAGGAACATATAGTGGTTAGAACATAATCATAATAATAATCCTTGCATTTGATATAGCGCTTTCCACATTTTATCAACGTCCAAAAGCGCTTCACAGAATATACTGTAAAGTGAATTGACTGTATATATTTGTGGGCGAATGTGCATCGCAAGCAAGAGATCTGGGTTGTTATTCTCAGCAGAGCGAAATGTTGGGCAAGTTTCCTTACTCCACATGCCTCCCTTTGCCTAGCAGTAAATAGGAACCCGGTTGTTAGTTGATTGGTGGATTGTTTTTCCGAGATAATAATCCTTCAAGATAAACAAAACGTAATAATTTGGTCACTCAATCCATGATTCTTTGTGGGACATTGTCGTACACAATTGGTTGCCACGTTTTGCCCACAAATATACAGTCAATTCACTTTACAGTATATTCTGTTAAGTGTTTTGAGATGTCTAGAAGACGTGAACACAAACAGCAACAACAACAAAATGACACCTGTATAGCACCTTTCAAATTGGGAGGAAAGGAGCAGGTCATTCAGTACGTTGAGCTTGTTCCGCCATTCTGTAAGATCATAGCTGATCTGTATTTCAACTCCAATTCTTGAAACTTGAGCTTCATTGACCATTTCCCCTAGTCTTTGGTGTCAGTCTAACTCAGTTTGCACCACCCTTATTTCTGAGACAGAAAGTTAAGGTTTCCAGTGCAGTGCTCTCTGTTCCTGCATCACTAAAACAGTTTTATCAATTCTGACAGTAGACAAAGCCTCAAATATGATTGCTGCTATCTGTATGTGATGTATTGTTACCACTGGAGCATAGTATTGATAGAGCTGCTGGCTGACAGCAAACACCATACACCCGAAGCAGGCTGTTTCCACACAGACTTGTTTATAAAATGACACATCTCCTTGGCTTTTTAGTAGGGAGAGTTTTATATAGCGTGAATGGGCACATTTTGCTGGTTAAGGTAATAATAATCATATTAATGCTTGCATTCGATATAGTGTCTTATCACACTACAGTATTGAGATATCTCAAAATGCTTCACAGAATAGACTGCAATGTGAATTGACTGTTTATTTTATGGGCAAAACAAAGCAGCCAATTTCACAAATCATCTTGGTTTGATCAAATTATTATTATTTTTTCTTTTGGAGAGATAATTATTTCCAGAAAGTAATCCAGAGCCTTGAGGTATCCTCCCAACATGAAAGGTGCTATTTCACTTCAGATGAAATGTTACACTGAGATTTTGCCTCCTGTTCAGTGGGTTTTTAAGATCCCAGGACATTAATTGGGTGGGAAAAAAAGTAATTTCTCCTAGACAATCCTCTGGATAAAATTATTTATTCAGTTCCTTGCTGTTTTGGAGATTTTTGCTTGCCCGTTCAGCCTACAAAGCACACATTGCACTTTACATTAAAATCCTGTAAGACACTTTGAAGACATGATAATGCGCAGTATCTAATTACTGTTAGGATAATTTAAAGTGAAAGCTGATGTGTTGACATGCAAAATTGTTCTTGCAGACTTTACATAAAGTTCATTCCAGTAAAAGTGATACTATAATCAAGATCAGAATTTTTTTTTACACGGCTTGGTTAAGCTGTCGATAGAATCCATCAACAAATACATATATATACTTAATTAGATTCCATAGCCAAAAGACAACCACTGACTACTGCCAATAGAGAATAAAAATGTCAACGTTTAATTCTGTCAGATGGCACTTTCCCATTCTATACAGTTTTATGTTCATTTACTGTGATGTGGGAAGGAGGTTCCTAATTGGTCTAGTTTAAGCTATTTTCTTGTATATGCAGATAATTGTATAATATTTTTTTTATTCCCTCACTCCTTGTTTTTCTATACTTCTCTCTAGCATTTCATGGATTTTGCTTTGCCCCTTCATTTCACAAGATCGGTTCGGATGAAGGTGGCTTTTCCTGCCAACCTGCTCTAGTTATTAATTAAAGTTCAGCCTCTCTCCTTGTGCTGAATTTAGTGTGTGGGTTTGAAAGTCTTCCCAATGCTGTGTCGAAGGTGCCCCTGTAATAATAATAATACTTCAATTTGATATAGCACCACATCATGTAATCAAAGCTCCTCAAAATACTTCACATAGATATATATATATATATATATATATGTATATATATATATGTATATTGCTAAGTATATAAGAGTGTAAAAATGAACATTTATAATATATGGAAGCCTTTGTCATGTAACTAGTGCTTGAGAACAGTGATGCGCCAAGCCTCCCTTTAAGCTGTACTCTGCTCCTGCATCTCTAAAACAGTTTATAAACTCTGACAGGAGATAAAGCTTTGAATATGGTTGCTGTGTGTGTTGTATTGTTACCGCCGGAGCTTAGTAGTATTGATAGAGCTGCTGGCTGATAGCAAGCACCATACCCCCAAAGCAGGCTGTTTCCACACAGAGACTTATTGTTTATTAAAAGGCAAATTTCACAGCCTTTAGTACAGAGAGTTGTATATGGCATGAGCGGCATGCTGTTTAAGATAATAATAATAATCCTTGCATTTGATAGTGTTATCACACCATTGAGATAACTCAAAGCGCTTCACAGAATATGAATTGACTGTATTTTGCACGCTGCAGTGTCTCCCACAAACAGTCTTGGATTGCGTGACCAAATTATTTTTATTCATTTTTTCCTTTTGGCGAGATAATTACTCCCGGAAAGCGATTCACCGATTGACCAACTGTGTTCCTGCACAGTAAACAGAGATGTGCGGAGTAAGGAAACTTGCCTGACACAGCATACAGTTACATGTGAAGGAATGTGAAACCGACATGCTTCTCAGAATGCAACTCTACACACTGGCTGTCGGACAATACCAGCTGATAGAAGAATGCTTAGCGGTGGCATTCTTTTGTGCAAATTCTTTGCTCAAGCATCAATTCATTCCCAAAGTATTCAAATCAATATTCATGGGTTCTTTTCAATGAAGCGGTATAATTTAATTTCAGCTGGAAATGAAGCATGACCTTCTGAATTAACAGCGCGTATCTCAGTGCGTTTTTGCTTTGTGCCGGAGAACACTTTAGGACCAGTGAAACGTATCTGTTCGGCACTTTGCCAGCAAAGTACATGGGAACCCGCTTCAATTCAGTCCAGGCATTCCCAGCTTTAATCCTAATGATGAGCTGAGTACAGGAAACTCCAGTTAATTTTCAAGCATGAATGTAATATGAACTAACGCACATCCCACTGCAGCAGAAAAGAAAAAAAAAAAGTTTCAGGAGGGTCCTTTGGGTCTGATTGGGAAAGAAAACAAAATTTGAACTGAGCTCCTGTATTCATTTTTTATGTTTATCAGAGCATTAAATGCATGTGGGGATGAATTCAAAGAGTTTATGCACAATTTCTGCTCAGATTAATAGAGCTCTGGTGCTTTTGTCCGCCTCGTTCTGGGCAGGTTGGAACAAGAGGCTCAGTTACAGTGCATAGAAGTGCATAGATTCTCCTCTTCTGATGACCTGCTGAAATATTTCATCCCCATAAACACTCAGTAGACCGTGGAGAATATCCGGATGTGATATCTTGCCCAGGTGAATAAATGCGCATCTGTACCAGGGCTTGAGAAAATGCCAGCGAAACACGGAGGTTTAAAAAAACATCCTTCAGTTCCTCTGCTCATCTCAAAGCAATGCACACAGCAAAACCTAATACTTGAGATAACTCAGAAATGCCAGCACAATCTTGCTGCTTTCTAGGCGTCTCAGATCTTCAAACAGCATGACCTGTGTGAGGAACACAGGATTTTATATTAGTGGGAAAGCAGAATGCTGATTATTGCAATGTGTGCCTTGATGATAATGCTGGTGTGAGTTAGCTTGTTAACCCCCCATCTGCAACTGCAATTATTCTTTTCGTTCCATTTGGAACTCGGTTATTCATTTTCTGCCTTTCCGGGTCTCTCTCACTGCATTTAGTTGTATGGTCAGAGTAATGGAGCAGGTGGGGAAAGGTGGTGGTGAGTGGGAGGGGAAGAATGGAGTCTTCATTGCAGGATTCATAACCAAGTTTGGATTTTCAACAACCTACGTGGAGTTCCCTTAGACCTTCTACGATGAACTTCTCATTGCAGGTAGAAGTCTCCATTTGCAAAACTGATTCGCATTATCATGTATCCCGATATGATAATAACGATAATAGTAATCCTTGCATTTCATATAGCACCTTTCACGTCTTCTAGACATCTGAAAGCGCTTCACAGAATATACTGTAAAAGTGAATTGACTGTGGATGTTTCACTCTATAGGGTAGTGCTGCATTGTTGGAGGTGCCGACCTGTGTACGACATGTTAAATTGAGATCTCCTCTACTTGTTGAGATGGTACCTCTGTGCAAATTGGCTGCCATATTTACCTACACAGATTCTGTACAGTAACTCTTGTGAAGGGCTTTGAGTGTACCATGATTTCATAAGGAGCTACAACGGATACAAGAATTATGATTAGAAGTGAGATTCTGAGGAAAATAAGTTTGTCAAACGAAAAATAATCTGAATATGATTGCCATATTCAATGTAAAAGTTAGGTTTTACATTGAATATGGCTAGGTTAATGCATTCTACTTTCAAATGCGTCAACAGTTCAACTCGTTGAATTGTTTCCTACGTTTCATGCTGTGGTTTCTATTTTGGATTAATGAGTGGATGGAGAGGAAGGATGGCTCCTGTTGTTCGGCTGTAGTGTAATCCATTACCAGGCTCCTCTCGGGTTTGGGTCATTCAAACTGCAAACCATTGTGCAGTCTGATTGTTAAGTAATGATATGAAAAGGCTGAATATGTTTATAGATTTTTTTTTTCCTCTCTCTCTCTCTCTCTTGCAATCGCAAAGCTTTGCTGAAGTGAGACCGTAGCATCAAAGCGAGTGAGAGAGGGAAAGATATCCTATTATTATGATTTTCTCATGTGCTGAAATATTTAATGTGTAGTTCCCGAAGACAGTAACCTTTTCTCCTCGACTCTGCAACTCAGTTCATCGACAGAATTCACAGTCTATACAGTAAAATCCTGTGAAACTCTTTGAGATGGCTTCTCGATGTGAAAGGTTATGCATCAAGAGTTATAATTCTATTATTATTATTATCCGATTGCAATTGCCAGTTCTTGATGACCTTTGCATGTTAATATAGTATTGATTCCTATCAATGTTTACAGCGCTCTACAATATCTGCTGCTGCTCAGCCAAGCTGATTCTCTCTCTTAATAGACCATAGAACAAGTGAATGTGCCGGCTTTCACTTGAGGCTCTCGTTGCTCTATATTCGCATTGTTGAAGCATTTTGTAAAATAGCAACTGGGAAAAATCCTCAAACAAAAAAACAGTCAGATGTAGCCAACTGCCTTTTTACCTACAAACTGGACTTGATTTTATAATCAAGTTATTTTATAAGTCATTGTCTAACTACTGTTATATCAGGCCTGTTGTTTGGGGAACATAAGACATTTAACAGACATGTAGGATTATCCTTATGATCAAACTTTGTAAAGTAGTAATTCTTGCATTTGATTCAATACTTTATTACATCAGCGAAGCACTTCACACTGCACTGTAAAGTGTAGTGATTGTATTTTTGTCGGTGTGTGTGTGGCAGCCAATTTTCACGCAACGAATTGTGAAGAGATTGACCAATTCTATTCGGGAGATTGTTGGCCAGGACACCATGAGAAACTCCCTTCTCCTTTTGAGCTGTGCCATGGGATCTTTAATGTTCACTCAAACAGTCAGACTGAACCTCGGGGTTAATGCCTCCTCTAAAGAACAACACCACTGGCAATACAAAGGTCTCTTCGCACTGTATTAGAGTTAGTATAATGTATAAACAAATGCCCCAATGTGGCCCTTTTGACCCACAACCTTTTGACTCAGAGGTGAGAACTAACTGAGCCAGGCTGATACCAAATGTCAGCTTTGGTCTTTAGTGCCCAAAGCAACATTAATCCTGGTGTTGAACAGAAGCGTGCCTCAGTCCCAACTCACACCCACCTTCAGGGATCATTTTTTCCAAATATACTTGAAAAGCTGGAGATACAGAATGCGCGGCCCATGCTGTATGTGGTGCCATTTTTATTCATTTCTGCAGCGTCTTGAAATTAAACACACATTTAGCTAGACTTTCCTCAAGCCTCCGGATGCTCTTGATTGCTTTTGGATGCCTCTCAAGTTCATGCAGGCAGATGTGTGAGTTAACATATTTAAATGATTAAAGCCATGTCTTGCTCAGCCGCAAATATGCAGCAGCAAATGACATCACAAGCAGCTGGGTTGCGCTGAGTAAAATCTTCTGCACTCGTGTGAACTTTCTGTATTCTGGAGCTGATATCACCAATGTACTATTTTGTGCGTTGCACATTGGTTGCAGTTAAACAAAACGACAAGGCATCTTCTCCTGGGGGTGGGCTTGGGGTTGGAGTGGGGAGAAACAGCATCACTAAAATGTAGAGCCTAATTATCCACCCAAACTGATATTTGCCCCCCAAATAAAATGGGAAGAGATTGAGTGATAAGGTCCTCACTCATTGAAAATAACTGATGGATTTGCTGTCTGATTGAGTGTTTACTATTATGAGTGTGAAATTGGCAATGGTAAGCAGGAGTTTAATTTGCATGTTGCGTTAGCAATCCATTTTTGGTAGGTGCAGTTTGGGTTAACCATGTGCTATCGTATACAGGTTGATGTGATTATGTGCTAATGTGAATCATTTGGGTGAACTTTCTGGAGCTGACATTAGCAATGTACATAATATCCTTTTCTTTGACTGTTAAATACTGTTTGTAGTTAAGGACACACCTGTACATGCAAATCTGGGAATCCTTCAATAATTACATAAAGGTTTAAAGACACCAGTAACAGACAAGATAAAACACAAACCATTACACAGATAAATGCTCCCCAGAGGAGGAAGCTACTCTAACCAGAGAACAGGTTGTCTTGCCCGTATAGCTCTCTGACATGAATCAAGCGCTCTCTCATATGAAGCTCTCTTTATGGCAGAGCAAGGCAGTTTGTGAATTTGGCAAAGCAGAGCAGTTAAATGATGCAATCAGTTTTGTTCAAGACTAAACTCTGAATTCACTTTGGAAAGTTCAACTGATACAATCATGATTGTATTTTCCGACCAAAAGTAAGACCTGAACTGACAAATAAATATCTGGTGAAGTAACAGTTTGAAGATTTCTTGGTGCACATCAGTGGAGTGTTTGACTTGCGTTATATTTTGTTAAAGGCCTGGCCATTGCTTGCCTTTAACATACTTGACTCTCTGTGACAGAGTGCAAAGACGACTGGCGTTCATGCTAAAGGCAAAACCAGGTCCTTTTAAATGAGCCATGTGGAATGTGAATTTGTGTGTGTGTGTATATATATATATACACACACTACAATGGCCCCCCAAACCACTCTTTTTGAATAGTGCTGTGGGATGTTTAACATCCAAGCAATGTATAGTTCAACTCAGTTTAATGTCTTTTCATAAGGACAGCACCTCCCACAATACATCACACATCCCAATAGGGCATTGGAGTATCAGCTTAGGTTTTGAAGGATCAGTAGATTTTCTGTTGGTTTTGACAAAGTTATTACTGTATTTGGTATGAAATTTAATTTAATTGTTCTGGGGGGAAAAAAAACTTTGGTTTAAATTCTGCCACTCTTTTTCCCTGATCTTCAAACGCATCTGCATAACAAAGTACATGAGGTTGATTTGAACAGTTTCGAAGTTATAGCTTAATATTACGTGGCACATTGCACAGAATATGAATGGGTTATTGGCAGCTCTTTGCAGTTTCACCTTTGGATTAAAATATTGAGCACACGTGTTTGTCTCTGCATTGCCTTGAGTGTTCGCTTGCCAGTTAAAGCTCTTGAATTTGGATGAATATCATTCGTGGAGATGAATGTGGAACTTTTATTAGTTCCTGACATGTTATTATGCAGAATCCTCTCGGATTATAAATTGCACACTATTCTACCTGGTTAAATGCTTCTTTGTACTAGTCATGCACTTTGAATCAATTGAACCTTGGCAGAAAAAATAGATTCTTAAATCAGTGCCATGATTGCTACAATAACACAGTGAAATGGAACTGGCACTGAATAAGGACTGTAATATATAATTCAACTGCAGCAAATCTTTTCCCATGCAGTAGATCTTGTCTTACACTGTGCAGTATGCAGACAGACAAACACTGTCATAACTCAATTGACCAACATTGCTGTGTGAAACTTTATTTGTTGTAGTTAATCTGAAGTGGAAGCTGTTGTCTTAAGATATGGAACCCGAGACACAGTGTATGAGGAAGTCAAATTGCTTCCTCCGCAGTGAGTCACAAGCAATTTTACAAAAAAAAAGCTATTGAAAGTGATGGGGAAAACAGGGAGAAGGAAGAGAGTTTTAAAACTTGTTCAACTTTCTTAAAATAATGGCTTTCATCAATGTTATAGTTGTTAAATGCTATTACGTTTGTCTCAGTGATATGTGTCCCATAACAAAGTGATTGGTGAGCTTGCCACATCAACTAGTAGACCCAGGTTCTATTCCCATGTGAGATAAAACCACGGGTAAGTTTCCTTTTACTTCACACATATCTTTTTTGTAGTAAGTAGAAATCCAGTTGTTAGTCGATTGGTGGATCCACCCCCACACCCCCAAAAATTGGTCATTCATACTGTGATAGTTGTGCGACATTTCTGTGCACAATAGGCTGCGCTTTTCACTCACAAAATTAGAATATATAGACGTCTCAACAACGTGATAATCAAATGCAAGGATTATTATTATTATGATTATATGGCTTTAATGTACATTGGATCCAGCGAGGCTGATTTTGTTTTATTCTCAAGGTACCAAGCTATAGTCGGCAATAGTCAAAAGGAACCATGTAAGGGAAGAACTGGAATATTTTCGGTAGTAAGTAATGGGCAAAGAAACAGTAAACAAAGGGAAAGTGAGGACTTTGGGAAATGAATTACAATGAATAGCAGTGCATCAAAAATGTCAATCTCCGAGTAGATCCCTCAGCACGAACCCTAACACTAGGAACATTAGAACAAAATGGAGATGAGATCTCATTCTTACCTTCTTTACACTCTCCAGCTGTATCTGTTTGTTATTCTTAAGGTACTTTATATCAAAACGGCACCCGATGTCGAAATTCAAATAAAAGAGAACAATCATACTTGCTTTTCATAGAATGTTTTTGGTCTCTTTCATTAGGGCTTGGGAATTATCTTCTGTGCTCCTTTATTCAGTATGAATCTTCCATTTACTCTATGTTAAACAACTAGAATACTGCTGTTTTCCAAGCAAGTCCATTGAATGATGTGAGAGATATGATCGCAGTAGTTAATTTGAAACTGGATACATAAGGGAACAGAGACCGGAGGAGAATAGGAAAGGGAGAGGAGATTAGGAGGGATGGAGGGAGGATGATATGGAGTATGAACACGGTCACAGACGAGTTGGGCCTAATGGCCCGTTTTGGTGCTGTACATTCTTTGTACTAGATTCCACCAATGGTCATTTTCAGGACCTTTATGTTCCTAACACTCATTACTGCACAAGTTACAAGTTTACTGAGTTACAACACCAATCGAGTTGATTCCAGGCTTCTGCCGCATGATGTGTTTGTAATTCTGTTTATTATGTTTAAAGCTGTAGTGCTGAGGAATTTTCAGACTGGGTGAAAAATCACCAGCTCCTTATTTTCCATCACCTTCATGCTGCGACATAATGTTTATTGCGTTCGTAAATATTGGTTTGAATTTGACATTAAACATGTTTATTTGACCAACTGTTTAGTCTCTCCGGGCCTCTTGTGAATAATGTTCTTATAATAATAATCCTGGCATTTGAAATAGCGCTTTTCACATCTTCTAGATGTTTCGAAGCACTTCACAGAATAAACTCTGAAGTGAATAGACTGTATGTTTGTGGAGGAAACGTGGCATCCAATTGAGTGTCCTACAAACAGTCATGGATTAAGTGACCAAATAATGATTAAATTTTATTGTTTTTATTGAAGGATTATTATCCCCTGAAAAGTCGATCGATTTCTACATACTGCTAGATAAACAGAGGCGTGTCGAGTAAGGAAACTTGCCCAACTTTTCACGCTGTCAGGAATCAAACCCAGGTCTCGCGCTTGTGAGGCGAGTGCTCTAACTACTGATGCTCAGGTCTCCACAAGGCTTTTTCTCTCTGTAGGTTTTGTTATTCCTCCCACAATTTTAAACCAATAATGAACTTATGTCAGCATGGCTCAGTTGGTAGCACACTCGCCTCTGAGTCAAATGTTTATGGGTTCAAACCCCAAGTAGGGAAGTTGAGCTCATGGTATAACCTAGCACTCATATGTAGCAGGACTGAGGAAGCCCTGGATGTCAAGGGCGCCATCCTTTGCAATAGAATGTAAACTGAGTTCCTGTCTGCCTTCAAAAAAAATTGCAAATATATAGGAATAATGCTGGACTTGATTGATGAAAGACACACCCTTATGATAGGATTGTGTTAGAATCACAGACACGATAACACCGAAGTAGGCCATTCGGCCCATCGAGCTGTCAGCTATTTCACTGGAGCTACTCGTTCTAATTCTAATGTAAGTAATTGCTCCAAAACCAGCAGCAATAGTTGGTAAATTCCCTAAGTAGACACTCAGATGACTAGTTTAGCCATTCAATATGAGTTTAACTGGTTACTTTCCCTCACTCTCTGGTCACTCCCTCCACCTCGCCCACCCCCCCTCTCTTCTCAGCTTCAGGTCTCAGGTGAAGACCTTTCTCTTCGACCGCGCCTTTGGTCACCTTTCTACCCCCTGCCCCTGGCTATTGTGATCCGCTATTGTGAAGCGCTCTGAGACGCCGTCCGGCGTGGAGGGCGCTATATAAATCGAAGTTGTTGTTGTTGTTGTCACTCTCCCTCAATCCCTTCACCTTGCTTCTCCCTAGGTTTCACTAACAACAATAGTCCGGCTTTGCCACTGTTACCCAACATAGAGAGTGCTGTGTAAGTGCAAGTTGCTGTTGTTGTACTATATACAGTTCTAGTTGCTGCAGTTCAGAAAGGATATTGGAGAAATCAAGAAGATGTGGAGGAGGGTAACCAAAATGATTGAGAGAATGGAATGACTGCCGACGTGAAAGGCGCTCTACAAACGTAATTCTGTTGTCGTTGTTATGAGGAGCGGCTAAGTAAATTGGGCAAGTACATGTTGGAAAAGAGAAAATGAGAGGCCACATAATTGGTGTCTTTAAGATTCTTAAAGGGACCAAACACTATAGCTCATGACAGGCTGTTTCAACTTGTCCAGAATAGTAAAACCAGAGGACATGGCTTGCGGTTGAAGAGAGGTAAATTCCAAATTATTCTAGGCAAACACTGTTTCAGTGAGCGAACAGGCTCCCTAGAAAGACTGTTGAAGCAGGAGGTGTTAATTCATTCAAACACAGATCAGATTTAGTTTTCTTTTAGGAACCAACATCATGGCATATAGCACATAGGTAGTTTGGGACATATGTGGATGGGAACGCCAGGAAGGTAGTAGGCAACGAGATAGATCTTGGTCTTTTTTTTGTCTTGCATTTCTTATGTTCTCACGTTAATGTGCGCGTTTTAATGTTACAGTTGAATCATCAGAGGAATCTGCTCTGATCTGATTGCTTTGCGAATATTGATAAAGATGGTTTCAATTCGAATGAGGGACAAGTCGCAGGAAAGGGAGATGGAATGGATTTTCAATAGATGTCAAGACAGCTTTATGGATTCTTATTCTGTAAGAAAGCTGCAGCTAGTGAAGGATAATTAGAAGTGTCCAGGGACCCATAATATTTATTCGGTTCAATAGAAAGACTCATTCGTTACCAGACCAGCTTTAACTATAAACGACTGCTACTCAAAAGTTTCCAAAGAGATTCCAGATGGTTTAAATTTTTCAAAAGATTGTTTGATGTCATTAACTAATGCATTAAAAAAAAGCTTCACAAACCTGTAGGGACCAGCCATCTGCAATCAAGCTTGAAATTTGTTACAAAGTATGGTTATAAATGACTCAAAAATTTGGGCTATCTTTGCAATAGATTAAATAGACATACAGGAAAGCTTCTGTACCAGTTACAATCTGCCTTATTGAAGTAATTGTGAGCAACAATGGAAATTCAGTTCATTGAATGTGAAAGCGCAAATATAAATACTATTGTGTTAGTGAAAATATTAATATTATTTATCAATCTTGTAAATTTATGAATAGGTTACAGGTAGGTCACAATAAAAATATTGTATTAAATTAACTCATGGCTTTAAGAGAACTGTCCCTTTGAACGTCTACTCAGAATTGCCTTTCTCTGTAGCTGCAGTCTGCCACTTCAATTTTCTGCTGCTGCAGATCGCATGGTATTCCACTTAATCCTGAGTAAGTAGGACATCTAGAGAAACTTGGATTTATTAAATGTAATTGTTGTTTCTCTCTAACAGTATCATGTGTAAACCATCTGTTATTTACTGGTAACAGTGAACTTGAGGATGTGCATGCATTGGGACTTTTATTGTTGCAGTCATTGCTTTTGTTATTAATGAAGCCCGGTATTTAACACTGTCCGTGGCCCAGCCTGTAACTCAATATATTCAGATTATGTTGGTCTTTTGCCCAAAAAATATACAGTGAATTCACTTCACAATACATTCTGTGAAGTGCTTTGAGGCATCTCAATGATGTGATAAGGCATTATATAAAATGCAAGGATTATTATTATTAGTTGTGGTTAGTTGGTGTAGCTCTTTTGCTTAATTGCAGCAATCTTCCCACAAGAAATCCTCTTAAGGGATATCATGGTGGCTCATTAAAACTCTGCCTTATGTCACTGGTATACATTTTAATGTCTGCTCAGTCCTTTGCATATCCAAGTTCGAGTATGTGAGAGACGCATAATAATAATATTCCTTGCATTCGATATAGCGCTTTTCACATCTTCTAGACTTCTCAAAGCATTTCAGAGAATATACTGTAAAGTGAATTGACTGAAATGTGTGAGTGAAACACGGCAGCCAATTGCACACAGCGGGTGTTCCACAGACAATTGTGGATTGAAGTGACCAATTGACAGTATTTTTATATTTTTTAGGGATTTTTTTTATCAGGTATGATCTGTTTAGCAAATGCTAGGAAATTTCAATGTATACAAAAGGAAAGGAACTTATATTATTTTTCTCCCTGGATCGGTGTTTGTAGTCTTGTTATGTGTCACAATATTGGTGGAGTATGAAATAATGATGATTTGCATTTATATAGTCCATTCACATAAACGTAAATGTCTTCAAGTGCTTTGCAAAATTCAATGAAAGTAAGTGTTGTAGTACAGGTAAACATGACAGCTAATCTGCATATGAAATGTTCAATAAACAACAGAGAGATAAATTGTCAATTACTTTTCATTTGTGGGTCAATTTGCATCAGGAGGGAAATATAAATCAGGTTAAATTGGAGAAATGGTCCACATCTCTTTGAAATAGCATACTTTCATGTCAAAGTGCCTCGTGGGATTTAATGTAGTGTAGTGACTGTATTTTTGGGGGCAAAACCACAGCCACTTCGCGTGCAGTAATCTCCCATAAACAGATAGGAATATGAGCGCAAAGCATGGCTGAGGAAAAAGACGAAATGAGAAGAGGGAAAATGAAAGCACTGAGCTTTTACAAAGTCATGTACTGCAGCACACATGAACCTTATGGCCCTCATCCCTCCTGGAAAATGTATAACAATCCACTTGATGAATACATTTACATAATTATGACATTATTACAGTTAACCTTGTGCTCCGTGCTTCAGTCCAATTATTCAAATTATGTAAATTTTCACAAATGCAGAGAAAGGTTTTCTAACAATTATTTCCTAGAATCATAGATTGTTTAGGTACAGAGGAAGGCAATTCAGGCCACTTTCAGTGGACCCCAAATTCTACCTGATTTTAATCTGCGAGACCATTTTGTCTTGAAATTTAAGAGAATGCAGAATTGTGGAAAATTCTTAAATTCAGTCTGAAATTCTGGAAGCAATGTTTTTGAAAAAATCGAATGAAACAGGCTTCCAGACTAGGGCCAAATTTGTTAAATTCCAGATATTCTAAAATGACGAAACAATTAAGTAAATCTACAGTGTCTCCACAAAGTCCCGTTACCCCCAATGCTTTTTATCTACAATGCACTGATCAACAATTGAAACATGTAGAAGAATACAAATAATTCTACAGTATTTAGAAATGCTTAACTGTATTCTGTGAAAGTGTTTAAATGTATTTAGACACCCAAAGGATTGGTGAGATTGCTCTCATTTTCAGGGCAGATAATGATCCGTTGCCATGGTCAGTACGACATCTTCCATAGCATGGATGAAGGGATGAGGAAGGTACTGATATCAATGCAAGACTTGGGGAAAATAGCTCCAAACTATAAACTGCTCTTACAGTGAAGAAAAATACATATTGTAGGGTGTAAGGTGAAATAATATACAGGATTCCTTTCTTTGGAGTCTAACTTCACATAATTTGAAGCATTTCATAAATCAGAAGTTCCGGCTCTTGTTTCACTATTGCCTAAACTTAAAGACAACACAGGCTGAATCAAATATAGAAAAATTGCCCTTGATAGCGCAAACGCGTACATTTTTTTGATTTCTTTTTCAATCTATTTTCCTTCCAGTGAGAAAATTGAAAAAGCAGTCAGTGGAAATGCCACGTTTGAGGCAAGAGCTTGCAGAGTTTGAAATACTATCTGCCAACCCAACATCTCAGTCAACCCCCTTTCAACTTTCTGACTTGGAAAATAGATCAAAGAACAGAATAAAACAAAATTGTCCTATTTGGAATCTATTAAGTATTTTTTTAAATAATCCTGGCTGCTCATGAACAGGACAACTGCCAGTCAGACATCAAGTACTGGCTGACAGTCAACTTTCTATAGTTGAACGTCAGCAAGACCAAGGCTCTCTTGATTGACTCGTGTCAGCGCCTCTGAACCTCAGTCACTGGCAGCATCAGCATCCATAGATGCACATTCCACCTCACAAAGCTAGTCAGGAACCTGGGTGTTTTGTTTGACCCTCGACTATCGTTTCTCATCCACATCCACATCCATGCCGTGACCTGCTCTGCCTTCCTCCACCTCTGCCACGTTGCCCACTGTCTCATACCTCAGGCTGCCAAAACCCTCATACATGCCTTCATTACAACTAACAACAACTTGCATCTATATCAAATGGAAGGTTTATTATTGTTATTAATGCCCTCCAAGCTATATATACATATAGGTTCAAGGCCCTGCTCATCGGCAGGGCCTTGAACCTATCCCAATTCTTCCTTCCACAAGCTGCAGATCATCCAAAACTCTGCAACTCGTGTCCTCTCCCACAGCAGGCTCCATGACCCCATCATACCCACCTTCACCCAGCTCCACTGGCTCCTCGTGCCGCAGCAGATCAAGTTCAAATTTCCTGTTCTCACTTTCAAGACTCTCCATGACCTTGCCCCCTCCTACCTCTCTGACCTGCTAACCTCTTATCAACCTCCGCTCAGCAGGCATTGTCCTGCTCTATGTCGCCCCCTGGCCATCCTTCTACTCTTTCTCCTTCACCCTTTCTCTATCCTCCCTGATCCCAACCTCCCATTTCTCGGGCCCTAATCCCTGACTCTTCAGAGCCTTGAGACATCCTCCCCACGTGAAAGGCACTTTACAAGTATAATATTGTATTGAGGGCTTTTCTTTTGCCAAGACCTTGAAGCCAACTGATGCTGGATCGAGAGCAGCCAGATAGCAATTAGAGTGAGGAGACTTTAACCCCATCAACTTGGAGTCATACATTCCCAACCAAGTCCCAGTGGTACAAGAGAAGTAGTGTGCAATGCTCCAATTGACCTCTTCCCATGATGCCTCTTATTGCTTTAAAAATGGGAACAAGAGTTTGGTTTGGTTTCAAATTATGTTTGGATTGTACACTCTGGTTTGAGGAATTTTGGGGCGAGGACTTTCCATGAGAAATCTGGCATAAAAGACTTTCCAACAATGCTTCTAAAGCGAAAGTAAAGCATGTTCTCCACCACTGCCAAGCCACTTGTCCACGCATTCGTCACATCAAGATTCGACTATGGAAACTCCCTCCTCATTGGCCTTCCCAGCTCTTCCCTTCACAACTCCAGGTCATCCAGAACCCTTGCCAGGCTCCATTCACTCCCTATCCCTCAGAGGATCAAATTCAAAATCCTCGTCCTCACTTTCAAGGCCATTCACGGCCTTGTCCCTTCTTATCTCTCTGACCTGCTATTTCCCTATGAACCTGCCCACCCCCTCCATTCAGTGGGCTCCATTCTGCTCCATATCTCCCGCCCGACCTACTCTACCATCGATGGATGGGCGTTCAGCTTCTCTGCCCCATATTCTGGAACTCCATCCCACAGTCTTTCCACCTCCCTTACTCCCTTGCCTCCTTCAAGACCGGCTGCTCTATAAATGTAATTTTGTTGTTGTTTTGACAGATAGATGGATGGAATTAAATCTAGTTGACTTTGAATCTCTTCAGTTCACCCTGCATTTTCCTTCCGTGCACATAAACATCACACTCCAATGCAATGGAATAAGATGTTTGTGTGTTGCGGCAAAATACATGGCCTAACTATGTAAAGCAATAATATGATGTGATGTAGGAATATAGTGGCAGATCCCATCTCTTGCGAGGTCCACTTTGGTATTTCTCTGTTATAACCTTTACTCCCCTCTATTCTTTGCAATAGATTGATTGGTTAGGTGGACAGCAATGGTCTTTTCCTGTCCTTCTAGGGGCCATCTTCCTAGGTATTGCCCCTGGTTAACTCAGCCAGGTGTGTCAGTCTGGCTCAGTTGGTAGCACTCTCACCTTTGAGTCAGAAGGTTACGGGTTTAAGCCCCGGGTCAGGAATTCAAACGCGTATAGTCCAGACTGACACTCCAGTACAGAGCCGCTGTTGTGTTGCGTTGTTAAAGCTGCTGACCTTCGGCTGAGATGTCTTTTCTGGCTGCTCAGGTGGATGTTAAAGAACTCACAGTACTACACTATTTGAAAAGAGAAGGCAGTTTCTCCAACGGACCATGGACACCAATACAGATAAAATTGGTCATTTACTTCAGGGTTGTTTGTGAGACATTACACTGTGTGCAAATTGACTGCTATGTTCACCTACAAAAATACACATCATCATACCTTATAGTATATCCTGCAAAGTGCTTTCAGCAATGAATGCACATTTAGATAAGTAACCAGGTGGCTGATATAGCTCTCACGGTTGTCTTGCTTTCTAAACCTACTGTCTATTGTGAGCTGTATGGACTTGGAAACCCTGCCTGGAGATACAAGCAGCCGGGTGAAGTGCTTTGAGTTGAAAGCATGAGCAACTTGGTCAGGTGAAAATGCTGCAGGCAGCAGAGTGTCAGCTCTGTACAGTATTGTGCTCACTTGGAATTTATTCTGACTTGTTAGAAACTGCAATTGGTCAGTTTTGCACATTTTTCTCCAGTACAGCATAATCTATTTTAAGACATCGCTAATCCTGAAGGTAATATTCATGAGCAGTTAACTAACACTAATATATTCGGGATATCACACATGGAGAAATGATTGAAATAGGCAGTAACATGGTGCACTGGAGTAGAAAGTAAGTTTGGACTGGGTTAGGGTCCTTGAAAGACCTAAAAAAAACACACTTGCCATGAGCATCTCATTGAAGTCAATGAGTGTGAAGGTAATGGAAATTTTCCAGCAGAAATAGGGCTCTTAGCTGAAATGACTCCTGTTCAGAGTTGACTAATTGATGTGGAAACAATAAGAACATTACAGTCTGTTTATACCAGTTGCTTTTAAGTGGTGTACCGAGAGACAGCACAGTATATTCAGAAAGACCAACGGAAACTGTGTCTGATAAAGTCATGGTAAATGGTAACTAATGCCGAATCACCGGTAACAGCTTATTTTAATAATAAGAGGAATCCTTACGTTTGACGTAGCCCCTAATTACACAGCAGGTGTACGTTCCCATAATGAAGAAGAAATGATTAGAAATTGACTATGAGTGTGTGAAATAGTTTGACATGTTTTCCAAGTAGATTCTCACGCAACAAACAAGAAGGAAGTCCAGAAGTGGGATTGGGTGCAGTTGGATTCAGGATTGATTGTCATGGTGGAAACACAACTTTGGCCAAGCTAAAAGTTTTTGAATGTTGACCTTTCTTATATTAATTACAGATTTGAGTGGGATTTACCACAGAAGCAACAATGGCTCAGACCAATACTCAGCGGAGGTTCAAGGAGACGGTAAGAATCCAAAGCAAAAAGCTCATCTTTACTATTGTACGTTGCCCCAAATGTACAAAATCTGTGTGGAAGCTTTGTGTTTCATACAATGCACAAGTGAACAATTCTATACAGAATGCTAAATTGACAATAAGTTTGAAATGTGATATTTTCAAACAAGGAATTACCATAATTACAGTGTACTCTGAATAGCAAATTGAACTGTGGGACTCGCTCCAACATTTGGTTAAAGCATTGAGGAAAAATTCTGATTGTGTTTATTTCTCAACCAAGAAACCGTCCAGAAGCCGATAGCCTAATTTGATCTGAAACTCTGATTTTTAAATATCATATTTTGATCTTCAATTGTTCTATTTTTTTCCCTGTACATAATAAAACTGCTCCGGTGATTGTGAAAAATGTCTGCAATGTGAGACACTCTGCTTCTGAGTTCTGGAGTACATTTGTAGTAGGT
This sequence comes from Hydrolagus colliei, assembly GCA_035084275.1. NCBI lineage: Eukaryota > Metazoa > Chordata > Chondrichthyes > Chimaeriformes > Chimaeridae > Hydrolagus > Hydrolagus colliei. The sequence continues at coordinate 3,903,375 of CM068747.1, read as the reverse complement.
GACAAGAGTTTTGATCTGAGTTTGCCCTGGATTGGAAGGTGCCAAGCCAAGTCCAAGCATTTATCTGCAGAAGGGAACAAAATTGAATCATGGGCATCCTACATCCACTCACCACTTAGACACCTTCTGGATGGAGGACAACATTGCCCTCGTTAGTGATTTGGGTGCAGGTTTAAAACTAAAATGAAAGATGCAAATAAGTTGCATGGCCTTCTGAGGAGGGTTATATTTTCAAATGAAATAGTATTGACTGTTCAGGAGGCTCGGGGTCCATCCATGACTTTCATCTTTGACCATGCCTTTGATCATCTTCACCTTACCCCTTGACCTCCACCCCTCCCAAATCAAGCCACTAGCTTGGGAGCAAACCCATGACTATCCTGCACCTTGGGACATCCTCGTGTGTGTATAATATATACAATTTGGTGTTGTTATGATTGTTGTTGTTATTAAGGAGTCTGCTTCCTTTTACAGATCAGTGCCATTCGAACTGTGGTGCCAAACAGAAGTAACAATGAAATAACTCTGGTGTTGCAACACTTTGAAAACAACGTGGACAAAACAGTACAGGCCTTCGTGGATGGTAAGGTGATATAACTCTAATTGGCCTTACACATTTGTGCTTTGGCATAAAGGAATACTGCAGGCTGATCTCTGAATCGTCAATTCGGTGTAGCTTGAAACTGGTGTAAAGTATTCTGCTATGTTCCCACATATTGAGTTCAGTATTTCCTTATTCTAAAGATGGCTTTAAGATATGGCACAAAGATCACACCTGCTACCTTCGATCTGCTGAAAACAAAATCAGCAAATAGTTGGCTATGAAGAAAAAGCCCAGAGGCTTTGAGGCGAGACATTAACATAATCCTTGATTCTTGAGTCTGCTGAATCCGTTCAGCCGACTCAGGCCTGCTCTGCGTCCACCGCCCTAACCGCCCAACCATCGATGGCTGGGCTTTCAGCCTCTCTGCTCCCATACTGTGGAACTCCATCCCGCAGCCCCTTCACTTCGCTTCCTCCCTTTCCTCCTTCGAGGCCGGTCTCAAGACCTTCCTCTTCGACTGCACCTTCGGCTGCCCCACTAACTCTTCCCCCTCTCCCACTCTCCTTTCCCTTCCCCCTCCCCCGACCCTCCCCCACCATGTGCAATTTTGTTGTTGTTGTTGATTGGAGAGGAGTCCTCCATGTCCCATGGATATTGGTGGGATCCTTGGTTGGTTGACCTCCAGTAGCCTCAGAGACAGAGCCCTCCCTGTCCCCCACCCAGTCACCCTTTCCTCCACAGCAGTGCTCTGTTTTGTTACAATTCGCACCTGTTCATTAGTCCATTTTCTGTTCTCGCTCAGGAAGTGCAGTCATGATTTTGAGAGAATGGAACACACCGGGCAAAAAGAAGGTAAGTCTCTAAAGCTCACCAACTTGGATAGGCTCTGAGCCGACTGACTGGTTGGCCGCATGAATAATCCGATGCTTCCTGTGACCAGCACAACAAGAAGAGGAAAAGCAAACCCAAACTGGATAGCGAGGGAGGAAAGGACGAGCAGGGACACCGTGACCTGCCGGAATCTGCTGTCGAACTCCCTGGGCCCAAGGATGGGCTGAATGGTTACCACGGCAATGGATCCGCCAACGACGACTCCTCGGCGGACTCCCTCAGCGAGACTCTGGAGACTGGTTCCAACCCGGAGAAGGGAACCGTGGAGCTGGAGCTACACCGGCTACAAATAGCACAGAGAACAGGTTAGCTTCTCCTCTGCTGTTTCTTTTTTGAAAAAGATCAACAACAAATTACATTTGTAGAGCAAGTTTACTGTCGGCAGGACGACCCGAGGCACTCTGAGACGCCGTCTGGCTTGGGGGTGGGGGGGGGTGCAATATAAATCCATGTTGTTATTGGTTGTGTTTTCTCCCCTCTTCTACCCCAGTTGCACAGACAGGAGTAATGCTTGGAGGTCTACTGATCTCCAAGATTTTGTCCAAATATCTTGATGGTTTAAATACAGTTCTAGGTTATCTGGCCATGGAGGTGAAGTGGGGAGGACATCCTCTCCGAGCTCAGTCCTAACACATCTGATGTATTTTTTTGAGAGAGGCTATTGTTCAATTGTCAGGTAGATCAGGTTGTAGGGGTTCTCAAAGCACATTTACAGTGATGGATGGGCACACGAGATGGGGGTGGGAGCCGAGTGAGAGGAGAACGATGATTGAAAATGCGGTAAGTTTGGCGACGTGCCTTGAAAGAGAGGAAGGATCAAATCACAAGTACTCCAAGATGGAGTTTCCGAGAGCGAGGGCAAGTGCGTGCAAGCCCACCTGCTGATAATGATAGGGTGGGAGACAGAGAGCAGGATGGTGCTCACACTTGATGGCAAATTGCTTGTTAATCACTTTGAGATGTACCATAGGGATAACAATGCAAGTTCCTTCTGATCTTAACAAAAAACAAATTGAGATTCCCCAAATAAAAATGGAAAGCTATTGATTCTGGCTCTTTTTAGAAAACTGGCATTAAATTTGTTAACTTTTCAATGTTCATTCAGTCGGACTCAGTCCTGAAGGTGAGAAGCTGCCCCCAGGACCAGTGATTCAGTCAGTACTCGCAGCTCCGAAATCTCAGCCAGTCACTCCAGCAAATAAGCCAAAGGCAAGGACACCATATGGGGTTCGTGCATCCACCACGTTCTCTCCAGCCACACCAGGAGATTCAACATCAAACAAGAAGCGAGGTAATGGCATATCACTTCTTATCAAACAGGAATGGATTTATTTTAGTACAATTAGAAACCACTCTGCAAGCCTTGAGTTCACAGGGAATCATCTCACTCAGCTCCTCTTAACCTTGCAAGCCAAAGGCCTAATGGTTAGGGTGGTCCTAGCTGGACGAGAAGTGGGAAAGCTTGCCAGCCAGTGCTATCAATGGAATGCTATGTGATTTTAGCTGGTTAGACTCCAGTCGTATCTCCAAAGACACTCTCGGGTTCCCAAGCCTTGGCTTTTGCCAACCTGGACCTAATAGTTTTGACAATTAGATAAGCAGGATGCGTCCCTCCAGGGAGAGAATGCAAACTCAATTCCAACAATTTATCCAACAATTCCAACAATTTATCTTTGTATTTTCCATGCATAGGTGGGATGCATGGAATTCTCAGTTTGGTTGGATACTCTTAAGCACAGTGATGGATTTCTGCGAGTGAAAGAAGAAATCCATCACTGTGCTTAAGCTGACCAAAGAAAGAGTTCAAGAGCCAATAATCCATTTTCCCCTTCTTGTTAGTGTTCTCTCAAATCATTGCAATCGTTTAATTGCTTCCAACAAGAACAGCAATACTGCAATAAAAATTCACAATTGCCCCAGCTATGAGTAAGGCAGTCAATGCATGGAACCCGATTTGAGTTTGGTCGCCAGGAATGAATTTTCCTTGTGGTTTCTAAATAATATGGGTTCATTAACCAATTTCTCTCAGTGTCCTGGCTAACAATCTCTCAAATAAAATTGGTCATTCAAAATGACTGTTTGTGGGACACTGCCATGTGCAAACTGTCTGCTGCGTTTCGCCCACAAAAAATGCTCAGTCAAACCACTTTACAGTGCATCTTATAAAGCATCTGAGATGTCTCGAAGGCCTGATGGGGAGTTATATCAAATGCAAAGATTATTATTATTATCCGAAAACAGCTGAGTGCAGCTGCATTTTGGGATGCAGTGCCAAGAGGTTTGAGAGTACGGTCATGGGAAGAATGAAATTCTGAGGGAATCGATGTAAACAAATCTCAGGGGATTAACTGCTAATGTTTTGTTTCAGTGTGTGGCCCAAACTCTGTCATCCTGAGTATTTATGGTACTTGTTTTCAGTGGTCTGTTTCTTAAAGGAGCTTTTGGTGTCAGGACTTCTATACCTGCAAGGCAGACACTCCAGTACTTGGATGAACAGTTTGTCAGAAGTGATAACACTCCCATCAGAATGTGGGTTTCCCAACATTTATATCAGTCCCACTCATTAATATCACTTTGGGCTGCAAAATGTAAACCTTTCATTCCTCAGCACTGGCATCCTTCAAATTCACCAAGAAAGTGGAACAGGGTAGAGCCAAGAAGAATCAACAGCAGGAAGAGTGGTTGAAGCCAGGGTGTTGGATTTAACAATCCGCTTGCTGCTGCAATGGGTATTCTAGGAAAATGGCTTTCTCTGCCCAAATCTTACTGGGAAGCGAGTTTGGTTTCTTTGTTATTGAAAAGAGCAGCTAAATGAGCCTCCTTTTGCAAAAGTTCATCACTCTGTCAGTTGTTTTCACACAATCACAGAATCGCAAGATGGGTTCAGCTCATTTGATCCCATCCCTTCAGCAAACCCACCCTACTTTCTTCCCATCAGAGCATCAAGCTAGTTTTTAAATTAGTCCAGTGTTCCATTTATGAAGTTACTCTCTGTGTAACGAAAGATTTCCTTGTGCCTGTCCTGAAATTATCCTTTCGAATCTCAACTCTTGTTTGGACCTTGGCATAAACCTCAGAAAATAAGAGAGGCTGCAAAAACGCTGATGTAGCAAACAGAAATAATGCACACAGCATAGAGAAATGAGAACTACCCCATCCTCCCACTTTATAGTGCATTTTGAAGTTAACATACCAAATGGGGGGAAGCAGAGTAAGAGCTTTACTATTCACATAACCTATGTGTAATGAGAAGCCTCTCCAGCTTCCACAACCCTCAATCAGAAAATTCACTACGTACTTTTTTTTACAAAAGTAACTTATAAATACAGTGTGGGAGGGAGTAAAACTGACCTGGGAGATCTCAGTGAGCTTGTGCAACACTAATCTACCCTTGTCTCACAACAGGTCCTTACATTGAAAAATCAGTGAAAGACCTGCAGAGATGTACCGTCGCGCTGGCCAGGTATCAGCTCCTGATCAAAGAGGAAATGGACGCTTCAGTGAAGAAGATTAAGATTACCTTTGCAGAACTCCAGACCTGGTAAGTGCTTCATGGTCTGAGAAGTAACCAAGGGAAAGTTGTGTGCATTTAATTAGAAGCCTCGTCATTCAGAGATTGCTGCTCTCGGTTCTCATAAAGGTGGCTAATATACTTGAACTACCTACAGTGCAATATTATTGAACTCGATTTAACTATTGATGATCTTAAATTGGTACATAATTAACATCAAGTTATTTTAAAATTCAGCAAGTATTTTAATCATAGTTTCTCCCAAAACATATAAAGTCGGCTTTCCTGCTCTCCTTCCCCCTCCTACCCCGACCCCCCACTTTCCATCTTTCCCCCCTTTCTCCCCTAATCCCACTTCCATGACTGTTTGTGGGACACTGCTGTGTGCAATTTGGCTGTCACGTTTCGCCCACAAATATACAGTCAATTCTCCTACTCTCCTTCATCCTGCCCCAATCCCTCCCTCATTGCTCTTGTCCCTACCTGCCTTGGGACGTCCTCTCGATGTGAAAGGCGCTATATAAATGGAACTTTTAATTGATTGATAGTTATTTTTGATTAGATCAGTCCATCATAAGAATTCATGCCATTAAGGAAATCCTCCCAACAGTTTTTGTTTAGTTCATTGTAATAATTAATCATTCAACTTTATAATCTTATTTTGTTTATTTTTTTTTCCCCCCCACTGGGTAAGAATGGTAAGTGGTTGAGATTTCTCTTTCAGCAGTGCTAACACTTATTAAGAATTATCCATGTACAGTAAAAGCCCGCTTATCCGGCACCCAATCAACTGTAACTGCCGTATAATCAGCATTGCAAAAAAAAAGTCCGCATTCGATTAACCGGAATTTATCCGGAAAAATGCATAAATTTTTTTGTTTGCGTTTTCAGCCAAATATCTGGCACGCACTTCAACTGGCTTTGGCCAGGTACTGATGGTGCCGGATAAACAGGCTTTTACTGTATTTGATATAATATCTTAGCACATTGTTGAAATGTGTGTTAAAAACACTTCTCAGGCTTTTCTGTAATAATTGCTAACTGTATTTGTAAGCGAGCGCAGCAACCAATTCTCACACACAGCAATCTCCCACCCACCAACAGCCGTGAAGTGAATGGTTCAGTTTTATCGGTAACATTAGCTAGCATGTTGGGAAAACTGCCGGTGATTGGTGAATCCACTTATCGTCGAGAGAACGCTTCCTTTTGCACTTCTGACCTGTGCCCATTTGAAGACCATTAACATTCTCCGACTTAATCATGACAAAAGAGAGCAAAAGCAACGATGCTTCACTTCTGCCGCACAATTAGTGGCTTCCTGCTTTCCTCATCGCCGAAGGTGAGGCATGAATTCTGTTTTAAGGGCATTAGTTCCGTTCCAAGCCCTTTCTCTAAACCGGCTCCAAGAGGTGATTCGGGAATAAAGTCCCATACTGTAGGCTACAGTGCACATCAATTTTCACAGCAGCCATTTTTCAAAACATTAGACTCACATTAAATGTGAAGGGTCTTTCAATGGCAGTAACTTTAACTCAGATCTTTATTAACATCAGGAATTAACAGACATTTAGCGTAGGTTGGCATTTAGACACCAGAGCTCCTTTAAACTCTTGCGCCTTCCTTCGCCATCTTCAGGTCTTACCTAAAGACCTTCGTATTCAACCGTGCCTACAGTCACCTCCACCATCCCCTGAAAGATTATTAAATGCAGTGTCAATTTTGAAGGCATTTTTGTAAGGGTTCATTTAATATCTGTAGAAAACTGGCTTTTACAATTTAAACTGAATTTAGGAGCCAAATTTTGCCCACTCTTTGAGCCCGGCTGATGCACTGCTCCTTCTTATTCAGTCATGTTCTTACAAAACCTTCTATTAGAAGCAGCAGTTACACAGCACCTCAGCTATTCCAAGAATTCATTTAGACATAAGTATTGGCCTTTCCTTACTTTCAGATCAATCAGACAGCTGGAAGTGGATGAAGGTAAAATTTCAACCTAGTATTTGAGTGTGTTCATTTGTCCTATCAATTTCATCACATTCTTACCTTCCTTTCTACCAGCTGTGCTTCTTGACACAAGTGGCTAATAATGGCTGGATTCAGCATACCAACAGATACATGGGAAGCATTTATTGCCTGGGTCTAGATTGATTCTATTTGTGTAGCTTTTCAAAGCCTCCTGAATGGGGCACATTCTTAAATACAGTTTTAATTTGGAAGCTGTTTTTCCTGTAAAATTATTTTCAAGATACATGTACAGAAAAATGAGTTCAAACTTCAGACTGAATTCGACAATTTGCCAAATACTGGTTGATTTGAAATACTACATTAATAGAGAACATCTAGAGTTAGGTGGAATTTCTTCCCTGCAATCTTTTACTGGCAGGACCGAAGAGTGAAGTATGTTGCAACAAAGGCAAAGTTGTTTTTTTTAAAAAAAAAATCTTGGTCACTAAATCCATGACTGTTTGTGGGACACTGCTGTGCGTGATTGGCTGTCAAATTTCACCCACAAAATATATGGTCAATTCATTTTACAGTGTATTCTGTGAGGTGCTTTGAGACATTTTGTGATAAATTTGCTATATCAAATGTAAGGATTATTATTATCTTATACTAGTTACCCACTCACCAACCAGAGGAAATAATGTCCTCCTCTTGACTCTATTAAGACCCCCTCATCATTTTAAAGACTATGGTTGTTAAAGCCAATGACTTATCGTGATGATGACAGTGGCATCATCAGTTTCTTATGTTTACACACCCAGCAGATGGTGAGACAAGGTTCAGTTGACCTTCAGAAGTTAGTCATAAAGTTGGTCTGAATTATAAAGCTTAAAACATTTCAGCATTTCGTTTCCTATTTGGTAACAAAGGTGGCTGATATGAAGGAGGCTGATAATAAATTCTTGTTTGTGTTGGGTCTGGGAATGTAACAAAGGACTTGGCAGGAAGTCAGTGTGCCTCAAGCAAAATGTGAAAACTGCTGAGCAATATCAAGTGTGTTTCTATCTCCACTGGCCTTTATTGTAGATACTTCCACGTCAGGCAGCTGAGTGTTGTCAAGGTCTGTAGTTTCTGGCTGTGTGCTCAAGTCATCAGTCACCCTTAGAGGCTTGTCTTTTGTTCGTAGTATTGCATACAAATTGCATTCCTCCAAATTCGGCTGCATGAGTTGTAGGGAAGCAAAGAACAGGTAGTCTGAAGTGAACAGATCTGTGCTGGAGTTTAACTGCTGAAGTAACACACTTATCACAATTCACATTTTAATATTAGTTGAAATTCTTTATATGATGGATAGAAGGGTTAGAGGTCATTCCAAACAATTTTTTCTAACAGAGATGGGATAAGGTTCAGCGTGCAGCATATTAGTTGTGTTGGAAAGATTAGAAAAGAAATAGAGAGATAATGGTTAAATGAGACACTTTGCTTTTTAAAGCCTGTAGATTGCATGAAGAAGAAAGAGAGAGAGAGAGTTCACGGTATTACAGTCTTGAAGATTTGGGAGGAATGAGGGGTGGGAGATGCCTGACGATGCTGCGTAAGGCTTCATTTTGAATACCAAAATATACACCTGCTTTTGCATTGACAAATTTTACGACACTAGCTTTTATTAGACTTGATGATTCAGCCCACTTTGTAAGAAGATTTGAGGAACATGTGTTTGGCAGTTAAAACTGGATGCTTGTGGGAATGATAAGTCTCCCAGTTAGGAGATCAATGGGCAGCAATCATTCATTGTTCCTCAGACATCTCCTACATAGCCAATAATGTAGACTTGATTCATGAATATTGATACTTGGTTCATTCCTTTCCTGGCACGAGAATCCCTATCTCTTAATGGCCACTTTATTAATGGAGAATTTGACAATGAATCTAATTTACTGTGGTATTACAACAACAACCAAATTACATTTATAGAGCGCCTTTCACATTGGGAGGAGACGGGATCATTTGGAAGCCGATATTTTTAAGAACTGTGAGAATGGAACACAATTGTCTCTCGGGATAAGATTAGGTGGAATTTCTGGCCTCAAGAGTGATTTTCCGCACAATTGTTTTTTGCTTACGCTAACACAAAAATGAAGACAAATGGACTGAGCAGGTATTTCTTTGTTTCAGTGGAGAATTGAGGTCATCGTGATTCATTATTAGTGGTTACACACCCATCCATGTTTAATAGCACATGATCAATAGGAATAATGTTGTTACAGTATTAGTAACTGGTTACTCTCCACCCAAAATTATCTTGATTGAACGCCAATCGTCATTCTTTAAACTCCAGATGGTTGGCTGAGCAGCTAAACTCGCTACATTGCTTGTCCTCACTCACGGAGTCACGGATAGACTGACAGCTGCCAGAGAAACTGATAAACCTGTTCTGGAATCGAAATAAGTGAAGTGGAGCTCAGAGCACAAGCACTTGTATGTACAGTACCTGCCGAGTTCTGCTAACTAGTGCTGAATAGCAGTTCTATTTTCCCCACATTGACCATCTTTGCGAACAGTGCAGGGTAATGGGGCTGAGTTGACCCATACTCTCCGCCCCTTTCCGGTGCTGCAACCTTTTATGGCTCGCAGGAAAAGTCCCCCCCCACCCCCCCCCCCCAAAGATATAGTGTAAATGCTTTTTTTAAAAGCCGTTTATTCAGGTAAAACCCAGAAGTAAAATCTAGAAACAGCAAAAGTGAAATGAGGTCACCTGGATTCAAGACAAAATTATACTTGCTCTGCCAGATATTCAAATATGCTTTCAATAAATCATTATTTCTTGGATACTTTTGTATATCCTGTTGGGGTTGGATTCATACACGGTGGATTTGTTATGTTAAGTCAGTTCTAGGAATTAGTTCAAAGGTGTCCCTAAAACACTAGACTCATGAGGTTTGCAATTTAAGATGGAATAATTTGAATGCACAATGAGTACATAGCATCCTGTAGTTCAGGGGTTAGAGCACTTGCCTCCCAAGCGAGAGTCCTGGGTTCGATTACTAACAGGGTAAAATGTTAGGCAAGTTTCCTTACTCCACCTACCTCTGTTTACATAAGAATAAAAAGCAGGAGTAGGCCATTCGGCCCCTCGAGCCTGCCCTGCCACTCAATAAAATCATGGCTGATCTTCTAATCTAAATCCACCTGCTTGCTTATTCCCATATCCCTTTATCCATAAGAATGTGTTCAAGGACTGAGCATCTATAGCCTTTTCATCAGAGAATCTTACAGCACAAAAGTAGGCCATTCAGCCCATCGAGTCTGTGCTGGCTCTTTGAAAAGAGCAACTCAATCCCACTCACCAGCTCTCTCCCAAAAACCAGCAAATCCGTTCTCCCCAAATAAACGTCTACTTTTGGGGTAGAGAATTCCATAAATTCATTACCTAGCAGTTAGTAGAAACCTGGTTGTTAGTTGATTGCTGGATAGCTTTTCCAGGAGTAATAATTCCTTCCAAAAAATAATAAAATAAATTATTCACTCAAGTTTTATTATTATTATTCACTGTTTGTGGGACACTGCTGTGTGCAATCGGCTGCTGCATATCATCCACAAAATATACAATAAATTCACTTTATATTCTGTGAAGAGGTTTCAGGTGTCTTGAAGACATGATAAGGCATTACATCAAATGCAAAAATTATTATTATTAGAGAATGCTATCTGTGAGTACAGGCACAAATTCTCTTGATCCTACACAAATCATCAGAAGAAACAATGAGTGGGTTACTAATGTCACCAGAGCCTGACATTGTTTCCCTGCCAGATATTTGTTGTTCATTATGACAATAAAATGTGTTCTTGCAAAGGAAATTTATGTTTGGCTTTTCCTTTGGACTTGTTGCGTGAGTATGTGCAGGTTCGAAGTGGTAAAATTAGGAGGTACTGTATAGAGTAACATTCGGTAATGTTGAGATTACATGTGCTGAGTAACTCAACATATGTATGCAATTAGTTCATCTGTATACGGTTCAAAATGCAAAATCTCTCATTTGCTTGCATCTTTGTAACATATACTCACTCAGTAGCACTGCTCCACAGTGAGCTTTGATGGGTATACTTGTTCAGATCTGCCACCAGCAAATCTTGATCAAATATAAAATGGTCTAATTCCCTTTTAAAAGTTGTTATCGGATCTATAAAACTTTGGTGAGGCCTCAGCTGGAATACTGTGTTCATTTCTGGTCACCACACTATAGAAAGGATGTGAAGACATTGGAAAGGGTACAAAGAAGATTTACTAGGATGGTGCCAGGATTGAGGGACTTCAGCTATGAGGAGAGGCTAGATAGGCTAGGGTTATTCTCTCTGGAGCAGGGAAGATTGAGGGGAGACCTAATAGAGGTTTATAAGATCATGAGGGGTTTCGACAGGGCAAATAGAGAAAAACTATTTCCACTCGTGGGCGAATCTGTGACTCATGGTCACAGATTTCAAATAGTTTCAAAGTGAAGTAGAGGGGAGCTGAGGAGAATTTTTTTCACTCAGCGAGTTGTTCGAATCTGGAATGCATTGCCTGAAAAGGTGGTGGAGGTTGATTCGATAACAACTTTTAAAAGGGAATTAGATCTTTATTTAGGGAGAACAGGTCTATTAGGCTATGGGGAGCGGGCAGGGCAGTGGGATTGAATCGCTCTTTTCAAAGAGCCGGCACAGACTAGATGGGCCAAATGGCCTCCTTTTGTGCCGTAAAATTCTATGAATCTATTAATCTAAAAATATGGGTGGCTGAGACGAACGCTAGTTTCCGATGCATAAACCCAAAAGATGGTGTCGGCTTTAAATACCTAGGTTGAATGCACCGTTGTTTCCATACCTCACCTGTTAAAACGGGCTCTGCCAATTCACAGGTGTACTCACCCCACATTAGGAATAAATATAACTGTCAGTTTGAGGTTTGTTTAATATTTTTCTGGTTTTAAAAAACAAAGTATCTTGTATTCTGCACTAATGAAATACTTCCAGACAAACTCGTGCTATGTGGATAGTTTGCAATTGATTCTAATTTCCTTCTTTTTCTCTATAGTATCATGGACCGAGAGGTGACATTAATGTCAGAACTGGATAAAGTCAAAAAAGAAGCCTGTAAGTATAAAAGAATACTTCCTTTTAAAAGTGCAGCTCAGCATATCTTACCTGAGTAGAGATACACTTTCCCCTGTGTTTATTCCCATCAAAACTTATTTGACTAATTGAATACTGTACTCATAAGCACACCACTGCTCGGATTCAACTATCATCATTATGAGTATTCCAGTAATACGTTCGGTCAAATATACAGTAAGTACTTTCTGCTTTTCTGATTCCTGGCCTCTCCAGTCCCACTGTCGGTAATCGAGCCTTCAGCCTGTCCTCCAGTGAGTTAGTCAAAGCCCTTCTCCTTGTTCCCTCCTTCCTTACTTTAAAAACCTTCTTGAAAACATATCCCTTTGGCTGTGCTTTTGGTCAACATCCTTAAATCCTCCTTCTCCCTGTTTGGCATTCCACTATATCTGTAAAGTGCTTTGAAATACTTCGGCAGATTATATATCAGTTGCATCACATACCAACAATAACAAATTGCACTTATATATAGCACCTATCACATCAGGAAGATATCCCAAGGTGCTGGACAGCAAGGATTTGCACCTGAGTTGGGGTAGAATCCAGAGGGGTGGAGAGCAAGGGGTGGGTAGGAGAGGAAGGGTTACCAAAGCGCATAGTCAAGAAGGAGGGTCCTGAGGCGGGCTTGGAAGGAGTCAATAGAGGGAGGGAAGTGAAGGGATTCCGGGCTGGGGTTTCAGAGGATAAGGGCAGAGAGGCTGAAAGTCTGACCACTGATGGTGGAGCGGGCAGGTTTGGAGGACATTGAAACAGGCCAGTGTCCGCCGAACTGCTAGTAAAACAATTTTGGTCAGTGCCGTTACTTGTGTCTCACTGAGGGGATGAGTGAAAGAATTTGCCATTTAGTCCCCGTTTGCTAAAATATTTATCCCAGCTGCAACTGGGTGATCACAGCAAATGCTATGTTATGCTGATTGGTAGAAACTGCAATCCTTCTCACCACAATTTAATGACATTTATACATTGTATCTGTCAAGGAGGCAGCATCAAAATGTATTGTTGTGTATTGTGCAATGTGTATGCATCCTCTCTTTTGTGATGGAAAGCTTGTCAGGTAAATACAAAGTTGTAACCCTCTTGCAAGAAGCTCCAAGGCATTGAAGAACTAAATCCATATAACTATCTGACTGTCACGTTTGTTTAACGTACCTACATCTGTTAATTCAGTAGTCAATCATCTGCAGTGTTGCTGAGGATTGTATCAATAAAAAACAAAAGCAGAGACTGCAGTCATAGCAAAAGCCTCATGAGAGTTAACCGGTTGCAGAGTGAACCTTGCTTCAAACCAACCTTCTTCCCCTTAAGGTTATTTGGCATGTTGCTCTGAACCCTCCAGCCTTCCTATTCTCAAGTGATGTACTACGTCTCTTTAGCGAGTGTTCTGTACAGTTTCTGAATTAACTGGGAAGTGGTGCATTGATGTGACACAAGAGCTGCCGAACTCTACCTTGGCTTCCAACTGAAAGAAGTGAACGTGCAGACTGTAAAATGTTGTGTTTGCTGAGACGTTCTGTACTGCGGCACTGTTCCAGTCACTGGCTGGGCAGACGTGTCAAGGAGTTATTTATTTAGAGCAAATGAAGCTCTCTTTCATTAGCTGTGCTTCTTAAACAAATAAGTAGCCATTCAAGCTGCTTTACCGAACAGTGCTGCAGAACATTGCTGGCAACCACTCTCTGTGTCCTCGGTTGCCCTGATCCAGTTTCAAAGGCTCACCCTGGCACTGTACGCCACTGCTTCCACACATTGTGGCACTAACCATTATTTTCCTTCAATAATTCTTTCGGGATCCTACGTTCCTATAACTGCGCCCTGTGCCTTTCCTCGATGGATTCCGTTCTTGCCACATTTGGTTTGAATTTTTTTTGGTGACATGCTCAAATGCACAGTCTGGCTGCAAGAGAATGCTCAGCAAAGCTGCAAGTAATGTTACCGTTGAATCCCCAGTCTGCTTTCAAAGCACCCTGAGACACGCCCCAGGTGTGAAAGCACTATTGTAAAAGGAAACGGTATTGTATTTCCATGTAAAGCAATAATGATCCTTGCATTTGATATACAGTAGTACCTTATCACTTCTTTCGGACATCTCAAAGTGCTTCACACAATATATTGTAAAATGGAGTGACTGTGTATTCTGTGGCTGAAACGCGGTAGCTAATTTTGTAGTAGTGTCCCACAAACAGTCATGAATTGAGTGACCAATTTTTTCTGGAAGGATTTTTATCCCCAGAAAGCGATCCGCTAATCAACTAACAACTGGATTCCTACCTACTGCTAGGTAAACAGAAGCGCGTGGAGTAAGGAAACTTGCCTAAAGTTTCGCCTCGGCCGGGAATTGAAACAATTAGTGCGTTAACCAATATACAGTACGACTTATGGGACTCCATATAAATTCTATCAAATGAAGACCAAATCAAGTGTGTTTGGGGAAGGCCAGATGGACTGCAATGATTTTTCACAGTTCTGTACATTCCTCGGTTTCATTCTTTGCCTTGAATGCATGTTTTTTTTTAACAGCCTGAAACAATTTCCTGGAAACTGACTTTCTGGCACATTGGAGAAAGCCAAACATGCAGTTTAAACTGAAGCTCTAAAGCGAAAGTGAGGATGCGATCTTGAATTCGATCCTTTGAGAGATATGAAGCCAGTGGAGCGGGGTAAGGGTGGGGGTGGTGGGGTTGTGAAGCCTGGCGCAAGAAAGGACACGAGCTGCAGAATTTTGGATGGTCTGCAGTTTGTGGAGGGAAGAGTTGGGGAGGCCAACAAACGGGGAGCTGCCATAGTCGAAGCTTGAGGCAACAAATGTGTGTGTGTGTAAGGCTTTCAGCGGCCTGAGGGGTGAGATGGGCGGAGACGGGCGATGTTGCGTCGAAATTTCTCATTCTAACAGATATTTTGCAGGAAAAAAAAATACAAAATACGGCAGATGCTGCGAAATCTGAAACGAAAACAGAAATTGCTGCCAACTCAGCAGGTCAGGCAGCATCTATGGAGAAAGGGAAAACAAATCAACGTTTCAGGTCCACGACCCTTCGTCAGAAGAAAATATCTTCATCAGATATTATGAGGGTCCTGGCAAAACCCCTTTATAGGCACAGAAAATAGCACAGGCCTTTATAAGTCTCACCATTGATCATTGCATTCTGGTCAGATGTGCTACAGAACTGGTAATTGTGATTCACCATTATGTAATGGGAAGTTTGAATGTTTATTCATAAAAAAAATAGGAATGTGGGACTGTTCCATTTGCAAACCTTCCTCAATTACTCCAGTGTTGTACAGATTGTTAGGAACATGTTGCAACCTCATAATCGTCCATAAAGCATTTCCCTCAAGGCAGGAAATTCTGAGACTCCCTATACAGACACATGCTGGCGAATCACCAAGTAACATTACACTATGTCCCATTTACTGAATGAATTTAAGTTTCATGAACCCAACAACCCTGAAATGAATCATTCTCCGCTGCAGTTGCTGAATGTGTCCCACATTCAGCCCATGTTATCACTGTAGCGCCTTTCAATGGGTCTTGCGATAGAGCAGGAATCCTCGCAAGGGAGAAGAGGCAATTTACAACAGTGTGGAAACTGCGGGGATTAAAATCCGAGATGTTTTACAGCAAACTGAGCAACACATTTGACAATGATCGCATTTGTTATGCAAGATTACATTTTTCGCCCACGCGAGTGAAAGCGAATCTATTCCAAACCTCCAAGAGCTCTGAAATTTGACATCCCTCTTTCTCGAAAGGAACTGGAATCCGAACTGTCCGGGAGCGTTTCTGATTGTGCTGATTCCTGTCTTCGAGTAAGTGAACTCTCTCGCACAATATCCCACTGCTGCTGTCTGTTCGGTCTCACCAGCAGTGGACGCATTTAAAGCATTGAAGATAGTAGGTCTTGTTTCAAAAGATACGTTGATGCGAGAAATCCCTTCAGTGTATGAGGATTATATCAGAGATAGGTCTTGACAATTAAGACCCGAATGTAGTGATCCTAGTAAATGCGCAGATATAATAAAAATAATCCTTGCATTTGATCTATTCACTTATCATGTCATTGAGACAATAGCAACAACAAAGTTATTAAAATAACCAAGTTACATTTGTTGTATATTGTATAGTGTGGTCAGTGTTTCAGACCCGAGTTTCAAGGTGCTTCACAGAATATGCAGTGCTGAGAAGTGAATTGACTGTATATTTTGGGGGCAGAATGTGACAGCCAATTGGGTACAGCAGTGTCCCCAATCGGTCGTGGATTGAGTGATCAAATAACCTTTTTCTTTAAACGAGATTATTAGACCAGGAAAGCAATCCATCAATTGACTAATGACCAAGTTCCTACTCATGGCTAGATAAACAGAGGCACATAGAGTAAGGACATTTTGCTAAGGTTTCACACTTCATGGGAATTGAACCAGGATCCTCTCGCTTGTGAGTGCTCTAACCTATACACTAATGCTCTAACCATGCTCTAACCAGGACCCCGCATGGCCTCTCGTATCATGACTGAACTGGACAAAACTTCCATAGATTCTCTAATTGTAGAATATTAATACAACATAAAAAGCCCATCAAGTCACATACTGATATTTTTTCTGTCAATGTGAGATGTCTCGTCTGGAACCTACTATCCTGCTCATCAGAGATTTGACTATCATTGCATTCAGCGATCCAATACGCTATTTTATGTACAGTCACTTTCTAAATGCAATTTGCTGTTGTGGTTGTATTCTCACGTGCACACTGGCACTGCTTTTATCTGTAGCTCAGTGGTTAGAGCACTCGCCTTACAAGCGTGAGACCTGTGTTCGATTCCAGGCAGGTCAGGGCGAAATCTTCGGCAAGTTTCCTTACTCACATGCCTAATAATAATCCCACAACAAAAAAAACAATAATAAAATTGGTCATTGCAATCCATGACTGATTGTGGGACACTGCTGTGTGTAATTGGTTGCTGTGTTTCGCCCACAAATATACAGTCAATAATTCACTTTACAGTATTTTCTGTGAAGCGCTTTGAGACTTCTAGAAAATGTGAAAAGCATTATATCCAATGCAAGGATTATTATTACAGTATTAAGAAATGTACCTTGCCAGTGTATGTTGCGAGGCATGTATGACCAACTTGTGATAGCAACCGAGCAAGAGGTTAATATTAAAATATTATTAAAATAGAGAGTCTTGCCTGAACGGAGTTGGGCTTTGCATTTGATTTGTGACCTGGTTCTGTTAATCATGGAAGCACCAGAGGTGCTTCCACAGTATCCTGTGAGGAGGGAATGTGGGCTATACCACCAGGAACTAGACCGGGCGAGAGTGATATCCCACTGACTACAATAGCTTAACCCAATCCAACTTCAATAGGCCATAATATAACACAGGTCGCTGTGGTGTTATCTTCCCGCAGTGGAGATCCTGGATTCACGACAGAGGAGAGCTGAGGAGCTGAAGAGGCTGACGGATTCCGCTGTCCAGATGTCAGAATCGCAGCTTGCTGAACTTCGTGCGGAGATCAAGGTCGGTCAGTGACGGGGGGGGGAACCTGCTCTGCGGAGAGACAGACCCCACTGAGAGCATTATGCCTCAACCCCCACCAGCTAGTTTGCTGCACAGTTCCCTTTCACACCTGTTTGTATCTAAAGCGCAGTCTGAATTACCGCTGTTTACAATTCTGTGACCCAACTCAGAAAATCATTTTGAAAACTCTCTGCCATTCAAATCTGCCCTCCTTCACTCTCTTTCACTTTCCCTTTCTCCCAAACACTTCCTAATGCGTCCGTTCAATTTTCCAATCTCTTCCCAGCACTTTGTAAGCGATCGCAAATACGACGAGGAGCTGGGCAGGTCAGCTCGGTTCACAGGCAGCCCTGAGAGCCTGGGGGCCCAGATCCAACAGTTTGGAGAAGGTGAGGAAATCTGAGCTCCAATTCAGTGCAAAACTCTCCACGCTCCTCTCCACAGCAATAACCACAATCGTGGTTACATCTTGCCATAGAGTGTCTGATGTGAAAAGATGGAATACATTTCATAAAAATCATAAGCCTTGATGACCGCCTTTTCACGTCGTCAAGACATCTCGAGGAGCTTCATAGGATTTATTGTAAAGTGGATTGACTGTGCTTTTGTGGGTGCAACGTAAAGCTGAAATGAAACACTTTTTAGGACATGGATTTAGGAAACAGCCACCTCCCCCCCCCCCACCCCCCCCCCCCCACCCCACCATTCCAATCTATAAATTGAGGCACACTTTGCACAACAGCCAATTTTTATGTGTGAGACTTGTCACTTAGTGATCTAAGTGTGAGGGAATCAAGGCATAACCCATACATACCCACTGTCCAGCTGGGCATTGTTGAATATTGGTCACAAGGCTGGTGAACCTTTTGCTGATTTCCTCCCTCCTTAATCCAGGGACACTGATGCCAACTAATTGCTGCCTTGTCTAAGATCCAGTGCTTCCTGACGTGAAAGCCGCCACGCAAATGTAATTTTGTATTGTATCAGCTAACCTGGCTCAAACTGGGCATCAAACATGGGACCTTTCCCACATGTATGGCTCAGTTTTTTTTTCCCTTTCACAACAAGCAAGCTTTACAGCAATTTACATTAATATAGCGTCTATCATATTGGGAAGACATCTCAAAGCACCTCAGAACGGGAGCTCAGTTTAAGAACCGAGGGTTGGGTGTGGGGGGTGGTTGGGGTAGTGATGGTAGAGATTGGGAGTGATGGGCTGAAGACCAGGAGAGATGGATCTTTTCCAGGGTTTTGAGGACAGAATTTTGAACTGAGTTCCAGAGGGCAGGGATAGACTGGCTGAATCAATTTCAAGTAAGGTCTCTTTAACATTCAATATTGAAACACATTTTTAAGAGAGTATTTCTGAAACCAATGCACTAAAGCAACTACGTCAAATGCAAGGCTTATTGTATTATTAGTATTTGTACAAGAAAGTACAGAATGGGTGTTGCCGTCAACCACGCATCTCAGTGCAAGTCACACATGCCTTCATCGTGTAACTTGAAGACTCTGTTGCCATCTAGCGGAAAGTAATAGCAAAGATACGTGTATCAGAGTGCAGATGTACAATGCCATCACAAATATACAAAAACAATCCTTGCATTCGATATAGAATCTATAATAACGTAAACTTCTCTAAACTTTTCACAAGTCATGGCTGGCATGCGTTGCCTTTATGGGCAAATTCAGCGGTCAATTTTTACACAACAGTTGTGTTAAACTTTGATAAAGGCATTGGGAAGTGCTTGCCTCTGCCTTGAGCGTCAGAATCTTGTCAGAGGATTCCCTCACACTCTCTAAACTTGCAAGGCAATGGCATCCCAATTCCATAAAGGAATGACGTTACAGGTACCAAATGGGTAGAGTTCAAATTCCAGCCAGTCTCTACTGTGTAGTTCTCTAAGATCTGAGTGATTCAAAACATAGATACAGAACAGAAACAGGCAATTCTGTCCAACTACTATAGTTTGCACCAGTAAAACCTTCAGGAAAGAATCATATGTTCAAGTCACACTCGGTTAAAAACATACATTTATATACAAGTAATGGTGAAAACAAATCACAGAATTATAGAATTATACAGCACAGAAGGAGGCAATTTTGCCCATCATTCCTGAGCTATCCAAATCAATCACACAATCTCCATAGCCCTGCAAACTTGTCCTCCCCTTAAATCTTTTAGTGCCTGGAAACTGTGAGTAAAGATCCCAATACAACCTCATCCATGGAGGTTCTGTGTTATTTCAGACTTACAACAGTGTTGGTAAGTTCGATGCTTTTACATCTTGTTTCTCAAAATCTCTTTTTTTTTTACAGTTTCACATCCTAAGAATAATTACTCCACAAGAGCTCAGTGCGTCACTGCTCAGTCGTCTTCAAGTCTGAAACCTCAAGGCACTGTTAACACCACTTCTTCAGTGCCAACCTCTCTTAACGCATTGTCATTTGTTAGTCAAAAAGGAGCGAATGCCAATATCCAGAAGGTGTCCGCAGATAAACAGGTAAAAGTTATACCATGCTTTAGGGTTAACACAGAATTGTCCAGAGATTTCTTATGTCGGAGTGACGCCAGACCATTTTTATGCCTTTGATGATTTCACCTTCAATGGGCAAAGTGGTCCGAACTGGACAGGCAATGGAAAGTATGCCAGGGTGTGCTTTCAATGGAAAGGCATGTGGTTTTAGCTGGTTAAATTTCAGCAGGACTCCAACATTTACTCAGTGGTCCCCCAAACCTGTGGTGTTGTCGACTTCTGCTCTGGAAAAAGTCAAGCAGGAATGCATCCCTCCAGTGAGAAAATACACATTCCATTTCAAACATGGGAATCCCCATGTATAGATGACTTACATGGAACTCGCAGTCCAGTGTGGATACTCTTAAAAAGTATGGTGATGGGTTTGTGGCAGGAAGCCCGACTGATCAAAAAATCAAGCCTTTGTTAATAATAAAAGTGGAAATCTGTCGGATTTCAAAATGAAACGCATTCATTATCATTGGTTTGTCCTTCCTTGTAGAATTATCAACGCGGTGCCTTTTCTGTACAGCAGAGAGGATTCAATCCCAGAGCCCAAGGCCTTTGGTTGAACGGAGCAAGCGTTCCGGGAAGATCGGACGATGGTAGAATTCGGGGCCGTAAGGGACCTGCCCAGGATGGCAACAGAAACCATTATCAGAATAGAAACGCTAAGTCTAAGAACCAGGGTTCATCACACAACCCAGCTCAACCATTGCTAACAGATTCCAGGAGTGTTCTGCCTGCTGCTGAAAGTAACATTCAGTCAGCACACTCGGAACTAGCGACCACTGTCTCTGTGGTCCTCACTGAGAGGGTTACTCAGTATAGGTCATGCCCGATAAAACAAGACACATCTGTTGACACCAAAGCACTGCCTATTTCTAACAGAATGACTGTGGTCGCTTAAATTGCTTTGATCATCCAGCAACTTGTGGCAGATCAAGTGTTCAATAGAAACAAACGTAATTTGTATCATTTGCATAAGAAGCCATTCTCTCTCATTCTAGGTCAGTGGGGCAGGATAACTGCTGTTTCGATGAGCCACAACATATTTTTTATGTTTAATGACGCTCTTGTTTAAAAATGATCCAAATTTGTCTGTTTCTATTGTTACTGAAATTCGTACAACTGAAATGATTGGGGGGAAAATTGCATGCTACTGTTCACAGAGTGGATGGTGAACTTAATTGAGCTATTTTGTTGGTGGTTGGATGAGGAGAAGTTTTACACCATAGTTAAAATGTTTGATGCTCAGCCACTGTCTGATCAAACTGGTGAGGCAGTCTCGTGTCTTAACTCAAACCTGCAGTCCTATAGCTCAGTGGTTAGAGCACTCGCCTTACAAGCGTGAGACCTGTGTTTGAATCAAGGCAGGGCAAAACCTTAGGCAAATTTCCTTACTCCACACCTAATAATAAACCCTCAAAAAAAACTATGAAAAATTGGTCATTTCAATCCACGACTGTTTGTGGGACATTCCTGTGCACCGTGTTATGCCCACAAATATACAGTCAATTCACTTCACAGTATATTCTGTGAAGCACTTTGAGATGTCTAGAAGACATGAAAAGCACTATAACAAATGAAAGGATTATTATTATTGAACCCCATCATTGAATTGGGCAATATCAAATCCAGGTTTGGTGAACCCTTTTATAACTAAAGATGTTTCCATTAAAAGATGAAGACTTTGTTGACATGGTAGATGTCTAACAAAGCTATGATGGCCACTTTGGATTCAGCATTCCAAGTTGTATTAGATATTTCAGTAATTCCTCTAGTTATAAATTGCTTCATGAAGCCAGGATTGCAACAAGTTTGAATTTCGGGTTGCTGAGGCCAGGATACTGGACTTATTTAAGTCAATGCTTAATGGTTTAATTGTGTATGATAGGAGTGGTGTATAGAAGGGTGAGATCAAATGGGCCAAAGGGCCATCTTTATCCAAACCTCTCTTGTCATTTTATGATAGCCTTTTGGAGTGGATTGATAGCTCTCCACATCCATTTGACTTACCTGAAAATCCACTCAATGTAATGATTTATTTACATTTACGAATGGCGCAGTCAACTCATAGTAAAATAGTCATCAGTGATGAAACCTCCTTGGTGTGAGGTTTCCCAGGATATAACTTTCCAATTTCTGCAAAATCTATTTCCGACAGTGGTGTCCAAGCTTGACTGTGGCGCATTCATTTTCAACCTGTAATGTAATGAGATATCGCTTACTTGCTGGGAGAATTCTGTGGAGTAAATTGTTTCCAATGATGTTCTTATTACACACTGTGAATAAGTACAATTTTCAAGATTAGACTCAGACCACAATGTTTAAATTACATGGACTGGGATTAGAACCACATTCCATTCGTTAGTTCTTAGCATTATTTGAAGTCTTGTGTTTGTCAAAGAGATGTTTACTCTGTGAATTCTTGTACCACATTTTTTATAAAAAAAAGCATCTACAACCTTTCACCCCCACCCCTCCCCTCCCCACCCAATTTTATTATTGTGCTGAACCAATATAACAAACACAGAGAGGACCAACAAATTCAGATGCTCTATTTGAGTGAACATCTTACACAATACTGTATGCCAGATTCATTGCAGAATTTAGAATTTTGGTTATTTTGTATCAGTGTTTTAATCAGATAAAGTATCCCAAATCCTTTTTGAATGATTAATCGTAAATCTCCTATCATGTGTTAAACTCTCTCCATATCTTTAAAACATTGGTGTGAAAAGTGAATCTGCTTTTTGCGGTTGGACCATTGCTAATTTAAATGTAGATTCATGTATATTTTGTTCCCGTCACACCACAAATTGTGCCTTTCTGTAATCTAACACTAATGATTTTGTAAGCAAATGTACCAAAGTTTTTTTTTCAAGAATCCTAACTGGAGCTAGGTGATGAGGTATAAATAATGTTTCAATAGAGGTTGGATTCTGCAACTAGGAAAATCCTTTGCTACATCGCACACTGGCTACTTTAAGTATTTGAATTCTTCCATTCAGAATCCAGTCTGAAGAGTTTGTTCAGAATTATATAGGATCACAGGAGTAGGCCATCAAGCCCCTTGAGCCTGTTCTGCCATTCTGTTAGATCATTGGTTGATCTGTACCTCAACTCAGCATCCAGCATCACTCCTCTGTATCCAATCTTTCTTGTTTCAACAGGATTGCTGTTTGTGTTCTGGTTTTATGTCTGACCTGAAGTCCTAGCAGTCTGATTAGGCATGACGGTAGCATGTTGGATACCTAATGTAGTGTTTGTTTAGCTTGCTAGTGAAAAGGTGTACAATAACTGGAGGTGCAATGATTATGTTGAAGTCTTTACCATTCAGAGGAGTACTAAGCGAAAGTGGCAGTTTACAGAACCACACATTCGCCCACTCAAAGTCCAATTGCTTTCAACAGAATTTAACGTTGAGGTTTACTATATGCCATGTACAAACACATATGTATTATGCATCATGTATAAACTTTTTTGTAGTCAACTGGCAATCTGACATGCGGAAATCCATTGTCAAAATTAAGAATATCCTTCTAAAACAGAACTGAGAATTCCACACAAGTATGCCACTTACACACACACATAAAGCTTTTTTAAAAAAAATCAAGTCAACCACAAGTAAAATAGGAACTGGATTATCAACAAAATATGCAAGCTTTCAAACCAGCAGAATATTTTCAGAAAATTCATAACACATGATCAAAACAATAGCATAGTGTCCTCTGGAATCACCATTGCTAGTAACTTTGATTACATGTGTGAACAAATCAGACACATCAATTTCAGAAGTTGTCTAAACGAATGAGATTCAAATAGTACAATGTGCCCATATTGTGAATTTTGCGTTGCATCTTACCCCTAATGCAGCACCAAAGAAAGGCAAGTTGCACAGTAGAACCCAATAGTTACTATCTCTGAGAAGTCACAAATTTGACTCATTAGTTTCTAAGGGCATCTGATATCACCTATGTCAAATAATGAGATGGAAATCAAATCTGAAAATATTCCTGTTTTCAATTTCAATTTAATGGTGAAATGAGTTATTTCGTGGTTGTGCAGCTATGTTTTCTTTGTCATACAACAATTTCTGAAAAGATGAAATCCACCCTCCTCTGTTTATATATTGGTGGGTATTTTCGCAATTGAATCAATGGTTCATGAAGTTATCATTGCACCTCCTACAAGCACGGCAAACTGGCCTGTTGTCTACGTGTAAACTGTCTTTTAATGTGTGCACTATCCAGTTCATTTTAGTACAATAGAATAATTAAAATGTTTTATTCATTCTAAACCCTGCGTTTGCCTTTTCTTTATTAAATTCCCTACTCTTTGCTGTGTTGATTTATTGATTTGGTAAAGTGAATGATCTGTTGCAGCAAAGTGTTATATTGACTCTCATTGCTTTAGCAATGAAATTCCTGGTGTGATAATGATCAAGAATGTTACGCTGATCATAAATGTGAAAGCCACTAATATTTACAGAAGGTGTATATTGACAACCCTAGAGCCAATGGTCTCTCGCTCTATACTTTCCATTCTAGTTTTACTCTTGTTTTTCTTGTTCTTCCCTTTTTATTCTTTTTATTCTTCCTCAGTTGGGACATCCTCCCGACGTGACGGGGGCTATCCAAATAATGTTGTTGTTGTATTTTCACTCAATCCGCACAACAACATTCTGTATTGTTGTCAATTTTATTATTCCAGATCGTCATCCCAGGTGCCTGCCAACATGCAGAAAGATAGTGAGCTTCATTAGGAGCGTCCAAGCTAGACTGAGTGCTAAACCTGTGTATTGGAATGGAATGGGCGCTCTCTCTCCCTTGGAGGGACACTTCTAATTCTGGAGAGGATTAAGAGCAGATTTGCAGGAACCAAGGCACCAGTGTGTGTTTTGGGGGGTAACTGATGGGATCTAACTGGCTAAAACCGCACAAGGCACCATTGGTATCACTGCCTGGTAAGCTTTCCTGCTGCTTGTCTACCTAGAACCATCCCATTAGAGTTTTGGCGGGATAATTCCCGGCTGCCCAGTGACTGCCCTGCCCTTCGGAGTCCTTGCCAATCAGCCGGTCTGAACTGTGCCACCATCAGCGGTGCCCTGGAATACTGTGAACCCACCTGGCTCAGGACCTGGGCCATCAATGTTAGAGCACTAGAAACAAACAAAAACAGAGAGAGCTGGGAAAACTCAGCAGCTGAGGCTGCTTCTATGGAGAAAGGAAAGTGAGTCGACGTTTCGGTTCCTCCACCATCCTTCGTTTCAGCATTTCCAGCACCTGCAGTACGGTATTTTGTGTTTTGCTCAGGTTTAGAGCGCGCTTGCCATACAAGCGTGAGACCTGTGTTCGAATCCAGGCGGGTCAGGGCGTAACCGTGGGCAAGTTTCCTCACTCCGCACACACACACACACACACACACACACACACACACACGCCTAATAATAATCCCTCCCACACATTAATAACATTGATCATTTCAACCCATGACTGCTGTACCATGGATGTTGGATTGAGGGATGGAGAGAGCACAGGGGGTACTGCACTGTTATTACTCCCGCCGCCGGGTGGCGCTATGTGGGGGAGGCCGGCACTTGGTGTCGGCCTGAGGCTCTGGGAGTGAAAGTGAGCGGAACCCGGGGAGAGGGAATCCCGGGTCACCCTCCCGACCCCGACCTCAGGGCCGTCTCCATAGCTCCCGGGGCCGCTGGAAACCGTTAGACTGGGTGAGAGTGAGAGTGTGAGAGAGTGAGAGAGTGAGTGAGAGAGTGAGTGAGAGAGAGAGAGGGGAGGAGGGAATGTGAGAGAAAGGGAGTGATCGAGAGAGAGGGACAGAGAGAAAGAGAGTGAGAGTGAGTGAGAGGGACAGAGAGAAAGAGAGAGGGACAGAGAGAAAGAGAGAGTGAGTGACAGAGAGAAAGAGAGAGGGACAGAGAGAAAGAGAGAGTGAGACATAGAGAGGTGAGGGGGGGGTGGGGTTAGAGTGTAGCTGAGAGAAGGGTGGCCTGAGAGAGTGTGAATGGCACAGAGAGAGAGAGAGAGAGAGAGAGTCAGTGAGGGAGGGAGGGAGGGAGTGACTGCACCACAGTGTGGAGTCAGGCACTGACCCTAGGCCTAACCTGGGGGCAGGTAGTGATTGTAATAATAATAATAATACTGTAAACAATGATCCCCTTTGCATTGATTGAACACAATTGATTGAAAACTAGAAAGACGCACAACGGTTTGGGTTGATTTGCCCCGCGAGTTGTCTCAATTCCATCCGATCAAAAAGGCACTCTTCTGACGTTGTATGCGCGTGTATGATCGATCTCTCCAGGCGATATGATATGCCTGCGATGGGAGACGAAAATATGGGTGATTCCATTTAAGTCCCAGTTCATGCCCTCGGTTATATTGTCAATTTCAACATTATTAACTCAAATGTCACTTTTTGAACAGTCATAATGATTGGAATGACTGTTTTCCTCACTTGCTGAGACCAATAGAAACATCCATTTCTGACTAAATAAATTGATGTACAAGTTTAATAGATTTTTGTTGACGGTGAATACTTAATAATTAATAATCCTACATACATTTGATATAATGCCTTATCACGTTTTTGACCCGCCTCAAAGCACTTCACAGAATATACTATGAAATGAATTGACTGTATATTTTGTGCTTCAAATTATTATTGTTGCTCAGAGGAGTAGGTTACTAAAGGATGCTTTTGCTTTTTGCAGTTAGAATCTCAGTGATGAAGTGACTGGCTGTAACCACACACCATGGAAGAGTGTGAGGGTCAAGCTATCTCTGAGACCCTGAGACTGAACGTGGGCGGGTGTTTCTACACAGCTAGACGGAACTCTCTCTGCCGTTTTAAAGACTCGATGCTCAGTGCTATGTTTAGTGGACGTTTTCCTTTGAAATTAGATGAATCAGGTAATGATTGGGATGGGAGAGGAGTGTTTCGTAGCTGCTGATTGTACCAGTACATATAGTTGAATGTTCAATGTTTTCTGATAACAGCACCTCAGGCGCTGGCAGCATCAGCATCCAAGCCTGCACTCTCCACCTCTCAAAGCCAGTCAGGAATCTGGGTGTCTTGTTCGACCATGAACTGTCCTTCCTCCCCCACGTCCGCGCCATGATCTGTACTGTCTTCCACCACCTTCGCAACTTTGGCAGACTCCGCCACTGCCTCACCCCTCAGGCTGCCGAAACTCTTGTCCACGCATTCATCACATCAAAGCTCGACTATGGAAACTCTCCTCGTCGGCCTTCCTGGCTCTTCCCTTCACAAGCTGCAGGTCATCCAGAACTCTGCAGTTTGTGTCCTCTCCCGCACCAACTTCCATGACCACGTCACTCCCACGCTTGCACAGCTCCATTGGCTCCCCATCCCCCAGAGGATCGAATTCAAAATCCTCATCCTCACTTTCAAGACCATTCACGGCCTTGTCCCCTCCTGACTGTTCAGCGCCTTGGGACGTCCTCCCGGCATGAAAGGCGCTCTATAAATGTAACGTTTTGCTGTTGTTATTTTGTTGCGTGAGGTAATCTTATTCATGTGAAATATTTAGTGTAAAATGTCATCTCTTCACACAGGAGCATGCCTTATTGAACGGGATGGCAGGCTCTTCAAGTATCTCTTGGATTATCTTCACGGGGAACTGTGCATCCCTAAGGAAGAGACGACCCGTGTGGCCCTGCAGGAAGAAGCAGATTACTTTGGCATTCCTTATCCCTACAGCTTGACCGATCACTTGTCCAGTGAGATGGAAATGCATTGCTCAAGATCCAACGTTGAAATAAAAAAGGTTTGACATTTTATTTATCGCAATGTCAAAAAGCTCGGGGAAGTGGGAGGGTTCAGCTCCAAATTAGAAATGGAACGTTACAACGCTGGACATTTCAAAACGTGTATCGTTGTTAAGCAACAAAAGCAGTCTAGTGAAAATAGGTTGGTATTGTTCCATTTTTTGTGATATTCTCCAGTCCTACATTGTTGGTCGTATAATATATGATGTCGTCCACCT
This sequence comes from Hydrolagus colliei, assembly GCA_035084275.1. Lineage (NCBI taxonomy): Eukaryota > Metazoa > Chordata > Chondrichthyes > Chimaeriformes > Chimaeridae > Hydrolagus > Hydrolagus colliei. The sequence goes on along the minus strand of CM068747.1, from coordinate 3,875,271 downwards.
TTTTATGAAAATTATTCAATGTTGGAAGCTAGGAAGGTCTTTTTTGTTGCACATTTTCAGTACTTTTCTGTGAAACTGAGTACTGTACTTTGTGAGTACTTTGACTGTTGCCAATGCTGCTTAATAATAATATTTGCATTTGGTACAGTGCATTATCATGTCGTCGAAACGCTCCACATAATATATTGTGAAGTGTGTCAAGTGAGTATTTTGTGGGTGTAACACGGCAGACAATTGAAACTGACTGATCAGCAGGGAATCTGCAGAGGATTCCTACTGCAGTGTTCAGTATTTTGCAAAGAAGTCCACCTTTGATCATTATTGTTTGATGGGATTGTGTTTCATTACAAATGCTTCCTTTCACTGATCCACAAATCCAGGCACTGACGGATCTGTGCGACTCCTACGGATTGATTTGCGCCAAACCGACGGTGTGGATCTTGCACTACCTCAACACTTGTGGTGCGAGCTGCGAGAGCAAAATCCTCGGAGTGTTCGCATCAAAGAGCGAAGGGGTCGAAGCTATTGAAAAACAACTGGGAGGCAGAATGAAAAGCCGTAGCATCTTCAAGAGGTAAATATCTCGCTTAGCGTGTAAGGGTGGCATCGATAATGGGTTTTTTTCTGATTATGTACAAAGTATTGTCCGCAACACGAGTCAAAAACAAGCTGTCAACCTTTTGCCTCGTCACTCCATCCATGTCGCTAGGGATTTCCAGCATTCAATGCTGAGAAAGCTCTGTGTTGTTGAAGGCTGGTCCTTCGATGTGAAACAGGCTCCATAAGTTCAGGTGCACGTTAAAGATCCCATGGCTTATTTTGAAGGAAGAGCAGGGAGTTCTTGTGACCTGGCCGACATTCTTCCCTCATCCAAATGTAATGAAAGACAAATGCATTGGTCACTCAGCAGCCGTGTTGGCGTACATAACAGTTCCTGAGTACTTCAAAGCTATTCATTAGGGAAACCGCTTGCTGCCTTTTGCAGTGTGATATCAAATAGAGGTGCCATTATTTAATGGACCCAGTTGATGTTTTCACAAATGCAGATGACAGAGATCCATTGCATCATGTCTTTTCTCGTGTTACGTGAGCTGTTTTGCTGTAAACTGCCGAAGGGAAAGTTCTAACATTGAATGCTATCAACCGGATTGAAGTGCAAGGACAGGTGATTGCTGTTGATTTTTGTCACAGTCCACCTGCCTAACAAGACAGGAAAACAAGTAGACCTTGTCTGTCCCATTTGTCGACAAATACACGGTCACTAAACTTTACAGTAAAAGTTAGTGATGGAGACATTTCGATGATATATGAGAAGAGCTTTGTCAAAATTCAGAGATTCACGCACATACAAGCCATTCCCAATCCTTACATTGACAGCCTGTTATGTAAGCTGAATTTCCTCTCGTTTGCTGATGTTTTGCTCGTCTTTGTTTGCAGGGAAGCTGGAAACAATGTGCAGTACATCTGGAGTTATTACTCAGCTGGTGAACTGAAAAAAATGATAGATGCCTTTGACTCCTGGGAGGGACGAGGTATGTAGATTTAAAATTTGCAGTGGAAATGAACTGTAAAGCTGATTTCCATGTTCAGCCGTGTTTTAAATGGTTCCAGTAATTTACGGGGGAAAAAATGTCCACCCCCTAAACATGCGGTATCTGTTCCAGCGCCTTTGTTAAGTGTTTATTGCAGCAAAACAGGGAGAGTCGGCTGGAGGTTTTTTTTCATGTTAAATCCCCAAAGGAGAGCTCTTAAAAGTTTTGTATTTTGGTCTCCGAGAATTTCTAAATCAATTTATGAGCTCAATTTAAATGTCATAAGCAGTAATGCATGTGTTCTTTACAGAACACTGTCAAGAGCTTGTACTAATAGCTTTTGCATTGTATGTTAATCTGCACACTTATCACAGCCCCGTACTGCAGCGAAAATAGAGAAGGAACATGGAAGAAGTACATCTCCCCAGGACTAATTCTTTTGGTCCAGATTAATTCTGTCTAGCAATTAAGTTTCACTGCGTAGAAAAATTCTACTAAAACGATTGCGAAGTAAATTCATCTTTGTTGCCTTCGGGGAAATGAATAACATTTGGGTTAATTCTGGTCATTGGAAAGCATAGGGCGTTGGGGCCCATTGAGTCGGTTTGTTTTGCAACACTTGTCTAATTTGATGTGTGCAAAGTTCCTTAACCTGTTGCTTTATTTAGCAGGACATTCTTACACACAAGAACCATCCTACTAACACACATATTCTGTTTTTTCTGTACTTATAAATCTGAATCTCATTCCAAACTAGATAGTCATCAAGCTCTGTTTAAAGGTACAAAGATCGCTATCTGCTTTACCTGTTCATTCCACACTCACTTCAATGAAGATTTTTAGGATCCAATTCAAGATCCTGGTCCTTACATACAAAGCCTTCCATGTCCTCGCCCCACCCTACATCTGCGACCTCCTAACCCCCTACCAACTTACCCACCCACTCCGCTCAGCAGGGCCGCCCCACCACTGGTGGGCATTCCTTCAGCCACACTGCCCCCAACCTCTGGAACTCCATCCCGCAGTCCCTCCGCCTCGCCCCCTCCTTGGCCTCCTACAAGTCCCTCCCTTTCCCTCCAACCTCCCTGTCCCCAGCACGGGTCTGAAACAATGACCATCCAGCACCTTGTGACGTCCTCCTGATATGAAAAGCGCTATACAAGTGTAATGTTGTTGTGGTTGTTTTCAGACTGTGTATTTCAACCTCAGTCTAAAGCAAGAAGGGAAATGAGTCGTAGCTGGCTTTCTCATGACGGCATGTTTTGACAAACCTAAGTTGAGAGACAGAAAACTTGTCATGATTTAAATGAAATAAAGAAATACATCACCCATTGTTCACAGAACACCAGAATTGATGTTGCAAGTTGAAAGCAGATTGTGGCTTAAACCTGTGTCCTGATTAAATTATAATGCGATTTCAAATTGGGGGAGAGATTTTTGTAAATGGTTTATACAATACGGCTGCTCCATAGAGGCATTTATATCAAAAATATGATGATAGGTAATCCTGGAGATCCTAGAGAACACAAGAGATGTACAGGGAATAAAGACCAGAGCCCTGGTGAAAATCATATATCATTGTTTGTATATGTATTTTGATATGTATTTCCAATTATTTATATTTGGGGGCACGTGATCAATCTAAATCCCGTGACAGAAACCGTTCGTGGCAGTCACCAGAACCAGCCCGCGTTCTGCGAAATAATCATTTGCTTTTTATCGAATGAATAATTCCATGTATTTTTCATATTTTGAACTTTCGTGTCTTGACGTGTGGTTCAAAGAGCACATGTGACAGAAGGAGCCAGGGGATATCATTTATACCTGATTGTCACACGTTGACAACAGGTCGTATTCGTGTATCTGTCTGTGCCTCTGGAGTGTGTGGATACAGTGCTTTATTTCACCCACAGGTGTCAGTTACTGGAGAGTACCTCAGGAACTTATCGAGTGCTGGACCCTAGAAGGCCGAGCTCTGCAAGGCAGCCAGGACAGGGTGTCGCCAATTCAGAAGAGGTAGTTAAATGATTCACTTAAAAGTAGCTTCCTTTCTAACTGTGTTGCAGGTGTTAAAAACAGCTCCATGAACACTTTACTGAATCCTTATTAGCAAACCAGAGTGATTTGAAGCTGAGCATTATATGATGTCTCATAGTGTAACGGTTCGCGCAAGCGAGAGGATTGGTGTGAAACTTTAGGAAAGTTTTCCGTTCATAAATGGGTTTAAAAAAAACGCACACCCAAAGCTTGTGCACTCCACACAAAGTTCGGTGATGCATTATTGCCTGGAGAAATGAAATGGGAGAGGCCATTATTTGTTCACCTTGTTCTTGATCTCCCTTATTGATTATTGATTGAGAATATTGTAATAACATTTAGTGTTACGACTTGCCTTTTTGCGCATTTAAGATGACAAACTGTAACTGAAACTACTGAAAAGGTTGTTGGTATTGAAAGGATTCATCTCCCAGTTTTATGTGTCTTCAGACGCACTGTGGATGCCAAAGAAGCGGAAACGGAAACTCCCAAAAAGAACCTGAAGCCTGTACAGTTCTCTGGCCCGTCAACCAGCACCCGTATTAGAGTGAAGAACTCTGGATTGGTCAAACTCGTCGTTCCACCTGACACATCAAAGGTGACCTCAAACTCCTTGGTACATCTCAAACCCATAACTATTAAGAGAAAAAGCACAGGGGATTTTGTGAACAACAGTGCCTTGAAAGCTGTGCCAGCTTCCAACGTGGCAGTGACTGGGTCCCTGGGATCTACAGACAGCCAAGTGTCCCAATCTGCCCGATCCCAAAGGACTGAGAACATGGCGGAGTCCTGCAAAGCAGCAGCAGTCAGTCTGCCAGAGAGGAAAGTGACGGTGAATCGGGTCATCAAACTGCGACGCAGGCTTCCTTCCACATGCTCGGCAACACCCACAACAGGTGAAGGAGACGAACGCACGATTAGCCCGAATCCCCAAGCGAGCACTTCACAGAATGCTGATGCTTCTGACAGTGCACGTTTACTAGTTGACTATCTAGGGGATGACGTGTGTGAAAGCAGCAGTAAAATGGACGGGAACGACTAAAAGGCCATGGGTTTGATGGCGTAGGGAGGGGGACTGTTGAAATAGAAGCAAGCAGGGCTGTGAGGTTGTGTCCCAGTAAATGCATTACCTAGTTTGCCAAGAAGTTCGACTTGGACCAGGTTTGCTTGTACAAAAATGACAGATCTGTAATATTTTGTACTTCAGCGGATTTAAGCAGTTGTGTTGTAACAGTTGAAATGACAGTGCTATGCTTTATTATATAGCCTGTCAAAATTGTCCTTTCCATTGTCTGGCTTGTACTCTGTTAGATTCGATTGCAGGTATCTCAAAGCATGCCGCAAAATTGCACCACATTAAGCAATTCCTCTACTTGCACTACTGGTTTAGTTGGGGCCCTTGTTTTAAACCATCTGTGGCAAGCGAAAATAAGCCTTGTCCAATATCCAAGCCTTACTGCAGTGTCCAGTTGAATTACACCCTTTCAGCAGCAGACAGCATTCTGTGCACTGATTCACCTGTCATGGTTCATCTGTGTAACAGGGAACACAGCAAGTCTGAGTAGAGATCTACTTTACTCCAGCAGTGGTAATAAATCCAATTGAAGTCTGTCTGTGCTGAACTAGGGGATCAAGGAGAGTGGATCAATTAAAGAACTGCCTTCAATAAACTGCCTCATTTTATTTGCTGGTATATACAACAAGTGGTTTTCCCTGCCTCCTAATATGATTTACATGTAGTTTTACGTGTAAAAGATGGCCAATGAGTATTGGACAAACAGTATTCCGAGCGTGAGATTTTTTTTTATTTCTGAAGCATTTATTGGAATGAGGAAGCTAAGTTTGATTGGCTGAGATTTCTCCTGCCTGCCCTACCCTACTTGATGGCTTCCTAATCCTACACTCACCAATTGGTGGGGTGTTGGCAGCGCAGAGCAGCAGTGGGATTCTGCAGAAAATGGCTTAACCTGGAGATCACTGCACACATTTGAATGGTCAGTTGGTTTGTAACAGTCTATGACCTTACCGCGTTTAAAAGAAAAATTGGATACTTTGGTTTAAACGGGAATTTTTAAGAGTCAAACTGAATATCAAGAGCGGTAGTTTTATCCTGCATCTTTTATTGTGCTCATTTCATTCAGATGATCACCAAAGGTAGAGATGTCGTTTGCAATGTTCGGACGTGTAATGTGGTGCTGAAATGGAGTCCGTTCCTCCTTGTGTTTGCTATTGCCATCAAGGTTCAGAAAGTTGAATCCATTTTGGTTTCTGAAATTTTTTTTGCAATTTTTTTTTGCTGGTGGCCTGATGTAGACATCTCACAATCTACAAATGGGTCTTATGTGGAGGCAAGATGATAGGAATTTGGGAACATTTTATTTTTGGAGCATTCAAAGTTTAAGGCTGGATTAGGAATTCCTTTTAATGGGAGCGAATGGGAAGCGATTTCATCTATTGGTATTTTTCTGTGTGAATCAGGTATGCTGGAGTGGTAGATCTGTAGGTTTTTAACGTCACCCTTTTATTGCCAAAATTTTATATTTTAAGATTTGTATACACTGTAACTAGAAGGTTTATTGTTTGTTTTACTTGAAAGTAAAGGATGTTTTCCTTGTTTGTATGATTGAGTGTACTTTCTTCTCAGATTATGTAATAAATCGCTCTGTAATTTGTAAATCCTCTGCACAATGTATGTGATCACAGTGGGATGAATTGCAATTGTTTCAAATAACCTGGAGTACAGACTTTATCACACGCACTTGAGAAGCCAAACTGACTCATTTGCTGGGAGGCACTCTGAGTTGAATAAATGAACAATCCCTCAACTGACATTTACTCCCATAGGTTCACTCAAACAGAGATCATGATTTTTTAAAATTGTAATTACGTCAAGTCTGATACAGTACTGATACGTCTAATACAGTACATAGACCTTTACTGATGGCCTAACCATAGCCTAGTTTGAATATGTGCATTCTACAACTAATGATCCTTACATTTAATATGGTGCCTTTCACGTTGGGAGGATGTCTCAAAGCACTTCACAGGATTTACTGTAAAGAGAAGTGACTGTAATTTTGTCACATCACAGCACCCTGGGATATAGGCATGGTGAATCCCTCTCTATAAGCAGTTTAACTCGGACATCTAACGACCGCAGAAGACCACTTGTGCTGCAGATTTACAAATCAGCGAAATGCTGTCAGATTGTGAAAGCAGCAGCCGAAGAGTTAAATAAAACAAACCTTTTTATCAAAAACACAAATTGTAATGTCCTTTGTATGTACTGTATATTGATTGAAGACTAGCTGACCGAGTCGTAAATTAAAGTAATGGCAAAATTCTGTGGAATCAGATTCAATAATAATATTCCAAAGGGAATTGGATATACACTTAAAACTTGAAAAACTATGGGGAAAGAGCAGATGAGTGGGATTAATTGGACAGCTCTTTCAACGATCTGGCACAGGCATGATGGGTTGAAAGGCCTCCTTTGATATCCAGGGATAGTGAGGCACATCCCTCTTTGCCAGTCAAATTTATTTAATTCAACAAAGACCTAGAAACTTCTTGTCTGCAGAACCATTGGAAAGAGTTTATATCTAGTTCACTTGTATCTGGTTGCCTTTGAACCTGTTTGGAACATTATGTCTTGTAACTTGATTCAATTATCACATTTTTTGTTTCTTGACTGATTCACTGCCAGCCGTGGCTTGAGCCTCATCGCACCTAATGCCTCTTCCTTTCACAGGCCTAAACTGACTTTTACTCCAAAGTCATCCTGGAGGCAAACAAGAATCCAAAGACACTGTTTTACACTGTCCCATCGCCTTCTGTGCATCCCCTCAAGCCCCCTAAGCCCTCTCACATCAAGTACAAAGTGGACCTGGACTTCTTGGCCTCAAAGATTGTAGTATTGTCTCAAAAGTATTGTCTCCTACCACCCCAGCCAGACCATCCACACTTCCTTCGGGTGGGGAGGGGTTGATGGGGGTGGCCATGGCTTAAAAAAGGAGAGGGGGCAAGGCAGAAGGATTGAGGGAAAGTATTCCAGAATTTTGGGGTGAAGTGGTTGAATGCGCGACCTCTGATAGTAGGGCAGAGGATGCAAGGGACGAGCAGGAAGCCGGTACCAGTCTAGCGGAGACACTGGGTTGGTGGGTGAGGAGGTCGCAGAGGTAGGGAAGTGCCAGGGAGTGAATGGATTTGAACACGAGTGTGGGGATCTTGAAGTCGATCCTTTCAGTGATGGGGAGCCAGCGCAGCCTGGCCAGAACTGGCCAGTGGTTTGAATGAGGTGGATCTTTTAAATGGTGAAGCTGGGGAGACTGGCGAGGAGTGCTTTTGAATACTCCAAGCGGGAGGTGACAAACGCACACACAAGACTGTATTCGGGGTAAGGATACGGTCGGAGGCAGGCGATGTGGTGGAGGTGGAAGAAGGCGGTCCCGGTCAGGGTCTGAGGGAGAGCCCAGGGAAGTTGAGGAGTTTAGATCTGTTAAGTGATCTGAGACGCTATCCTGTGTAAAGGATGTTACACAAGTGCAAGTTTTTGGTGGTTATTATTAAGAAAAACAGAAAAGATGCTTCTCACAGCTGTAGTTATCACATTATCAACGTGTATATTGTGATCGTGTACACGTGTATACTGTACGTTTCTAGTATGCGATTCAGCCACTGGGTGTCATCGTGCAGAATAGGAACAGAAACTGTTGAATCCTGTATAGCGGATAGAACCCGGTACAACACTACAGTGTAAAGGACTTGTTACAGTGCCATCAAGTGGTGTGAGAGATATTAATGTGCAGTACGATACTACTATAATGTTGATTAAAGAAAAAAATGTATCTGATCCAGAGCACGGAACTTGATTAGACAGGAAATGTACAAGGAATATTTAATCCCAAACTGATATTGAGGGATGAATAATGCATCAGAGCATAAGTGTCCATCTCTTTCAGAAGCAGATTGTGCTGTATATGTGTACTTTCTTTGGCTCCTTGATATTGAGCATTGATTGCAATTTGTAATTAAAATGACTATTATATTATTATAAAATGCATCAGTCCCAAGAACTCTGCGGTGTAAATCTGAAAGTGGATAAGAAAATAGAAGCCCAGAAACCGACAGTCAGTGCCAGCAGTAAATAATTGCTAGACATTTACAGAGCACCCTTCACATCGGGAGGACGTACCAAGGCACTGAACAGTCAGGGGTCAGGACCTGAGCACAGGGAAGGGGCAGGTTTAGGGGGGACGGGAGGTAGAGAGTTGGGAGTGGGGCAGAAGGCACGATCAAAAAGGAGGGTCTTGAGACCGGACTTGAAGGAGGCAAGGGAGGAAACGAGGCCAAGGGATTGTGGGATGGAGTTCCAGAGTGTGGGGGCAGAGAGACCGAAAGCCTGGCCACCGATTGTAGTGCAGCTCGGGCGGGAGACGCGGGGCAGACTGGAGCCCACTGAACGGAGGGAGCGGACAGGTTGATAGGGAGTCAGCAGGTCAGAAAGATAGGAGGGGACAAAGCCGTGGATGGCCTTGAAAGTGAGAACTTGGATCTTGAATTCGATCCTCTGGAGGATGGGGAGCCAATGGAGTTGGGCGAGGGTGGGAGTGATGTGGTCGCGGAGCCGAGTGCGGGAGAGGGCAGAGCTGCAGAATTCTGGATGTTCTAGATGGGGTTCTTAACGTTGCACATTAAGGATCCTGTGGCGCTATTCAAAAGGCAAATTGAGTTTCTCCTGGTGTCCTGAAGAGGCAATTCCCTTGACTAAAATTGGTTATCTACTTCATGATTGAAGTACATTGTTGTCCACAAATTGACTGCTTCAAAATACATAGTTACTACTCTGTATATTACAGAAACCCTATGAAGTGCTTTGAGCTTTTGGGGGGACATGGTAAGGTATTATATTGTTTATCAAGTCATCAGGACATAAAACCAGGCAAGGAAGGAATTAACTAAAAAGCTGAGGAAACTGGAATTTTCTTTGGATATTTTCCCACTACTTCTGCCAAGCATTTTGAGACATATAAATGAAAAGTGCTGCATAAATGCAGTACTAAAGATACAGAAGGGTTAACCACTCTATGAAAGTTCGAAAGTGACAGAAAACAGTGCAAAACTCCAGAATAACAATTCTGTTGGTCAGCGCTAGAAATAGGCTTCCGGCACAGTGGGACTCCTTAAAGTTAGGAAAAAAAAAGTCGATGTCTATTTCAGCTTTGATTGGTCTACACTTTAGAAGCTGCAGCTTCATGTGCGAGTAGATTCATAATCCTTGCAGTTATCTCTCGAGCAATGGCAACTACATGAACATGTCTTGATGGGGTTGGGCAACAATAACAGGAAAGTGATTATTGTGAATACTAGGCAGTTCGAACAGAGTAAAAAATCAATTAGTGTTTCCTGTCAGCGGTTTTGCTTTTTTAAGAGACAAACAAAAAATGCCAGAATGCTTGGCTTACGGGAAGCTTTTGAGTGCAGAATTTCTTGCTGAGATGCACTTAATCCATTTTCAGAGAGCCTTTTAAAACACCATAATAAATCTGTCTATCATTATGTGACAATGTACAGTCTGAAATATGCCTGAGCGATTTCTTTCTTGAGGGAATTGAGTTTGTAAGTAAAAGTGGAGTGTTATTTTTTAATGAAGGTATGCAGCTGAATGCTGAATGTGTTTTGGTCTTTTCAAAGTGGTTCAAAGTGGTTCCAATCTGATTTGCCCATTGTTTGTGTAATGCTAATAATTTTGTACGACAGCAAACGCAGATGGTGAACTGAGATATCACAATGTAATCTTTGCAGCAAATAAGGACACCTCCGCTTTTGTATGTTTGTATAAGTTTTCAAGCACTGGCAAAACAGTTTTCATGTTGAATCAACATTGGAGATCAGAATCTCAGTGCTCAAATGAGCAATCAGACAGAGGCTTCTTTGGTCTTTTAAACTGGAACAGGTTTCCTGTTATTGAAGAGAGATTATCTGACAGTAGATGCTTGTGTGTATTATCTCCCGTCATGGTCCAATTTCCATACATTCTGAACGCTTCTGACATCTGGGCTTGCAGTACTACAGCTTCCAGACAAAAAATTAACATGTTACCACTATGAAAGATTTATTCTGGCGGTGCTTGATGCTATTATGTTCAGGTTATGACCATGACATTTAGCTAGGTTCATAATAAATAAAGCTACCACATGAAATTTTCACGGTTAGCAAATCTGTTCTTCTTACCGCTGTACAATTGTCTATGTGCAGCCGTCCGTCAGTACTACTCTGTCTTGGGCAACTCTTAGAAGGGCACAGACAAAGAGAGTCTCGCTCACAACACACACATAGCAAAACTGGGCATAGACCACTTGGAAGACCTACACTACTAGCTTGCAATAACTCAATGAAATGAGCTGAATTTTAATAAATATGTATACTGTATATATTTTATTTGGGGGATTTGTTGGCCAGAAACTCCCTTCTTTTTTCGATTATGGCCATGGGATCTTTAACATCCCCACAAACAGAGCTCGGTTTAACTTCTCATCTGAAGCATGAGATATTTCGATCACAAATATATGGTCAATTCAGCCTTACATTATATGCTGTGAAGCGCTTTGAGATGTTAGAAGACGTGAAAAGAACTATATCAAATGCAAGGATTATTATTATTATTTCAGTTACAAAACAAATCTAATATTTCACTGCCAAAGTATATACAGACTAGTTGAGGACCAAATAAGGTAAGGAAACAGCTTATATGATTCATTGGCAAGGTTTTCATGTATTCCCAGTGACCAATGATCCATTGGTCCTTTGCATTTTTGTTTCGCAGCTTTGTATTCCAATCCAATTATGTTGGATAATGCAACACACCACTGGATCCACTGAAGTGATGTGTTGCAAAAAGCCTACAACCTTCAATAGGTTAGTTTAATTTTTTTTTGATTGACTTAGGCTCTCTTTGGTGTTTTACCGTTTTACCGTAGGTGTTTTTCTTTCGAACCTTAAATTGGAAAAGACACAGGAGCTGTAAGGATGATTGTGAAAAAGCTGCTGGAAAAGATATTGAAAATTCTGTGCACTTCCATTAGGGTCATTTCAAAATAGGTTGAAATCCAGAACTGAACCAATTCATCTCGAGTCTTTACAGGTATTTTGTGAGTTTTGCTGTCATTTGAAATAAGTCACTGAACTGAGGGAGTATAAGGACTCTCGATTTTAGATTAAAGTGATTATCAGGATCCTCCATAATCATATAACAACCAACATTGTCAACAATTAGAATAAGAAATGACCCCAATACATTTCCAAATCCAGACATAGGAGGGGCAAATACACTGGAAGGCAGTTCTAAAGAATTACCCTTCACCTCATTTATCTTTGAACTCCAGATGAACAACAGCAAAATGGTTGGTGGGATTTGTAAATAAAGTCAGCTCTTTCAGTTTTGTATCCATTAGACTGGAGTCTGCAGCGAAACAGGCCCCATATTGTATTTACTGCTGGTAATGCTGGTTACTGATGGTTAAAGAAGAAAACGTATATAATTTGTCAATGTTTAGGTGGCCTTCAGATTTGGAAAACATATCTGTATTGTTGACTTGTGTGTTAGTTCAGTAAAACTAAAATCATTGTGGAGTCCTGTAGCTCAGTGGTTAGAGCACTCACCTCACAAGCGAGAGACCTGGGTTTGATTCCTGGCAAGGCAAACCCTTGGGCAAGTTTCCTTACTCCACATGCCTGATAATAATCCTTCAAGAAAAATAAATGAATAATAATGTTTTCACTTGAATCCACAACTGTTTGTGGGACACCGCTGTGCACAATTGGTTCTCGTGTTTCACCACAAAATATAGTCAATTCCCGTTACAGCATATTCTTTGAAGCGCTTTAAGACATCTAGAAGATGTGAAAAGCGCTATATCAAATGCAAGGATTATTATTATTTGACTGCTTTATCATTGTTGGTGTTTATCCATCGAAGAAGGAGACTAAGAGAAAGTGGGACACATCATTTCTACTTTTGTAGTCCCACAATGATGGATGTTGAAAGGAGGTGTCCAAGGCTCTCTCTACCTTAGGTATTAGCAATTGATTAATTCCTTCAAAATATCAGGCACAAATCAGCAGGAATATTAGTGGTTTCACTCGCTTGTATTAATTAGATTTGTTCTTTGTCTGACTGACATACATGACCTTAAAAATAGCTCTTGCAGACAGAAGTTTCTTTATGTTTAATGCTGAAATTTGCGTGTCTTGTTTGATGCTCAACTTCCCTTTTAAACACCCACATCCATGCCTTGACCTCCATCCCCCATGCCCTGCTCCCCCCCAACTCCATAAAATTGCCTGCCTCTGCCACTACCCTCAGGTCACTGAAACTGTCATCCGTGCTTTCATCATGTCCAGGCTTGGACTATGCAAGTTCGCCAGTAACCAGGGCATGGTTAGATTTAAGATAATTGGCAAAAGAACCAGAGGAGAAGATGAGGCAAAATTATTTTCACACGGAGAATTGTTATGGTCTGGCACCCCAATACCTGAAAGGGTGGTGTAAACAAATTGAATAGCAACTTTCAAAAGGGAATCGGGTAGGTATTTGATAAGGAAAAATGTGCAAGGATTTGGTGAGAGAGCAGAGTGGGACTGATTGGGTAGCTCTTCCAAAGAGCTGGCAAAGGGACGATGGGCCTCCTTCTGTATTGTAATATTCTATGACTCTATCTCCCTGCTTCCTGGACTTCCTATTTCTTCCCTCCAGAAACTGCAGGTTATTGAGAAGTGAAGATTCAACCCATTCATTTCCCATTCATCTCTTGTTTTGCCCAAAGAAAACTAAAGGCTTTGTGACTGGAGACACAGAGAAGGGAAATTGCCCAGAGGGATTGATAACAGGCTGGCTCCAGTAAGTGTTATCTCAACACCTCTTAATCTACAGGTTAACAATTGTCACACCTGGATCCCTTTACCTGTCAACAGAAATCAGTTACACACCGTTACATCACGGTCTCCTACAAGCCATCGATGTCTCTCACAGAATCACTTTCGGACACATTTACTGGCGATTTCTGTATAAGAAACAATTATGGCTTTCTTTGCTCGCCATTATTGATTGAATGCTAGAAATCTTGGCAAATACTGTACGGGGTGAGTCATTTACTTTCTGTTTCTAGTAATACAAGTTTTTCATGCTCAAAACTTCCACGAATACAACCTCTGATCCCCGTCGCCTGTTCTCTATTTGTCTTCAATAGTTTCTGGAGAACTTACATCTTCAACAGTGCCAGGATTCGCCTTCCGCACGGCCCACACTGCAGCATCTCTGTAAAGCACTTTGAGACATTAGAGTATTTGAAAGGCACCCACGTAAATACAAACTGTTGTAGTTTCCAATGTCTCTAAGGTTTGACCCGGAACTAAGTTGGGTTAAGTCATCTACGAATCCCTTCTTGCCCTGGCAACTACTTTTCTGACCTGGTTATTCTTCCTTGACCCTCATCCTCTCCATTTCACCATTCGCAGCAGTACTTTAAGCCACTGCGGCCCAAAACTTTGGAGCTCTCTCGCTCTCAATCCCTCCTCTTTACTCCCTCCCTCTGTCACATTTTTCAGATCACTCATGAAAGCCTTCCTCTTTGACTTGCATATGTTTACCTCCTCCCTCCTCCTAGCTCAGTGTCAAGCTCTGCCTCTGTTACGCGCTCCAAGATGCTGACCTGTGTGAAGGGTGTTGTATAATACAAGCTGTAATATTTGATCTTGTGCGTAGCTCAGTCACTTCACCAGTTGGGTTGAAAGCTGAGGTACTGGTAATGAAGTCTCCCTCCCTCCCTCCCACCCCCCCCCCCCCCCACCGCCCCCACTCCCCTGCAGTAGTTTTTGATCCACCATGTTTGTTCCCCCTTTCTTCTGGCCTTCTCTTTTCCCATGTAAGTTGCTCGGTTAAGGCTCTTTCAGGTCCTTAGGCAAGTGAACAAGACCCAAAGCAAAGGCTGCTACAAACTCCAGCTAACACAGTTACCCCCCCCCCCATTAACACATTCTCTTGTGATTTAGGCAGCAGCTGGTTTTATAAAGCGGAAAAGAAGAATTATTTATCACTCTGTAGGAGGAGAATCGTATAATTCTTCATAGTTGTTTGTGTTAAGATCCACAAGCAACACGACTTCGATACAACTGTGACTGATCGTAATCCTGAGTCGGGAGGGTTTGCTTGGGGGCAATCGGACTTATCACACCAGCCCTAACAACTTGCTGATTCCACTACAGTACTTTGACATTGGCAGGAGAGAGCAAGTAACGATTTGAATTGATGGATGAGTTTAGATGACTGGTCCCATATTAATGATAGCTATCACAGTCCCTTTCCTTCTTATGTACATCAGATTAAAGGGACACATTCAGGTTCATTCTGACATATGAAACACTTTCCATGTGGCGGTGTGGTATTGAGATTTGACAGTTTCGTCTGCTACCTCTATAAATATTTCACAATTTTATTCAGATCTCTGCAAACTAATAGAATAATGCATTTGTGTACGCATTTAAAGCAAACTGTAATCCTGTTTTCCTGGCTTGAGAATCAGTTATTTCTGAGCAATTTCACTCGAGCAGTCTGTGAGTTCACAATTAAATTCAAAGAAGGGCATCTGGAGAAGAAATGTGCTTGAGAGAGATCGTTCCCAGTGTTTGAATGTTGGTTCGAATAGGGAATTATCACGGCTTAGAGCCGCCTGCGCCATCAATTGCACGAGGTACACAAAAAGCCATCGCTGGCCATTCTTAACTGTCACACAAGGTTATACGTGCCAACTGAACAGGAAATGTTATTTACCTGAATATATTGTGCACCTGAAATTATTGTAATAGCAGCAGGTCTAAGCTTGAACTTCAATTGAATTTCAATACTTTCAAGTCAATGGTAATCAGCTTCCATTACTTTTGCTGAGGCTTATGCTTCGCTGTCAGGGAGCGAAAAGGCATCATTTACAGTTGTGTTTCAGAACATTTCATAACATTACGTGAGAGTAATAATACCAACACTGATCATTTATTCAAAGGTTTACATGACATTATCAACCGTCAGAAGAAAGCTCGGATGCTTTCTAGCTATTACCTGAATTGTAAGACTGAATTACTCCCTTGAAATCACTCTAGACTAATGTATAAAAAATAACTGCACTTATATAGCTCACTTCACATAGGATGAACCTCTCAAAGTGCTACACACAAATGTTTGGGAGCAAGGAGGAGAGAGAGGAGAGTTAAAGTTTATTGACTCAAGGCACCGAAAAGAGATGTATTTTTCTCTAATCAAAGCCTGCTCATTTCCCATAACCGTTTATATGCCTTATAAATGGCATACACGCATTTTTTCTTTTAGATGTCAATGTTTTCAGTTAAACACACATAGTGTACATACACATTTACATACTTTACACACATGCTGGCATACGTATATGCGCATATTCTACATACACTCGTACTGTATATAAACATAATGTACGTTCACATTTGAACATCTATCTGGAAGTCTTGGTAAAGCTGTGGTTCAGTTGTAATGACCATGGCCCCATGGCCCTCAGTGATCTTGGGAGTTGTCTGATTGTCTATGAAGCTTCAATTGTACTTGTGAGAACTAATGGGAGGCCAACTTTTAGCTGGTTCATAAAGGTACCAGATTCCCACTGCCTGGCAACACCTGTAAAATGCTACAGTTGTTATTTAGAATGATAAGATTGTCTGTCTGACCTGTCCCGTAATCCTCCGGGTAAACCCCTGACTGTCCACTGTCTTGGGACTTTCACCTGACCCGAAAGGCTTTATACAAATGTAAGTTGTTGGTGGTGTTGTTAATGCACTGACATTGTTCCTGAGAACAAGTAGAATTTGTGTACTTCTGTTGAGAGACCACCCATAAAGATGTGACTCTCTAATCTGAAAGATCAATGAAAGAACCGGATGCATTTCTTTTTACTCCTTGGCAACAAATTGCACATTACCTTTTAAATCGCATTTTCTGAATTCTAATGGTTGACACTTTTTTTTACTTTGTGGAGCCAGAAAGACATGATTCACAAATCATAAAGGTTTTCTGAAAAGGTTAGCTGATTTGAATTAACTTAATGTACCATTTTCTTTCACGCCAAAGATATTTTTGGTTTATTCTTGTAATTTTCTTTGGATTAATACTCTTGATTTCCTGTGTCATTACTTGTACCAATTTTCTTTGCTTGTCTGCTTGTTTCACTGCTATTGCAATCCCTTGGTTAAATTTGTCTGACTCCAGAGAAATGAATTATGCACGGAAGAAAAGATTGCTAACAAGTGCATGTGTACATGTAGATATATAGATATATATATTTCCAGAAAATATTGTCTTATAACCAGATATTAATTAGCAAGAAACATCTGTTAGGTCTCAGCCTAGCTATCAGCTACAATTTGAAGCTGATTCCTAAAGACAATTTCAATTTGTTTGGCAGCAAAAAGCAATCTAACTCTAAAGAGCTTTCCAACAGGCATTTCATAATAACAACACTTGCACTTACCGGTATATAATAATAATAATCCTTGCACTTGATAGAGCACATTTCATGTGTTGTAGACATTTCAAAGAGCTTCACAGAATATACTGTAATGTGAATTGACTTTAGTGCTTTACAGGAGGTGGGATGTTGAGCAGTTGGAGAGGGAGAGAGGAGATGGTCAAATAGGCTTTTGGATGGGTTTTGAAAGCAGAGAGAATAGGATTGAGGAAGAAGTATCTGGAGAGAGAGTTGGAGAGAAAGAGTTCCAGAGAGTGATAGCAAAATGGCTGCAGGTTCAAACGCTAATGATGAGGTGGAATGGGGTTAGGGCCTAGCTTTGTTTCCTGGTGGATGTTAAAGATCGTGTGATTACAATCTGTAAAGAATAGGATGTTTGTTTTTTCACGATATCCTGATCAGATTAATTTTTCATTTTGCCTTTAGGTAGAAATGTTGAGCAAGTATCCTTACTCCACACACCGTTGTTTACCTAGCAGTAAGTAGGAATCCGGTTGTTAGTCGATGGTCGGCGGATCGTTTTCCCAAAGGTAATAATTCCTAATAAATTGGTCACTTGAATCCACAACTGTTGTGGCTGTGCACACGTGGCTGCCGTATGTTGCCACAAAATATCAGTATATTAAGTGAAGTGCTTTGAGATGTCTCAAAGACATGATACGGCACTATAATCAAATTCAATCTACCTGTTTGTACAACCATATTGTGCACAAGTAGCTGCTGTTGTTTATTCCCCAAAACAGTTACTACACTTGGCAAGACTTACTTGGGAAGCTCATCGAGAAGCTGTTATTGACATTCACTTACTTTCAGTTGCATCCTTCCTACCATCTGCTTATGATATTAAGCAGTTAACTGAATCCAGAGGCGTGACCTCAATCACCCTTCCTAGTAACACATTCCAATTGTTGATTATTCTATGGGTGAAGTGAAACTTCACGATGTCTGTTCCTGAAATTGCCTTTTGCGACTCTGAACCTCTGACATCTTGTTCGAATGTCTGGGTTCATCCTGTAGAGTCCTGTAGCTTGGTGGTTAAAGTACTTGCCTCGCAAGTAAGAGAGCTTGGGTTCAATTCCGAGCAGGGCGAAACCTTGGTCAAGTTTCTTTACTCAACATGCCTCTGTTCAGCTGGCAGTAAGTAGAAACCCAGTTATTAGTCAATTTGCGGATCGCTTTTCCGTGGGTGATAATACCCTTCAAAAAATAGAATAATTTGGTCATTCAATCTACGGTTGTTTGTGGGACACTACTGTGCGCAATTGGTTGCTGTGTATCGCCCACAAAAATCTATTCATTTTATAGTATATTCTGTAAAGCGTTTTGAGATGTATTGATGACGTGATCGAAGGATACATACTCCACCTTACTAAGCCAGTCCAGAACCACGGTGTCTTGTTTGACCTCAAACATCCTTCCCTACCCCACATCCATGCTCTAGCTTCCCCCACCTCAGCAATGTTCGGCTGGCTCCACACTGACTCTGACTCTCATACATGCATTCATAACATTCAGGCTCGACTAGCGGTTTGTCAACCTCCCCAACTCCTCCCTCTGTAGGCTGCAGGTCATCCAGAGATCATCCAGAACTGTGTCCTCTCCAGCTTCACGTCCCCCACCTCACCTGTCCACTAATGGTGGGCGTTCTTTCTGCCACGCTGTTCCCCATTCCATCCTGAAATTCCATCCTGCAGTCCCTATGTCCTGCCCCCACCTCCTTCAAGACTGGTCTCAAGACGCTCTTCAGTCACCCTCCTTTCCCTCACCTGCCCTCCAGCCTCCCATCCGATTCCAACCCAACTCAGGTCCAAAACACTGAGCACCTTGGGACAACTACCCGACACGAAAGGCGCTTTGCAAATGTAATTTTGTGGTTGTTGTTGTATAACAAATGCAAGGATTATTATCATTATTATCCTAATGTATTTTCTGGGTTAACGTCAATCCTATTT
The DNA here is from genome assembly GCA_035084275.1 of Hydrolagus colliei. Classification (NCBI taxonomy): domain Eukaryota; kingdom Metazoa; phylum Chordata; class Chondrichthyes; order Chimaeriformes; family Chimaeridae; genus Hydrolagus; species Hydrolagus colliei. Next base: position 3,856,209 of record CM068747.1, on the reverse strand, counting down.
AACATCTTAACCTTTCGACTTACAATCATTGAACCAAGCAGCAAACTGCAGACATAGTATGAGAGACCTGATTGTTTTGCAGTAACGGAAGATGTGAGCGGTTGGCAAGGCACAGCAGCAATTACATAAATCATTCATAAATGGTTCCATCAATGAGCAGGAATTGCTTGGCTAGATCAATATTCAGCCTCTCAAAGCGATGTGGCTGGACAACACAAATTCAACAGACAGCGTGCATTATTCTTGGAACAATTTGCAAATATAGCTCAAGAATAACACCAATTCATGTTTCTCACAGTTCCTAAGTGGTGCGTTTGTAATTCTGAAAAGCAAGCAATCAGAAGTGTAATTTCAGCAATTTTTTTTATCAATACTGTAGAGCCTTTTTCTTATTTTAGACAATGTTTCTCTCTATCTCCTCCGCTGAAAGTACAGGTTAGCGTTCCACACAGGCACTGCCACGTGTGAACCCAGACAGTGAGCAACAGGAGGGACAGAGTTCCAGAGAGCAGAAATTTGAGCTCGGATTTAGGAGGCATCACAGATTCAGTCTGATCTTGTTCTGACCTGGAATCCACACCCTGGCAGAGAATGGCTTAGCGAAGAACACACAAGCGCTAAGTCAACATAAGGATGTTCAGATTCAATCCAAATCTAAAGCATGTTTTTTGTAAAAAGAAAAGCACTTGCATTCACATAGCCTCCTTCATGTAGAAAATGTCTCAGCTTCACAAAGATGGGATCAGACCCTGAGTAAGGGAGGAAGGAGAGGGGGAAGGAAATCAGAGGAACAGTTCAAAAAGTATGTTTTCTTACAATAAAAATTATCCTTGCATTTCATACGTAGAAATCTATTTTGATTGTTTCTGAATGTGGGATGAAAGTGCTCCCTTCAAGTTCAGTCCCTACCAGTTAAAAATCCTTTAAAAATGTTCTGCTCTAAAGTGTAAATGTGTAAAAGCTTATAACTTGTGCATTAATAGGGGAGGACAGAGGTCTAGTGATGGGAATGTCTGGCTGTCAAAGATTAGAAATGTACACTCCTGTGGCTCAGTGGTTAGAGCACTTGTCTTGCAAGCTGGGGAGACCAAGCTGGGGAGACCTGTGTTCGAATCCAGGCAGGTCAGGGAGATACCTCGGGCAAGTTTCCTTACTCCACACGCCTAATAATAATCCGTCAAAAAAACCCACAATAATAAAATTGGTCATTTCAATCCACGACTGTTTGTGAGACATTGCTGTCCGCAATTCGCCCACAAATATACAGTCAATTCACTTTACAGTATATTCTGTGAAGCGCTTTGGGACGTCAATAAGATGTGAAAAGCGCTATATCAAATGCAAGGATTATTATTATTACATAAGTAACACAAACCCCAAAGAGAGCTGGTGTAGACTCAATGGCCGATTGGCCTCCTTCTGTGCTGTAAATCTCTATGATTCTATGAGGATCATTCTTTTCCCTTTTGATCTGATGGCCGCCTCATCCCCTCAAGCACAACTGCGCAACTCGTGTTTGCCATGGCTGACTCTCAGCTTACCCGGGCGATCAGAGTTTGGTATCGTGCTTCTCTGCCCCATGCAGACAGTGGAGTTTCATTATTTAACACAATGGGACTTTGGAAATAGATGAGAAGCTGCACAGCCTGTTCTGTAGACAGACAGAAATGCGGTGCAGATGTTATGTCCCATGGAGCTCTTACGGTTCACTTCCCTCTGAGTGCATGACCCAGATGGCAATAAAGCTGTTTTCTGCCTGACTGCAATGCAAATGGGAGGCGAGGATCCAGCCTGAAAAGAACCCTCTCCTTTTGTTTCTTCATTATAAAAGATGTGATTATGGCTGTGCTGCCATGCCCGCTTTATTGGCATGTTATCTGTATTCCAAACTGAGCACTGGATCCATATTCAGGTACTCACTGCTTCAATTAGGTAACAAAAGAAAGACGATGTAACCCGACCCACGGCAAACAATTCAAATTATTTGTGGAGCGGTTTTCACTTCAGAGGGACGGCCCAAGGGGCTGGACAATCAGGAATTTGGAGCCGAGTCTGGGTTCGGGACTGGGGAGTGTGGCGGGCAAGAAGATGGCAGAAGGTTTGGTCGAAGAGGAAGGTTTTGAGACGTGTCTTGAAGGAGGCAAGGGAGGGAGTGAGGCGAAGGGAATGTGGGAAAGAGTTCCAGAGGGTGTAGGTAGAAAGGCTGAAGGCCCAGTCACCGATAGTGGAGCGGGCCGGACGGGATATGTGTAGCAGGCCAGAGCCTGCTGAATGGAGGGAGCGAACAGGTTGATATGGGAAACAGCAGGTCGCAAAGGTAGGGAGAGGCAAATGCCATGGAGGGCTTTGAAGGCGGGGATGAGTATTTTGAACTCTATCGTCTGGGGGGATGGGGAGCCAGTGGAGCTGGACAATGTTGTGGGAGAGCTCACAAGCTGCAGAGTTCTGGGTGAGTGGAGTACTGTAGCTCAGTGGTTAGAGCATTCGTCTTATAAGTGAGAGACTTGGGTTCAATTTCTGGCAGGGGAAACCTTGGGAAAGTTTCCTTATTCCACACACCTAATACTAATCCCTCAAAAAAGAAACAATAATAACTTGGTCACGAGAAGACGTGGAAAGCACTGTGTCAAATGCAAGAGTTATTATTATGATATGCAGCTTGTGGAGGGAAGTCCTATACGCAGGGAGCTGGTTGGCGTAATCAAGCCAAGATGTGATGAATGCGAGGATAAGGGTGTTGGTGGCCTTAGGGGTGAGGTAGTGGTGGAGCTGGGCAATGTTGCGATGGTGGGCGAACGTAGAGCAAGTCATGGCACAGATGTGGTCTAGAAAGGACAATTGAGGGTCAAACACCATGCCAATGTTCTGGACTGAATCAGTGAGGTGTAGTGTGAGTCCTTGGATGGCGTGGCTATCAGTGCCTGAAGTGTGGAGGCGCTGATGAGAGCCAATCAGGAGAGCTTCGATCTTGTTGACATTCAACTGTAGAAAGTTAGCTTCTATCCAGGACTCGATGTCCGACAGACATTCTGTCAGGAGAGTAGTGGTCCTGGAGTATTCAAGAGGAGGGACCAAGAACCGAGCCCTGAAAAACTCTGCACGAGATGGTGCAGGGGCTAGAGGAGAAGTCATTTGTGCAGATGAAGTGGAGACAATGTGAGGGGTAGGATCTGAGCCGTTCAAGAAATTTGTGAAGGGAGTGCCAGGTGAGGAAGGAGCGAAGGTGTGAAGCAACAACCTTTTTACCTAGGAAAGGTAGGTTGGAGATGGGTGGTAATTTGAGAGCAGGGCTGGGTGCAGGGAGAAAACATATACAGTATTGTATTCAGAATATGAAGGCACTTGGAATAGGTTTCTGGAAATACAAAAAATTACCTGAAACTCCAGCACTGGTCAAAACGAAATTATAATCCTTGCATTTGGTATAGAATCTCCCATGTTAGGAGGATACTTGAAAGTGCTTCATAGGATTTACTGTAAAGTGTAGAGACAATTTATTTTATAGGTGAACGAAGCAGCCAGTGTGCTTACAAACAGGCATGATGTGAATGATCGATTTTATTTGGTTGATTGTTGGTCAGGGTTGTTGAAAAGGGAGAAATTCGTTTTTTGGCTTTGAAAATTGCTATGGAATCTTAAAGTCCATCCGACTGCACGCGTTCAAGATGCTGACATGAGAATAGCAAACAACAAGCTATTGATTCTCTTTTAGTCAAACCTTTCCTCTCTAAAGACAAAGATGCTTTGTGATTCGCAAGGAAACCATCTCATTCATAAGTAATAAAATCATAAAAACACCCACATAAATAATTGATTACTCTGAGCAAATAATTCAAACAGGAATCCGGAATAGATCTTTAAATGAACGGCACACGTTCACAGTTTCAGACTGATTTCATGAAAAATAAGACAGAGAGCCTCAATCGTAATCATTTATTCGGGTTCACTGTTGTTCAAAGTTAATGTGTGCAAAGGGAGGTGACCGCTGCGTCATGTAATATCAGTATATTTTACAAGTCTGCTCTGTGGGTGAACAGATAAAAGTCAAATGTAAATGGACGGATGGGATGGGGAGCTGGCTATCAATTATTTTTGATATGTGGAAGAAAAAAAATCTCTGCTCGTTGTGTGCTTTGAGAATGAGGGCAGGGGTATGGGGAGGGGGAGTTGTCTCAAGTCAAAATCAGTCTCCAGGCAATTTTTCTGTCTTGAAATAGCAGCAGGAAATACTCTGAGGGTAATGTCAACCATCAGAGAATCAATTGCATTGCATGTTGAATGCAGAGTCCATACAGGATAAGTCATTAAATTAATATTATATGCTCCTACTTCTGTATATTACATTATTTACGCCTATATGAGGAAATATTAGATTAGAATATTAGATCTTTTATATTTTTTTACCTCTGCACTAGTATGAATACAGATTCTCTATTTCTGATTGCTCCTAAATATTAGATACAGTGCTCTATTCCTGTGCTGGAATGAATATGTTTTGTAAAAGCTGTTGTTAAAAATGTTTTTTTTACACCACATGATAGCCTCAAAGCTGGAATCGTATGATTTATGCCTTGGTAAAGCTCTCTTTGTTGACAAGATGTCCTTCTTCCTTTACCCACCCCAAACATTGCTACATAAATGTTCTTGGACTGAATTTGATTCCATTGACTTTTAGCTCTGCTGCAGGTGATGGCAGCTTGCTTTTGTTTTAAACGCTGGCTTTGTTACTGATCGGGCAGGAGACCGAGTGTGATGGAAGATTTGGTTCAATTAATGTACATACCACAATATGGTATAAGACGAGCCACCAACTGGATTGCTAAAGTAGGTGTGAGGAGAAAGTGGCTCTTTAACAAGATGGATCTCCAGGGTCGTCATTAGGTCAGCATTAGTTTGTGATTTTCCCTAACCCATTTCTTATTGGTTAGTACCAGGTTAAAATGGAAGGAATGGGGGAAATTTTCCACATCTCCTCTTGCCTGGGTATCATTTCCAAATCATCATCCTCCAAGGAACTTTCTCAGTCGCTTCACAGCTGTTGGTGAGAACATGGTGTGCATGCTGTGTTTGCCTGCAAATTGTCACTACACTTGACAGCCATTATTGGAGTGAAATGCTTGGAGATGCGATTAGGCAAAAGTGAGGGGGAGGGAGAGTGGACTAGGAGGGTGGTGCTTGAGAGGAGTATAAACACCAATGCCGACGAGTTGAGCTAAATGGCCTGTTTCTCTGCTCTACAGTCTTATGTCATTTCAATGGTTCGTTTTCCACACTAACTTGCTGAATGACTCATTGCATTGGATTGGAAGCAAACAGGGAGCAATATTTAAAAATGTTTATTCGTGTGATTTTAAAGTCACAAGACTGTTCAAAAAAAAAACTTTAAAAAGTAACTTTTAAGCAGCACCTCGACCACAGACACCTGCTTCTCATGAATTCTCCTGCCTACCAGATTGGTTCTCTGTGCTACTTAATTTGACCCTATTCCCCACACCATGGGTTTAATTTGTTAACAACTCACCCCACACACCTGGACACCTCTACTCCCTGTTCTGAGGTTAATGCTCCCTTATTTCCTTCTCAGCTAATGCTTCATTACATCCATGTTCTTCGGCTGAAAAAGAACCATATCACTGTAGCATCTACCAGGTAGGACAATAGCACTGAAGTTCATGTTATATGATACAGCAACAGGAGATTCTCGTCTGTATCAATCAGAGCCACCGATTTGCCTTAAAGTGGTCAGAAATTATTATTGTTTCCACATCACTCTCCCTTTAAATGCAAAATTATTCTGGTTTGCTCAAGTGATTTCAAGCACCGAACTTGGGATCAGAAGGCTCTGGGCTCAACAACAATAATATTCTTTGCATTTGACATGGTGTGTTTTATGGTGGGAGGACATCCCAAAGCATTACATGGGATTTGGGTAAAGTGTAGTGACTGTATTTGTAGGCAAATCTGGCAAGCAATTTCCAGGCAGCAATGTCTCCAAACTTGGGTTAATTTTATCTGCTCGCTTGATGGCTAAGACACCATAAAGAATAACTCTTCATACACTACCATGGGAACAGGTAGACAGGAACTTGGTTTTAACATTTCATCCAAAGGACAACACCTCCAACAATACAAAACTCTGGAAAATACTTTGAGATGTTCTGATGATGTGATAAGATGTTGCCTGAAATGCAAGGACCAATATTTGTTTCTTGAAAGATAATTGAGACAAACGTTCTGGCAAATACAACAGAACATTTAAAGAGCCAAAGCATCTGATTAGCTTCCTTAAAAGTTTTTTAGATAGGTAGGTAGGTAGATAGATATTTCACTTTATGAATTACAAAGTACAACTTTTAATGCCTTAACGTTATCTGAACCTTTCAGTGTGTTATTGCCCTCACTGCACTATCCCACCTGTATTGTTTGTACAATTGTTCCCAACACAGTTCCCAACTCTTCTCTCATGTAGTAGTTCGGTGTGTCCTTTGGTACAGGTCCGAATATACTGTACATTTATGACTGGAATAGTATGTACAAAAACGTGGTGTTTTGCATGTGTCACATCGCCGTTCCCCTGTGTGGCTTGTTCCTCCCGCAGACAAATGGGAACAGGCTTCTCTGCTACTTTGATTTAAACAAGTGAATGATTATCTTGGGATCATTTGGACGCTGAAACATTACAACGCATGTCTAAGAAGGCGTTGTAGTGTTTCTCTGCCTAAATGCATCTGTTATTCGTCCATCTGTGGCAATGTGTCGAATTTCATTGTCTTCATATTTTTTTTTAAACAGAGGCTTTGTCTTCTCTGTGTGAAGATGTTCTCTGTGTGAATATCCTGTGATGAATGTGGTTAAGTGAGAAGGATGGGGGCGCTACTGCACCTGTATTTAAACTCCCTGGTTTAAACTCTAACCCACATAACAACGAAGAAATCACCATTAATATACATCCCCCCCTCCCTCCCTCCCTCCACCATCAGCTTGTTCAATTCCAACATTTTCTTTCAGCTTCAAACCTTGACTGGCTCTCTCCTCGCCCAGGAATTGTTGTTTTTAAACGACTGAATTGAGAGAAACCCCCGCCTGTCTCTCGGGTAAATTCAAGATGCTCGATTTCATTTGTTCCCTTTTGTCTTTGGCCCTGGTTGAGATTTAACTCGCCCAGTCCATTCCCGACCCAACGTGAATCCGTTGAGGATGAATAAACACAACACACAACGCAATACACCAGCGCCTTGCTCACACACACACACACACACACTGTGGAGATGTATAACTTTTGTCAGCCATATGGTCTGTGCTTTCATATACTGAGACCATTGCTGTTTAAACAGATCCGTCTTCCTTTCGATGCTGGTTTGACATGTATTTGTATTCATTGGAGGTTGGTGCTCCTCCTGAAACACACATGTGAAGGGAAATAAACACACAGAGAACACAGAGAAACGGTAGACAGTGGGGCTGGGCTTCTGTGAAGCGCCGTGAGATGTCCAGAAGACATGAAAAGCACTAGACGGTATTAAATTCAGCGATTCTTCTTCTTATAAGAGACGCACTTCAGTCGAATGATGAAATGCGCCACAGTATAAACTCAACCCGACATCAAGTCCCAGCGTTGAAAGTGACTTCGCCTGTGTGTAGGATAAGTGCTAACTTATCATCTGATGGAATTACTGTGTGAACAGTGTGGGTTACTGGGGTTACAACCAGCTTTCTGTGAATTTAGATGGATCCTTTTAAATCTATTTTTTTTTGCCACAGCAACAACATTCAGAGGGAGTCGGGGGTTGAGATGAAAACATGTTTGCAAGGCTTTACAGTTTTGGGGGGGATGTTAACGCACACACACACACACACATATATATATATATATATACTGTATACAAAGAGCAGTCCAGTCTTTTACTCAATCACAACAAGCGTTATCCTGTGATGGGCGTGTTCCCATCTCATTGCAAGTGATGTTTGGAAGCAAATGATTTGTTTCAATCGTTGCTAACTTTTGCGGTAGATCTCTCTCTCTCTCTGTGTGTGTGTGTGTGTGTGTCTGTCTGTGTGGCTTTTCTCCTGCAACAAATCCTTGGTCTATTGAGGTCAGTGTGCAGCTGCTTTCTTTGCGTTCAGGCCGCTGGTCTGTCAAGGAAGGTTTGGATCTTGATCACTCCCAAGTATTGTTGGGAGTGACATTAGTGGGTCACCATCCACACGCCTCAGTGTGTGTCATTCGTGTGTGATCCTAGAGGCGACGACTGCAGCTGAAAGTGTCCAACACTGAGAGGGAGATGAAGTCACATTGCCACTAACACCCTCCTTCCCTTGGCATCAGAGACACACATGATTAGCTGCCAACTCGACTATTTCTTCACATCCACACACCCTATTCAAAGGCACGTGTTATTCTGCACGTTTAACCAAAACATATCTATCGCCTCCACTTTTCAGTATTTTCGGGGAATTATTATTGGTACCATTGGGGATTTCCTGCTTGAAATGTAGGTGCAGGCGACTCAATCGCCAACCAATAATAAATTGGACGATTCAAGCCAAGACTGTTTGTGGGGACAAGGCTGTGTGCAATGGGCCGCTGTGTTTCGCCCACAAAATATACAATCTTTTTTTCGTGTACAGTGTGGGATCTCCAGAAGCCTGGAAAACATCCCAAATACACGTGTATCATTCAGTATAATGTCCTATTTCTTGTAGTATGTGTATAATACACACGTACATGTGTGTGTGTATACACATATACATGTGTGTGTGTGTACATACATGTGTGTGTGCATATATCAAATGCAGGGATAATTAATATTATTGGCAGAAGTCAATGGAAGTTACCAACTCCAGAGCAGCTTTTGTCACAACAAAAGAGATGATTTCGCCCAAACAATTCCAGATCAGAGGAGGGTGAGGGGAAACCTACACACACACACAGAGAGAGAGAGAGAGACATATTTAAAACTTGAGCAAGCATGTGAAAACCCTTCCAAATAATTACACACAGAATGAAAGGGTCGAGAAAAGGGAGAGAGAGAGAGAGTGGATTATCAAATAAACCCCAAATGCATGAATATCACTCGATATGATGTCCTATTCTTGTAGCTTGTGTTTGAGTGTGTGTGTATATATATATATATGTGTGTGTGTGTGTGTGTGACTTATCTGCTCCTTCTGCGTATCGCTTAACACTTGCATCCCAAGTATCTTGTTCATCTCCCGTTATTTATTTAAACTCTCTTTAAAAATAAAACAACCAATTAATTCGGAACTTGTAATCCTCCAGTGCGTTCCACGATCTGCCAATTCCTTTGTGTGACAATTCTTTCACTTTTTACCCGATTTAAATCTCATCCTAAAGGTCAGAGTCCTTTGCCTATCTCTCCTTTGTTGATGCCCAACATCAGAGCAAACGCCCCCCCCAAAAAAAATTAAATCACCCTTAACCTTTAGGGTTCCACAACGGCGGAGGGGGTGGTGGTGGTGGGGGGGTACACATTAAATTGGTAAACACTAAATTGGTAAACAATGGGTTGATCCAACGGAATTTATTCAGCAAGAAAATCTGTCCTGCAACAAGCTCAGAATAGATTATCTCACCGTCTCTCCCTTTCCCCCTGTGATCTGTTGTGTTAACCGCCCCCCACACAATCTACTGGTAGGTTTGGAGGGAGGTGGGGGGGGCGGGGGGGTAGGAAGGGGTTAGAGATCCCTTTGCGATCTACTTACTGAAAGTAAGTCAATACAGTTTCCACTTGGATTAACACTCTCCCAACACTGATGGCATGTTCTCAGTACTTCTTGTAAGGGTCCCAGTGTGATGGTCTCTAAGGGGGTGGGGGGGGGGGGGGGGGGGAGAGAGAGAGAGAGACATGACAGATCCCCCTCCCCCCCACCTTTAACCCAGTTTGGTGGCTCCGGATAAAGAGGTGGCGGCCAGAGTGGAGCTGACAGCTTTGGGGCTGAACGATGGGTTATTAATAAGGTTCGAGAAGCAGCTGTGGAAAGAAGGAAGGAAGGGACCACATTTAAAAATAACAAGTGATGAAAATTGACGAGCTATTTTAAAACCTGACCTACATTAGGTTGTTTTTGTTTCAGGTGTTTTAGACACTCGTGACTCGCCCCAAAGCCCAAAAGGTTACAGCCAAACTGCAGAACTCTCCCGCCATTGCAATCCAATAGCCAACTCAACTACTGAGTTGTATTTTCATTGAGTTGTACTCGTTTTCCTGTCGAGTTACGACTTTACACGTTGATAGCCGCAGCGGTAGATGTCCAGAACAAATATTTTTTTATCCAGAAAAAATATCAGGTGCATTGTATTTCAGAGCTAATTGAACGCATTCGCCTTAAAAAATTTTTTTATTTAGGCTTCGAGACGATGATGTGTGTGTCGCCTTGCGACCCAACGCAAAATAGAATGCTGTATTCTATATACAGAATTATTCACTTAAATTGGGAGCGTGTATCCATTTCGCCCATCCAATACACAGCCAATTCACTCTGCGACGTCGCGCTATTCTGTGAAGCGCTCTGAGACGTCTCAGCGACGTGATAAGGGCGCTAACATGAAATGCGGGGATTATTATCGATTGATTCTTCCTCCTGACCGCCAATTGTTTCCTCAAGCTGTCGTGTGTTTCATTGGGCAGACTTTAGCCACTGTTTTCCCATGAAGCAGAAGGGAATCATAACGAGCACGGTAATGGACAATTCATAATCAAATCATAAATTCCCTTTTTTTTGTCCATGTGCTAAACATAGTACTTTTTGCCTAACACCGCGTGTGCATTTCAAAGCCAGAACTAGTTTTGTGTAACTTGCAGAGTCGTGTAGTTCAGTGGTTAGAGCACTCGCCTAACAAGCGAGAGACCTGGGTTCAATTCCAGGCAGGGTGAAACCTTGGGGGAAGTTTCCTGACTCCACACACCTAATAATAATCCTACAAAAAAATTAATTGGTCACTTCAATACACGACTGTTTGTGGGACGCTGCTGTGCGCAATTGACTACAGCGTTTCTCCCGCAAATATACACTCAATTCCACTTTACAGTAATAATAATAATTCTACCATTTGATATAGCGCTTTTCACATCTGCTGGACGTCTCAAAGCGCTCCATGGAATCCACTGTAAAGTGAACTGATACATATATATTCTGTGAAGAGCTTTGAGACGTCTGGAAGATGTGAAAAGCGCTATATCGAATGGTAGGATTCTTATTATTATGAAAGCATCGCCGGCAAATACTGCACATAATTGAATTGATAAACACTTCACTTTTATGGGTAGGGAAAATACATATCCTGGCGGTGATGACAGGAAGGTCAGGGGATAGGATTGCCACTGAAATTCTAGCGCGGATCATTGAGTTTTAAAATAAGGTTTGGCTTTGTTAATTACCCACCCACGAGGGCAGATCGCTTCGCGGCTTCAAAACTGTTACCGCTGGAATAGCTGCCCCCTTGTGCATTAGTGTTACCTGGGAACGGCTGCCGCCTTCCCTGGATCTCAGGATCCTCCCCATCATCCTGGAGACACTCACTCATGTGACACGACATCTGCTCGGAGAAAACAGGCGCGTTCAAAGCACTTTCTCTCTTGTCTCAGAGCTACCAGAGCTGAAACCCTCCCAGTCAGACTCCAGCACCAACCCACACGCTCAACATTGGCCAGAGACCCCGGCGTAGACATTGAGACAAAGGGTGGGGGTGTGTGGAGGTGGGGGGGGGGGGGGGTGTGGGGAGAGGGTTGGAGTGTCTGTGGGGAGGAGGGGAGACTCGCATCCATATCTGCTTAACTTGTGATGAACTTTCTAGTGTTTGGTGTGAAAATCACCTAAAGAGCTATGGTCACTGCTGTTTGGCCAAAGTGTGCAAGGCAACACAGGCGTCCAGGTGTCTGGGGCAGACCCCATTGAGATATATCTATATATATGTGTGTGTGTGTGTGTGTATCACATACATACTATAGTTTTCCTACCGTTTGCCGGTTTTGATGGCTAAGGCTGTTATTGTCAACACGGGAAAAGATGCCGATAATGAAAGGATTGCTTGCTCCCCAGAACACATTTTTGGATACAATTGCAACGCGGTTCGACGGAACTCGTAAGTACAGTACTTTCCATCCACTTGTTTAGTGATTTCTTTGTGTGAGTGTCTGTGTGTGTGTGTATGAGTGTGTGTGTGTGTGCTGAACGCCAGAGACGCTGGTACCGATTTTATGCATGCTCTATATATAAATATATATGTATATGAGAACATGAACCGTGGATCACTAGGACTGGTTCCAGGAATTGTATATACTGTACTGTATTATTGCCAGAAATGTTACTCCCCAATCCTTGCAGTCTCGATAGTTGCAACGATAAGAATAGTATGAGTGTGTGCTGTGTGTGTGTGTGTTGGGGGGTGTCTTCTGGTACATGTAGCACAATTTCAAATTCAGCGACTAACACATATGGTAACGCATCTGGAGCTAGAATCTTAATTACAATGGTCACATTCACTCCACTGCCTGCTACTGAACAAGGGCAGGTAACCTGGGGGGGGGGGCAGTTTGATGACTGAATGTAATAGCGGAACACTGGTTCCCACACACTGTGTGTGTGTGTGTGTGTGTGAAATGATAGGATAACATTGTGTGGTCTTTCAGTTCATGGTTTGCACAGTGAAGTCTTCAGATCTCCCAAGAATAACTGATCTCAACTTCTTCCAACCCCCCCCACCCCCCCACCCAGACACACACACACAATGTAACCACGTTTCGAGGTGAAATGGAGCTGGTTGGAAATTGACCAGCTCTATTTTTTTGTGTGTATGTGTGTATGTATGTGTGTGTGTCTTGTTTAATAATTTAATAGTCATTTACGATGGCTTTGTTAGATTTCCCCAGGGATTCACTCGCCACCGCTTGCTTTCAGCACCGTGGCCAGCGCTCAGTTGAGTTGTGTTGGAAGCGACTGGCAGAGAGAGGAAAGCCCCCATTCAGGTCTCACCTGCTCTCCCCATCACACAGATGGGAGGGAAACCGCTCACTTACCTTACAGACAATGTGCTCTATCATTCACCTCCTACTTGACCGGCATTATAGTTCCATATAATTCCTTTTCTCTCTCTCTCCCTCCCTAAAAACAAAAAAATAATAAGATATAACACGAATTCACTCACCGTCCGATCAACTGATCTGTTTGTGTCGCCTTCTGTAGTCTGCACTAAAACAGTCTTCCACAGAATAGCACAATATTGAATCTACAGTCTCTGGTTTTGACGCCTGCTGGCGTTGATCCAGGGAACGGCTCACACACGTAAAGTAGGGAATGTGTCAAAGCTTTTGGAACAGAAACAGAACGAGCTTTCGACATGTAAAAATGGGTCTGTGAGACCCAATGTGAGACTGTGAGGCGAGGGCTGGGTGTGACAGGTTAGTGAATCAAGGGCAACAGAAGGCGCAATCTTCATCACACATGTTCAGCCACACCGATAAACCCTTTTATTTCACTCTAAAAGCCAGCAAAATGGATTTTACTGATGCAATTCGGAAACGTTGATAACAGCACGAGTCGCCTTCAGAAGAGAGTCGGTTTTTATTGGAGAGGGCAAGTGAGAGTTAGTTAAGAGATTGTTTTTCACACCAGCTCACAGTGATCACAGTGGCTCGATCAGAAACATCCATTAACCTGCACACCACCCGCTGAATCCTGTTATAAACTCACGGACTCATATCTAAAGCAAAAAAAAAAGGTTTCTAACCTGCCAGGAGACAAAGTAAACAAGTTCGTTGTGAGGCAGACTTTGTGGTGTGGATGGAGGAAACGTGTAACTACTGAGGCTGATGAAAAATAAGTTTAAAGGGGTGACATGAAACCCAAGGGAAAGGACAAGATTGGGGTGGGGGGGCTGGACTTTTTTTTAATCAAGTGCTTGCACACACAGGCAAGGGTGTATTGCTGGAATTGTGTGTAAGTGGATTCAATTGGTTTGGTGAGGATGAAAAACCTATACTGTGTGTAAATGGCTAACTAGCTCCTTTCGCCCACAACGTACACAGTCAGTTCACTTTACAGTATATTCTGTGAAGCGCTTTGAGACGCGTCGACGATCGGATGGGGCACTGTATCAAATGTGAAGACCGTTATTATTATTATTTCACATGGAGAGAGCTTTGGGGCTTCCTATTAGGAGATTGGATGTCTACATTTCTCGTGCTGAGTATTTTGCCTTCACAGGGAGGAAATAAAAGCAACTTGCATTTGAAGGCACTGGTTCAATAAATAGGTTTTTAGGACATATTTGAAGGAGAGAGGTAGAGAGAGAGAGAGAGAGAGAGGAGATGTGATTTTGAAGAATGAGTTCCAACCAGTGTATTAGTGGCTGAAAGCTTGGGGTGGGGGGAGCGAAGGCAGTGAGGAGCAGGAAAGCAAAACAGAAGAGTGGAGAGTACAGGCTGCAAAGTGGGGTTGGAGAAGATTGCATAAGTAGGATGGGGTGAGATTTGTTGGCGTGTTTCCACGTTTCATGAGGTCTGAAGCCAAAATCCAGTCCTGAAAGTTGAGGTTAACAATGCAATGATTGAATAAACAAGCAGTTTATTGGACTTGGACAGTGTGTTGAGCAAATAAACTTCTTGTGGTTAAAAACAAAACAGAAGTTCTTTGGATAGCTAGAATGTAGCTAGCCTACAAATATTGTATTAGAGTATTAGATCAATCAATATCAATGTGCATCAATGTATAATGGAATTTAACTTTGCTGTATATGTTTGTGTAGCATTTGGAGAAAGTGGAGCTCCTGTAGCTCAGTGGTTAGAGCGCTCGTCTTACAAGCGTGAGACCTGTGGTTGAATCCAGGCAGGTCAGGGAGAAACCTTGGGCAAGTTTCCTTACTCCACAGGCCTAATAATAATCCGTCCAAAATAAACCACAATAATAAAAATTGGTCATTTCAATCCGTGACTGTTTGTGGCACACCGCTATGTGCAATTGGCTGCCGCGTTTCACCCACCAATATACAGTCAATCACTTTACAGCAGATTCTGTGAAGCACTTTGAGACATCGATAAGATGTGAAAAGCGCTATATCAAAATGCAAGTATTATTGTTAAAGTGTCAGTTACAGCAAAGACAGAATTGGGTTTTTCATTTATAATTATGTAGGGTGCTATATCAAATACAAGGACTATTATCATTTGTCCTGCAGTTTAGTGGTTACAA
Organism: Hydrolagus colliei; assembly: GCA_035084275.1. Lineage (NCBI taxonomy): Eukaryota > Metazoa > Chordata > Chondrichthyes > Chimaeriformes > Chimaeridae > Hydrolagus > Hydrolagus colliei. The sequence continues at coordinate 3,841,002 of CM068747.1, read as the reverse complement.
TAAAGTACAATCGTTACATTTGATGTGAGTGCCTTTCACGTCTTCTAGACGTCTCAAAATGCTTCGCACAATATACTGTAAAGTGAATTGACGTAGATTTGTGGGTAAAAGTAACAGTGTCCCATGAACAGCTGTGGATTGAAGTTACCAATTTATTACTTTTTTCTTGAGGTATTATTATCAGGTATATGGAGTAATGAAACGTAGCTAAGGTTTTGTCCTGCCGGGAATCCTGGCTGGATGAAACCTTATGTAAGTTTCCTTACAGGAAACATGCCTGTTTACCCAGCAGTAAGTGGGAACCTGGTTATTAATCAATTGGCGGATCGCTTTTCGGGGAGTAAGAATTCTTTCAAAAAATAATAATAACAAATTGGTCACACAATCCATGACTGTGTGAGGCATGGCTGTGTTGAATTGGCTGCCGTGTTTTGCCCACACAATATACAGTCAATTCACTTTACAGTATATTCTGTGAAGGAGTGATAAGTGGCTGTAAGAAATGTAAGGATTACTATTATAGTCTGTGAAGCGCTTTGAGATTTTTAGATGTGATAAGGCACTATATCCTGTAGCTCAGTGGTTAGAGCACTCGCCTTACAAGCGACCTGTGTTCGAATCCAGGCAGATCAGCGCAAAACCTTGTGCAAGTTTCCTTACTCCACAGGCCTAATAATAATCCGTCCAAAATAAACCACAATAATAAAAATTGGTCATTTCAATCCGTGACTGTTTGTGGCACACCGCTATGTGCAATTGGCTGCCGCGTTTCACCCACCAATATACAGTCAATCACTTTACAGCAGATTCTGTGAAGCACTTTGAGACATCGATAAGATGTGAAAAGCGCTATATCAAAATGCAAGTATTATTGTTAAAGTGTCAGTTACAGCAAAGACAGAATTGGGTTTTTCATTTATAATTATGTAGGGTGCTATATCAAATACAAGGACTATTATCATTTGTCCTGCAGTTTAGTGGTTACAATAAAGTACTCCACACACCTAATAATAATCCGTCCAAAAAACCTCCCACAATAATACATATAGGTCATTTCAATCCATGACTGTTTATGGGACACTGCTGTGTGCAATTGGCTGCCGCGTTTCGCCCACAAATACACAGTCAATTCACTTTACAGTATATTCTGTGAAGTGCTTTGAGACGTCAATAAGATGTGAAAAGCACTATATCAAATGCAAGGATTGTTATTATTATATCAAATGCATTAAAGTTTATTATTATTCTCCCACAGTGGCATTCTAACATTCTAACCTCAGTGTACAACTTGTACTTCACCAATGCCCAACCATTTATTTTGAAACAACCTAACCTGTGCCTTCTCTAAGGGAAGCTGCAGAATTGGTATCAATTGTACAAACTCTGAGGGCAGATTGAACATAAAAACTTGTATCCTCTGGGAGCTGGAAAACACTGTTAAAATGCATTTCTATCTGCCTTGTTACTGATGTTAGTATAGAGAAGACATTTGCTGTGTCTCTGGGTTAGACTCAAACCAGGTCCCAGAGGTGAAGGAGCAATTTTCTAAAATGCTGCACTTTTCTATACCCTAAGGGATGTCAGTCATTTGTTAAAAATCACTCTATTAGCCAGTAATGTAAATTATTTCCCACCTTCCTAGATCTCTCATTACATTTGCAGTGTTTATTGCCGATTCAGATACTGAAAGAGAGCCCCACAGAGAAGATGTACTCCAGAGAAAAGTTTACAGAGCCCAAATTGTTCCGAATAGTTCTCTTGAAATAATAAAGATCAACAATTAATGTACAGAATGGAAACAGGCTACTTGGCTCAGTTCATGTTGGTATTTATACTCCACACATATCTTCACCCATTCTATTACTCCCTCTCAAAACCTTCTATTCTACTCTCTCTCAACTATATTAGCCAATTCAACCATTGCTTCAGATAGCAAGTTACATAATTTCACAACCCTCTTGGTGAAGTAGATTCTCCTAAATTTTCTTTGTGATCCCTCTTTGCTGTTTTGTATTTGTACAGTGCCTTCTTACTGTTTGTGGACTCTTCAATCAGTGGAAATAATCTATATATGTTAACAATCCGGGCTTTGAAACCGGGCTTCTCGTATTTCTGTATGATTGCCAACACTAAGTGAGAATCAAAGTCCTAGTCCAATGCACCCCAAGTTCAAAAACACCTGGGACAGTGACTTGAATGCTGGATCCTCGGATGGCCTGTTAGATTATAATAATAATAATCCTTGCATTTGATATAGCATTTTTCATGTCTTCTAGACCAGCAGTTCTCAACCAGGAGATACAAAATCACTTCCAGGGTGGCGGTACATTGATTTATTTAGCTCTTTTATTTAGCGTTTTATAACCTTCCAAATTGTATATTCAATTGTTATTCCCCTCATTTTGTATGTGCTAGTTATTTTGTTATACTGGGTTAAAAAAAGCTTGGTTACAAAATGCAAGTGGAATGAGGAGGGTGGTGTTTGTGTTTATGTGGCTGGGTGGGGGTACATGATGATGTTGAAAATTAACAAGGGGTACATTACTGAAAAACTGTTCTAGATGTCTCAAAGCACTTCACAGAACATGCTGTAAAGTGAATTGACTGTATATATGTGGATGAAATGGAGCCACCAATTGCGCCCAGCAGTTTTTCACAAACAGTCGTGGATTGAAATGATTCATTTTTTTTTATTGTGGGATTATTATCAGGCATGTGGAGTAAAAAAAAACTTCCCCAAGGTTTTGCCCTGCCTGGAAATGAACCCAGGTCTCTCACTTGAAAGGCGAACGCTCTAACCATTGAGCTACAGGGGATGTTACTTTAAAAATCTGACACTCTCCCAACTGAGCTATCCAGCTTTCATTGCATTTTCCTGTTAGCTTGCTGTCGGAAGGTATTTTCAATTCTATTCCAGACATTTCTATTTGTGATATCTCTGAACTCTTTCATAATATAAACATTACTAAAATGTCAAATGTTCTTGAGAATAAATTGTTGAATTTCTAAAACATTGAATTAGTTTGTTAAAAGGCTGCTTTTATCATTGGTGTTTGTTTTAGAAAGTTGATAATTACACATTGATTAACGAAAAGAGAACACAATTTACAAATTTCTATGGATATGTTTGGCTTTTTTTTAAAATAGCAATTTATAACATCCCATTGTGTCTGTGAGACAGCAATCATTCAGTCCTATTTACCTGCCTTTTTTCCCACTCCCCTGCACAATACCCCTATTTAGATATCTGTCTAGTTCCTTCTTGAACACCAATAAGTATCCTAACAACTCCCTGTATAAAAATGTTCTCCTCCTTTTACATTACCTGTCATACATGCCTTCATTACATCCAGACTTGACTACACCAACTCCCTGTTTATCAGCCATCCTAACTCTTCCCTCCGCAAGTTGCAGATCACCCAAAACTCTGCAGCTTGTGTTCTCTGCTGCACCAGACTGGGTGGCCTCATCACACCCACCCTTGCCTGGCTCCACCGGCTCCCCAACCCTCAGAGGATGAGTTTACTTTCTCATCTTCAATTTCTAGACGCACCATGGTCTTGCCCCCTCGTACCTCTCCGACCTGCTAATCCCTTATCAACTCGTTTGCTCCCCCTCACTCAGCATGCTCTGGACAGCTCCATGTCCCATGCCTGGCCCTCCAAACCATTGGCGGTCCAACCTTCAGCCTCCCTGCCTCACCCTTTGAAACTCCACCCATCCCACATTCCCTTCGCTTCACTCCCTTCCTTGCCTCCTTCAAGGTGTGCCTCAAGACCCTCCCCTTTCACCCTCCTACCCTCCCGGATCCCAACCTCCCCCACTCTGGTCCTAAAACCTGACTGTTCAGCACCTTGGGACATCCTTCCAATGTGAAAGGTAACTTTGTAGTGGTGTATTGTACGCGCCTTTGCCCCATATACCTTGATAAGGTTACCTAACAAAAAATCTATCCCCCTTAGTCTTGGAAAATTGGAATGAATCCAGCATCCATAGCCTTTGGGAGAGAGATTTCCAGATTTACACCACACATCAAAACAATGAGTGCTCTCATCTAATAACACAAGAAAGGCAATAGTTAGTTAGTTAGCTAGTTATTTAATTAGTTAGTCGGTTAGTTTGTTCTGATAGAATGTGAATGATTCCATTCCGATAATACACTGACCTCACCTGAAACCAAAAAATTGGTCACTCAATCCATTACTGTTTCTGGGACACTGCTGTGCGCAACTGGCTGCTACGTTTTGCCCATAAAATATACAGTCCATTCTGTGAAGCACTTTGAGATGTCTCGAAAAAGTGATAAGGAGCTACATCAAATGCAAGAATTATTATTTAATAGGGTGTTCCCTTTTACAGAAGCCAGCTCAATTGAACATAATCCAACTCCACCAAATGTAAACTGAAAGTCGATGAGGAAAGTCTAATGAGGTTTCCAAAAAAGGTTAACTCTGTAGCATTAAAGTAACTCTACACCTTGTAGTTATGCTTGAAAACAAATTACTGCTCAAGACAGATGAACTCCCCCTTCTCCACACTCCGACAATTAAATTATTTCACTGCACCAAGTGCATGTAATTGATATTATGCTATGTTATTTTATTCCTTTGGAAAGCAAATGGTCCAGCTTGTTCTTTGCTGGGTATAATACATCATCTTGATGCTTGTTTGAAAAATGTAACTATAGGAAGGTTGGGTTAACCCTTACGGCCCTGCAACTCTTATTTTGAACCCGTTTAATGGATGAAAAGAAAAACTACTGTAAGATGTTGATTTCACAGTATTTCTAACAGCTTTCAGGCAAGCTAACAGCTTTGGTTATGGCATGTGTCACTTGTATTCAGCTGAAAGAAAATTATTACAATAGATCCCATCAAATCATATGTCATTGGGATAAGAAATGTTTACAATAAACCAGTGAATTTTTAACCAGTGACTTTCCTCTTTACCCCCAATCTAAGCTAATATTGCCCCCCCCACCCCCCCCCACTATCCACCAAAACTTTATCTGAGTTTTTTTTTAACAAAAAATGATTTCAGGTTAAGCAGAAGAGTTGCCAGGAGAAATAATCACCAGCACAGTTTTGAGCTGGGTCATAATCCAGCAATAATAAAATAAAATTATCAAATATATTAAGATGTAACAGAACTGTAAACATGTTTTTCCTCTTGGAACCTAACAATTCAATTGCTCCCTACTCCTCATGTAAAAACAAAATTTGCATGTTTAACTCCCTCTCAATTTAATACAGGGATTAAATCGGTCTCCTTTGCACACTAACTAAGAGTTGCCAATTTAAATGATGTTATTCTAAGACCCGACAAGGGGCTTGTACCTACAACCTTCTGCCTCAGAGGTTAGAGTGTTACCACTGTGTCAAGCGTACAACAAGAACCATTAGCATTTATCTGTTCCTTCATGAAGGAAAGTGTCTCAGAGCGCCAATTAAAAAAAAAAAACATTTCTCAGGTAAAAGTTGTACATTTCAATGTTTTAATGGCAAACATTTAATCTGCTGAGGGAAAAAGTGAATATTTGAATGGCTTGTAATTGACAGCCAAGTGTTGCATATGCTCCCAGTTCTCCCATTGGCATTACGTTTTAAGTAATTTGCTCAAATTGAAAAGTCTTGTACAGTATGTGTTATGGAATCAGATGCCAATGTTGACTGTAAAGTGACTGGAAAAAGTTGGAGGAAAGAGCTAAAGATACAGAAATAGTTATCAGCAGAAGGGATTTAGGTTAAGTCAGAAATGAGTCACAGTAAAGATACTTTTATCTCTCTGTGATTGGAACCTTAAATTGGAGTCCACAAATGTTACTTAAAATTTGCGGCAGAACTGTGGTACAATTTGTCTTTGTGGTTTTCTGTAGATCTGTTGGTAAAAACTAGGCTTTAAAAACACTAATGATTTGGTCATGTTTCTTATTATCAGTCATTGAAGAAGATAAATCTGTGTGGTGATGGGGTTGGGGGATTTCATGATAAAAAAAATTATCTCGGTGTATGGATTGAGGAATGTTTTTCATAAAAGACTCCTGTGGGAGATTGTAGTTACACAAGTAGCAGTATTCCATTCTGAAAGTGCCCCGTAAACATTCCTTCACTTTAGACAAAATATAGGTTGCGCTGTAACCTTATCCTGGACACAGTTCGACATGTCTGTTTAATGGAAACAGCATGTTAAGAGAATTGTTGCACTGCACTTGGTATTGCTGGTCACACCCATTGAACTCTTAATGTCAACCTGTTTAATGAATGAAAAGAAAAACAACAGTAAGAACAGCTTTCGGTTTCTTAACTTCAGCTGAGACAAAAATATAATTACAGTAGTTCCTGTTAAACATGCCATTGGGTTAAAAAATGTTTGCAATAAAACCGTGAATTTTTGGCAGTGGGTTACCTCTTTATCCGTTTCTGTGCTGATGTCTTCTACCACCCACCCCCCACCCCCCGCACTTCACCCCACCACCCTCCATTACTAAAGTTCAAACACTCAAATCTGATACTTTAATCCCCTCACTTTCCAATGGTCTATCTTTATTACCGTGGCAGACAAGTACTATACAGGTATTTACAACCCACAAGATAAGCTGGTTTTAAGTATCGTATGTCCCAATGGGAGTTAACATCTGTCCAGAAGTAACAAGGAACAGGCTTTGTTTACTATATTGTAACATTACCATCAGCAGTTTGTCAAAATTCTGTAGTACAATTGACATTTATGCAGCGCCTTTCATGTCACAATGATATCTCACAGCAATCTAGGTTTCCAAATGGAAGTGGGGGTGGGGTGGAGAATGTTTGGGGTGACTCAGAGGAAACATGGCTGACAATTTTTAAAACAACCCATTATTTCACAAGCCTGAAATGGAATTCTTGTTCAAATGAGATTTAAAAAAAAACAGGTCAGGCCCAAAGTTACGAAGCCCTTGGCAACTATAGATCAGCTTACTCTCATTCACAGACCATTCGTTCTGTTTCCTTCTCCAGCGAGGATGAGTGAATACCCTGAAAGGTATAGGCATTGGATGTTTTTATGACTGCTTGTTGTATGGCACTGCTTTAGGCCAAAATGAGTTGTGCCGTCATACATATCAACGAAGGAATGACAATCCAGGCAATGTAGATGGCAGAGTTCTTGCTGATCAGTTTCAGTGTACTGGAAGGAAGATGGAGTTCATCCAATGCCATATGCAAGGTAATGTGAGCGCTTGAGCTCTAAACTCTCTATGAGCACCATCGGATGCTTTGTTCTGGGCAGGTGGGAGGTGGGCATTGATTAATCACAACCCATGGCCACTTCTATCAGGACAACTTAGAACAAGAGACTCAGCAATAATAATAATCCTTGCATTTGAAAATAAATGACAGATTCCACTCAGCTCCTGTTAACCAAGCCAACCAAAGCCCCATTGGGTAGGGTGGTCCCAGCCAAACAAGCAATGGGTAAAGCTTATCAGACAGTGATATCAATGGTAATCTATACTGGTTTAATTGAATAGATGCTAGCAGTACCTTAATGCACATTCTAGAGTCCCCAAACTTTGGTTCTTGCCAATTTGTGCCTTATCAAGCCTATTAGGTGAGTTAATGCTGGGTAACAGGACACTTTCCCATCTCAAGCACCCAATATCAACAAAACCAACAAAAGTAACTCACATTTATGTAGCGTCCTTCATGTGGGATAATGACTCAGACTGCTGTCACACTGGCGCCAAGCTCAGCTCAGGATAGGAAAGGAAAAAGTGACCCATCTCTTCTCCAGTCAGAATGGAGTAAGCCACTGCGTTTCCATGAGTGATTTCCTCACCACAACTATCAAAAAAATTGCAGAAGTCCTGAAATTTGCAAAGAACAATCACTTTTAAAATAAGCACCAACAGTAAAAACAAGTAGCTCTCAAATCTTTCTTGGGAGTTGGACTGTTTCTCTTTTTGAATACATCTTCCATCTCAGTCACTGTCCCTAGATGCCAGTTACTCTCAGCCTGATGCATTACCCAAGTGGCTTTTCTTTGTGTCTGAGGCTAGGCAGTGAGTGCTAATTGGTATTCACATCCCTATACACATGCTTTACAGCAAGGCTCATTAGATAGTCAACCCTGAGGTCAGCTACAGTTTCCCCCAATGCTGTCTCAGCCAAGATTGGTGAACTCCCCACCAACTGTACTGTATATTGAAAGTTCTCCCTGCTCCACAAGGCTCAGTTTCACACGAGGGCATCACTTTACCCATCGAGTTGCCAAGAAAGCTGTGGCTTCAATAATCGCTTTCAAAGTCTGAGACCCTTCATTTGAATTTCTCTGCAGGCACTATTTGCTATTACTGAAAGATGAGCGTAAATTATTCCCCACTTCAATTCCCTTCTCAATTAATTAAACTTTTCATCAGGAACTTACAAGATGAATTTCATACTTAATTGCTTGATACATTTACTCTTTTTTTGAAGGGGACGTAAAAACTCAATTGCATTTGCTTGAGTTGCTATTTAAGCAGTTCTACTACTGTAATAAAAAGAACATTTAATACTATACAGTACTCCATCAACTGCAACCCCTCAATAAATAACAACAACAACAAAATTACATTTGTATAGCGCCTTTCACGTCAGGAGGACGTTCCAAGGCACTGGACAGTTATTGATTCAGATCCGAGCAGAGGATGGGGAGGGGTGGGGAAAGAGTTGCCGATGCGTCCATCGAAGAGGAGAGTCTTGAGGTGAGACTTAAAGGAGGCTAGGGAGGGGGCAAGGCAGAGAGACTTTGGGATAGAGTTGCAGAGGTGGGGACAGAGTGGCTGAAGGTTCGTCCGCCAATGGTTGGGCAGGTGGGTCGGGGGACATGGAGCAGGCCAGAGCCTGCTGAACGGAGGGGGTGGGCAGGTTGGTAAGAGGTTAGAAGGTCACAGATGTAGGGTGGGGCGAGGTTGTAGAGGGCTTTAAATGTGCGGACCAGGATCTTGAAATGGATCCTTTGGATGATGGGGAGCCAATGGAGTCGGGCAACAAAATAACACCAACAATAGTAATTTTATATTTATATATAGCACCTTTCACATGATCACAAGGCTGGTCTCAATGAAGAAAGACGTTTTGACTTATCCAATCTCAACTCTCCAAATACCTACCCTTACAGCATCAAGCTGCTTTTTAAATAGGTCCACTGTTCTGGCCTCAACCACCCTCTCAGCAACCTGTTCCAGTCATTTATTATTCACTACATTAACCCTATTGGGAGGATCTCTCAAAGCACATTACAAAGCTGGGTGGGAGCCCAGGCTGGGGTTGGTGGGGAGCTGTGTATGGGGCAATGGAGGAAAGAAGGTGACTGAAAGTGCAGTAGAAAGAAAAATCTTCAGACTAGCTTGAAAGGTGGTGGGGGGAGGAGACAACAACACAGTGTATATTTTTATAGTGTGTTTTACATCAAGACCACATCTCAAAGCACTTCACATAACTGCCTGGGAAAGGTGACCAAAAGCACGATGGAGGAAATAGTGATTAAATCACACTTGCTAACTCAGCACTGTATTTCACTTCTCTGGGATTACTCTTTTTTTTAGAAAATAAAACTTTCTTTTTCAACTGTGCACAATTGACTGCCGCGTTTTTTTTAAAAAAACTATCTCCCATTTATCTTGCACAGGTCTACATCGGCACACCCAGCAGGTCCAGCGACTGGGGCTTTTGGGAAGACCGTGTGTGTTGTTGTTTTATTTCCCTTTCCTTCCTGAAGGCAGTGAATCCCACTGGGGCAGTCTATAAAATTCTGCTTAATAAGTCATTTTTCCTTCATGTATATACCCAGGAGTGACTGCGAGGCGGGAGCCTCACGAGGATTGTTGTACTGAGATTGGGATCGGCTTCTTACCCTCCCGCCTTCCAGTCATATATTCTCTGACTGCCATTCTGGCTGAGATCAGCTAACTCAGCACAGACTGGGGTGGAAACCTGGAACCCAGGGCTCAGCTTCACCCTAAGCTGCAGGTTTCCGAACTAAGCCACCGGGGAGCCACTTATGTGAGTGTTTTTGCTTTGAGCTACTGGTACCCAGATGGAACTAACATTTTCTGTGTCTAGACAGATCTAAAGCCCTCCTTCTTTGCAATCAAGTGGAGCTTTGGAGCGATGTGTGTGCTCCTCCTGTATCTTACGTCACAGGAATGGCGCTGGGTACGTCTGAGACATGAAATGTCAGGTCTCCGTGGGAGGAGAAATCAATAGCTTCGTTGAAGATACCTGGTGTACGAAGACAGGGTTTTCTGTGTTTAAAATTAGAACCGTGTGGGGGAATTTTCCACTGAAGAGAATACCCCTGGGATTCCCTTCTCCTTGAATCCTTCAGTGTCAAAACCATGACACGTTAGCCACAACAATGCCCTCAGCATCTTCAGCTGTCCGCGCTGCTGACCAATATTTACATGAACACATGAGGTATTTATATTATATAAATATATTTACGTGCAGTCCTGCGGTGTGGTGGTTAGCTCACATCGCAGTTAATAAGGTACAAAATCGAATGCAAGCCTTGTCATTATCATTATTATTATTAGATAGTAAAGCAAAATAAAATATACGATAATACATTCATTGCTCTGCCAAAAGCCTGCCAAAGGTTGCCATGACACAAAGAGAGGGATCCAGGCCTTCCTATCTTGGATTTGACCCGTGTTGTTTCAAACTGTACTGATGAGGTTCCTGCCTCGCAGTCACTCCTGGGTATCCAACATTCTCTGTGTAATCCCGTGTAGTAACACTACTCCTCTCCCATGAGGCACGGGCGCTGAGCGTGGGCGAGTTCAGCACAAAAAGCATCCGAGCGTCCCCGCCTACAAAAGCAGCCTGACCCCGTTCCCCAGGCAACACACGGTTCTGTGATAGTCACAATGGGGCTTTACTGTTGTACCTGTCACTCCAGCTGAGCTGGAATAAGACACAACAGCATGGGCAAGCTTCTATACAAACCACACCCTCGGTAAGAAAAAAATAAAGGGAATTAGGTCATATTTACAGGGCTCATTTTTGCAATGAGTGCATAATGAGAAGCGTCCGTGAAACAGCTGGAAGGAAAGCAGCCAAGACAAAAAACACAGCCACGCAGGGAATGCTTTTCACAAAGTGTAACATTACTGGTCGTTGCTGAATGCACTTGGCACACGTAACTCATCCTCATCTTTTAATGGCTTGTACGTTCAGGTCTCTGAGGTTTGCGGTTTTATTGTGTAAGTAGAACCAGACTGAATAATGGCCTCACTGGGTGGCTGACCGACAATTGCCAGGAGAAATTTCCATCTCGCCTTTTGAAATAATGGAGCGACAATTAGAATCATAGCTCTGATTTATATCTTTACATTTTGATATAGTGCTTGTCATGTCTTCTGGATGGCTCAAAGCGCTTCACAGAATATATTGTAAAGTGAATTGACTATATTTGTAGGTGAAACAAGGCAGGCAGCTAACTGCGCACAGCAGGGTTCCCACAAACAGTCATGGTTTGAAATGACCAATTAAAAAAAAAAAAAATGTTTTTGAGGGATTATTCTCGGGGGTGTGGAGTAAGAAAACTTACCCAAGGTTTTGCCCTGACCTGCCTCGATTCAAACACAGGTCTCTCTTGTAAGGCAAGTTATCTGATTTCCTGTAGCTGTGTGTTGATTAAAGAGTTCCTAGAAGCATTTACCTTATTCTCTGAACTTGTCCTTTCTCTATTCCACCCAAGTACTGAACACCTTTTAGAGCTCTTTAGATGCCTTGTGCGAATTATGGGATGGTGGGTGGGGGAATTCCATCTGGATCCGTATGAACTCTTATTTATATAGCGTTTCAGAGCGCCAGAATTTGGCAATTTATTGAAATCATTCTTAACTTTAAAGTCGGTTTTCTGTCGTGCTCAAAAGAACTTAAAGCAAACTGGCTTCAAAATTGAGGCTGTTTTCAAAGAATTTGCTAAATTCTCATTGCTATGAACTTCTGCATAAATAGAGTAAATCCAGACCTAGGTAGAATTTCTCCCCATTTCTTTGGAATGCTCTGATGAAGGATATTTTCAAGCAGTGTTTGAAACATGTGCAAACTGGAGAAAACTTACATAACTGCAGCAAAATATCTCAAATTCCCAAAATACTCTTAACCTGACTGCTTACTCTCTCCATGCTGAGCTTGAATTATTTGAAGTATGAAATTACATAGCAATAATTTTACATCTATTTCTTTGGCCTCTAAATCTTTGCTGCCTAGAGGGTGGTGAGGAACACTTGCCTGCCGAGTTCTGCCAATGTCCCCCTTCCCCAAGCGGGTATGTTTTCCTGTCTGTAAAGAGCTGCCTATAACCTCCTCTTGATAGTTTCCTTCTCAGATCTGCTCCATTGAGAAACAAAGTGAAGCCAAATTCAAACTGACACTTATTCTTCTCCTTAGCTTGGCTGATTGTCACTGCCAGGGGGTCAGTACCTCTGCACCACACTGCACTGAATTCCTTAAATATAATTGTTTGCGGGGTAGCTGGGTGTCTGACTCATGCGGAAATACTTCCTGCTTCTTTAATTCCAGAAAGTATCAGGCTCAGGTTGGCTAGAGCCAAGGTTTGGCAACCCTAGAGTATGCATTTGGGTACTGCTGGCACCCAACTAGCTTATACCATATTGCTGGCCATTGATACACCTGTCTGACAAGCTTTCTAGCTGCTTGTCTAGGTAGGACCACTCTACTAGTGAGGACTTTGGTGTACAGGGTTAGTAGGATCTGAATGGAAGAGTCCGTGTCCCCATTGTCTGCAAGACCCAAGTCAGGAATACTGAACTCGTTGTCCAGGCTAACACTGCAATATTGTGCTTGGGTGGTGGGGTGGGCACATTATCAGAGGTACCAACCTTTGCATGAGGCATTAAATCGAGGTGTTGTCTAAGTATTCAAGTGGACATTAGAGATCCCATGACACTAATGCCTGATATTGTTTGCAGTGCCAATGGGATTGTAGCTGGTTGAACTCCAGCAGTAGCTCCAATATACACTCTAGAGTCCCCAAGCCTTGGCTCATACCTACCTGTGCCTAAACAATCTGGGATTAAGTAAAAATGGAGTATCCCTCCAGGGAGAGAGTGCAATTCCATACCAGACACTGGGAAATTGCCATATCAATATGGAACTCTCTGAGTTTGGGTTTGGATACCTTCTTCAAACCATAAAAAATATACCGTGTGTGACTGTGCTATGAAGATTGGAACAATTATTCTGATCTAATAAGATTTTTTGCCTTAACTGAGCATGTGAAGCCATCACAAAGAAGAGGTGGTCGCACTTTAACTTGTGATAATGAATGGCTTCTGCATGCAGCAGCATTTCATGCAACCAATGTGAATAATCGAGGACCCACTCCTTACTTCACTGTATGTGTTTATTCAGGTAATCATACATTAAATCGGATTTGGCCACTTGTTCATATCAATGGACATCCATTCATCTGATAATAATCCCTCAAGGAAAAAAATAATAATTTGGTCACTCAATCCATGACTGTTTGTGGGACGCTGCTGTGCATAATTGGCTGCTGCATTTTGGCCAGGCAATTTACACTCAACCCACTTTACAGCATATTCTGTGAAGCGCTTTGAGGTGCCTAGAAGATGTGAAAAGCACTATATCAACTGCAAGGATTATTATAATTAATATTTATTATTATAATTAATATTTATTATTAATATTAATCATTTAAAATTCCTGCACCCATAACTGACTTTGGACACACAATATTGATTTGGATGTAGAAGGTCCTTTGGCCCTTCTGATCTGGTGCACAACTTGGATTTATATAGCGCCCTCCACACAATGGCGGAGCCTGAGACCGAGCCAGTGGGCGGGGGAAGGTGACCGTACGCACAGTCGAAGAGAAAGGTCTTCACGCATGACCTGAAAATGGGAGAGGAGCTGGGTGAGGCGATTGAAGGAGGGAGTTCCAAGGTTTCAGGGTGTAGTGGCTGCCGACGGTTGACCGGATGAATTTGGGGGACAAAGAGGAGGCCAGACCACGTAGAACTGAGGCAATGGGTACTGCTGCGAGGAGAGAGGAGGTTAGAGAGGTAGCGGGGTTCAAAGGAGTGGAGCGATTTAAATGCTTGGCTGGATCTCCTGTTGTTCTATGGGGAAAGAAACCACTGATGTCATACTGACGAGGTCCCAGGTTCAATGTCTTTGCCATAAAAGTTATCCATGTGTTTAATGTGCAAAACACATACACATTTTACTAGCGACTTTGGGAAGATTAGCAGAGCTGTCAATACTAAGACAATAAAAGTAAGATTTACGATCAAACAGAGCAAGCAAGATCGCATACCCTTGTAAATGAATGGTCCTATGTTACTTCACAAATTAAGAAGCACTAAAATAGGTCACGTGTTTGAGGTAAGCACGGCATCCCAGAGCCACATGATGATGTACAGGCAGCAGTGCTAACCTAGACACAATGTCCATCTCACTTGCATTCGCTTTCCAAGACACTGGTAGTAAAAAAAACAGCAGTGAAATTTGGCAACTTACTCAACAACAACAACAACAACAACAACAACAATTTGCACTTATATAGCGCCCTCAACTCACAGTTTAGCAGTGAACAAAGCGCTAGCCCGTTGAGGAGGTTCACTAGTAGTTAAATTGGCCTCAGCGTCTCTGAGCACTTAACAGTGACGGAGCATGACTGCGGGACTGAGCAGTCAGGGTGGAGGGATTGAGGGAGAGGGTTTTATGGCGTAGTAGTTGAATGCGTGACCTCCAGTGGTGGAGCAGAGGGTGCGAAGGACAAGCAGGACGCCGAGTGGAGGCACTGGGTGGTGGATTGGGAAATGCAGAGGTCAGAAAGGTAGAGAGGTGCTAATGAGTGAAGGGATTTGAACACACGTTGATCCATAGGGTAATCCATTCACCCAAAAGAACAAGAACAGCATTAGTTAACAGCATTATGAGGCAATTTGTTTTATTATATAACACTATAGCCTGGGGATGTCTACAATGTTTGTCTTAGTTTTTTCTTTTAAGCATTGAATGAAGTAGAAAGCTGCAGAAATCACTTGAATCCTTCTCTGTGAACAAAAGCACTTTCAAAATAGCCTTCAGATGGATTGACAACAGTGATTGGTATAGAAACACTCTGGATATGTGTCTTGATATCTGAAATCACATCCTTTTTTTAAGTACATCGCATTGAAAGAAATACAATTTGCATTTATATAGTGCCCTTCACGCAGGGTAACGGTACATGAAATGTTCTGAGACGCAACTCTGCGTGCAAGGTGCTATGTTAAGGTCAAGTTGTTGTTGTAATATCTTGGATCACTTCACAGGGATAGGGTAAGGCGTGAAAAGGGATGAGGGACAGGGGTAGAGAGTTGATTAATACATTACGAGGACTGAAAATACACTGCAAATACAAATGCTTCTCGTGTCAGAAATTTTGACAAATTTGGTTGTCACCTTCTTGCGTATCTGGAAACATGATGGAAATTGACTGGGTTACCAGGATACAATGTTTGCACTACATTTCATTTCTCTTTACTTTTGTAGAAGTGACATCCCTGTAAATTGCTTGCTCCGTGTCAACCAGGTAGATATTTCCTGACATCTCACATCTTCAGCGACGGATTCCCGTTGTTCCCTTGGGCTGTTTTTATTCCATTGCCGGGGTATGGCATCTTCACATCCTGACATCCTCATCCCCTGCACCACAAAACTCATTTATTATCAATAAAAATAAAGAAAGTGAAGCTGGTTCTGGTGACATAAAATATCACCAGGAATAAAATACAGCTTGATAACGAGTGGTGGGTGATATTGAGGTGGGGTGGGGGTGGGTAGTCTCTCAATCATTGTTAGATTTTCCTCAACCAACTTAGGTGCACACACAAACATGAGCAATTCACTCCTACCCAGTAGTAATCTATTGATTTGTGAATCGGTAAGTCTGGCACATCGGATAAGATTCACAGTGGAGACAAAAATCACACATTCCGTAAGATGTGACAGTAGCTACGTCTTCTCTCACCGTGCCCTCTGTGCCTGATATTATTCAGAGCTGCTAGACTGCTGCATGTTTGGTGAACAGTTTCCTGCTGTATTTTTTCTCTCTTTCATTTTCTCCTATCACTTTTTCTTCTCCACCCCTCGTGAAGCCATTTTGCTGCTTTTACCCTGAATTGCATTGGTGGATTACTCTCGGGAGGGGGCGAGGAAGGAGGGGGCGGGGAGGGAAGGGGCGAGGAGGGAGGGGGTGAGGGGGGGGGGGGCGAGGAGAGAGGGGGTGAGGAGAGAAGGGTTGAGGGGGCTGGGGGTGAGTAGAGCAGCAGAAGGCAATGAATTTAATTCTTGAAAATGTGTCAGAAGTGACAACATACAAACATGGTGTAAATATATTTAAACATTTATGCATCCATGTGAGGCTGAATTATTGTACATTTCACTACTGAATAAAATACATTTTATCTCCAAAGAACTGATGCATTATTAACACTATTAAGACGTCCAGTGCAAATAATAAGCGATGATGTGCAACTTCAAGCTGAAGCCAGATTAGTCATGTAACCACAACGGTCTAGATGCTTCCCATTAGCGGGGCCCACATTCTGCTGTGTTAAACTCAAATGCCAATAGACCATACATCGATTTCTGTATTTATAACACTGGGAAGGGTGCAGAACACTCATTAGGTGGCCATCAGATATGCATGTGCCATAAAGCTACAGGATTAAAGTTTGAAATTCCCCTCATATTAGCCAGGGTGACCGTTCTTGACTTAAAATTTTAAATTGCATAGGACTGTGGAAAATTCTCAATATCAGGTCTGATCTGGAGGCGTTTTGCCCACAAAATATACAGACAACACAGTATGTTCTGTGAAGCGCTTTGTGACGTCTCAAAGCAGTGATAAGGTTCTGTATCAAATGGAATCATTATTATATTACTATTATATTTTTATAATGGGCATCTACATCTGTACATGAACCAGCAGTGATAACAATAACAAGTGTTTTGTGTAGGTTCAATGTTACCTCCTTCAGACTCAAGATCCTTGGTCTCCAAACAACCGCTTGCATTTATATAGTGCCCTTCGTGGGAAGTGGGGTAGAGTATCGGAGCGCTTACAGGGGCGAAGCCTGGCTCTGAGCCGGGGCGAGGGTGGGAAGCGATCGTAATCAGAGGGTTAGTGTGACAGCAGCCAGTGCAAAGAGGGAGGGGTTGAGGAGGGGTTGTGGGGTGGGGGTGGTGGGGGTGCGAAAAAGAAGTTCTTCAGGCGCAATCTGCAAATGGGATAGTTGGGGGCAAGTGTGAGGTTTTGAGGGAGAGAATTTCCAAAATTTGGGGGGGCATTGCTGCTGAACCAGCCAATCGCTAATGATTATTCATTATCTTTCATTTTGCTTATTGCTTTGATCGTTCTGTTCAAAAAGATTGAACAGCAGTGAACAGATTACATATGACCTTTTTTTAAATAATTGGAAGTTAGAAAAGGGAACGCTAACAAAGTGAGATGATATCATCAGTTGTGTTGTCACTCCCTCAGGCTGCTACTGGGAGCGTTTCATCCCAACTGTGTGTTAATTCATCTTCCTGTCCTCCAATGAGTCAGCAATGCACGACTTACATAAAACCCAACAGGAGGAGAAGCAAAAGGTTGTTAAATATAATCATTGAGGCATTTGATCACGTGATAAAAGCTACTCACTCCCTCTCAAAACATTCTGATATTCTTTCAAACAAAGAGACTTACTTGATGTGACTTACTTGGTGAGATGTTCCTCTTAAGTGGTACCCTAATAATAATGCCTAATAATAATCCCTCAAAAAACCCCACAATAATACAAATTGGTCATTTCAATCCACGACTATTCATGGGACATTGCTGTGCGCAATTGGCTGCCGCGTTTCGCCCACAAATATACAGTCAGTTGACTTTACAGTATGTTCTATGAAACGCTTTGAGACGTCGATAAGATGTGAAAAACGCTGAATCAAAATACAAGAATTTTTACTATTGTCCATCGGTAGTGATAGCTTCATTCTGATCAGAAATTACTTTAGATGGAAAGGTAATTTTTCAAATATTATTCCAATGGATGTGTACAGAGTCGGAGTTGGTAGAACTCTTGCCTTTGAGTCAGAAGGTTGTGAATCCAAGGCCCGTGTTTAGGATTAAACCTGTTTCGATCTCTTTTCTCCAAGCATTACTTTTTTGTCCTTGGTATTGAACAACATATGAGGACTTTATTAAAATATGAACATAACATAGTACAGTAAACACTGACATTGCTGTGTGCAATTGACTGCCGTGTTTTGCCCACAAATATACAGTCAATTCACTTCACAGTATATTCAGTGAAGCGCTTTGAGACGTCTAGAAGACGTGAAAAGTGCGATATCAAATGCAAGGATTATTATTATTATTATAAACACGCCACTTTACCCCGTTGCCAAAGTCTTTGCCATCAATTCCGAGCATGCTGTGAATTGCCTTAACATCCCAGCGTTGCATAACATTACCATAATCTCTGACCCCCGTGCAGTCTTGAGAAATTTAAAGCAAGCGAAATTACAACAGGGAACATGGCAATGCTGCCGTTGGCGACTTGTGTGCTGTGCTTGTGTCTAATTTAATAATATGTTCACTCAGACACAAATCAACTGACATTGAAAGCGGTATTTGCCATGCGAAGTGCAGTGAAGAGGCAGAGCTAGTCTGTGTTCGTTGGGTTTCTTTCCTCCTTTATTCTCTGCTCCCTCTCACTCATTGTTGTCTCAGCAGCTGCGTTTGTGCTTTATTTTCTTCCTCGATTCCCATTGATTTCTCTGGCGGACGTGTTCACACTCAGCTCCACACTCTGGACCTCTAGGCTCAACAACGCCAGTGCCTCCTCAAAGCCCTTCAAAGCCCTCCATGGACTCGCCCTACCCTGTCTCTGCGACCTCCCTACTAACCCCTACTAACCTGCCTGCTCACTCTGCTCAGCAGGAAGAGACGACAGGGCAGTTTATAGCTGACCCAGATAGTGGCTCTGTTTGAGAACTGCTCACATAGGTATACACATGAGCGACTGGGAGAGTTACAGCATCTGAATGACAACAACAACATTCACTTATATCATACCCATAAGGCAGAGTGTTGCCTTTGGAGTGCTGAACACTGGGACTAGGAATTCCCATCTCTCCTTCCGCTGTCTTTATTATCTTGGATGCTCTTACAGCTCACACATTGTGACTCTGGCTGCAACATTAACATTACAATGAGAAAGCTACTGATCACACACTGACACCCAAACAAACATTGCATTTGTGATCATTCCTTGATCACGTGCAGTGCTATGAAACTAAAAACTTGACAATCTCTGCCAGATAAAAACACAAGCGTTAGTCCAAGTTGGTGGCAAAAATATTCATTGCCAGCAATGATAAGTCCAGCCACATCCATAGGGTTGATTTCCATTCTGATGAGTTCAGTTATTGTTCCTCCAATGTCTGCGAGTAACAGGGCACTATTCTGTTCAATACCCCTGGCAATAACTACCGCTGGGGTTATACAACTTGGCCAAATACTTTCTCCAATTGCCCTGATCCTCCAGCACGGAAACCTCTAACATGTGTTCGGAGCCCAGGAGCATGAGAATCTGTGCTGTGGGCAACTCCATATGCCAATCCAAGGCCCAATCATTCTGCATGGACACAGGGCACCAGCAGTCTGCACCACTAGTTTCACGGTAGGATCCTTAACCATGCTTAACTAACGTAGGCTGCTCTCAAAACCAGAGGTGACGCCAAGACCTTTGACATACGAAAAGCTGTTAAGTTGCTTGTAAAGCTATTCCTTTGCGTTCTCAGTCCAGATGCTTTTTTTTAATTAGGAAATGCGATTACATGTGATGTAACTATTATCAGACCCAAGCCCGTGAAAGCTAAACCTGAATGCAATGAGGCAACACTGTTTTTATTGCGCCCCTTTCAGTTAGCAGGTGATGCTCCCAGCACAGAATTTCCATGGTTTCACTGCTGGGAGTTCGAATAAGGACGAGGCTCCAACAGCAACAACAAATAACATTTATAGAGCACCTTTCACATTGGGAGGATGACCCAAAGCGCTGAACAGTCAGGGGTTGGAACCCAAGCATGGGGGAGAGGCAGGGTAGTGGGGAAAGGGAGGGAGAGAGGTGGGATGGTGGCAGAAGGCATGATTGAAAAGGAGGATCTTGAGACTGGCCTTGAAGGAGGCAAGGGAGGAAGTGAGGCGAAGGGACTATGGGATGGAGTTCCAGAATGTGGCGGCAGAGTGGCTGAAAGCCCTGCCACCAATGTTAAAGGGGGAGGACAGGCGGGAGCCATGGAGCAGACCGGAGCCTGTTGAATGTAGAGGGCGGGCAGGTTGATAGGGAGTCAGCAGGTAGGAGACTGTGGATGGCCTTGAAAGTGAGGACGAGGATCTTGAATTTGATCCTCTGGGGGACGGGGAGCCAATGGCGCTGGGTGAGGGTGGGAGTGATAGGGTCCCAGAGCCTGGTGCGGGAGAGGACACGAGCTGCAGAGTTTTGCAGATTGGATAATAAGACACAATTGCTGTTATCTTTGCCTGAACACAGTTAATACGTTTACCCACAACCCCCGCGAAACGCTTTGTAGCATTTTGAAGTTATAGGTGCCATGTCAAATTTAAGGTGATGATAAAATAATATAACGGGATATTCTCATGTGTTAAAAATGTAGCGCTATAGCTAAATTTAAATTGGTCAGAACACTACATGGGTGTTCTGAGATGCTATTAAGCTTGAAGGGGGCTGTATAAATGCAAGTTGTTGTTGTTGCTATTTGATAATAAACAGCAGGCACCTGATGCAGTAGCTTTTGTTTGAGCCTCTCTCATTGGTTTCCTCTACTTTTTTTTAAATGTCATATGTAAATCTCGTTGAAAATATAGCTCGTCTATTTGGTGCATCCTGCCTGTGATTTCCGAGTGGAGCCTAGAACCATAAGGAAACTGTTACTGTAAACACAAGAGAATGAGTCAATCACTTAGTCAGCGTAACTCTGTCCCCACGCGAGGAAAGCCCTACAATTGACCAGATATGATTTAAGATCGATAGAGCTGAGCACCAGCGGGGATTTGCTCTGTGGGAAGCCTGTTGTGTACAGAGTTTGTGGAAATGCATGGTACAGAGAGTGGTTTGTTAAAAACACTGTCTAATTGCCAAAATGCTGGTTGCTTTCACACTCCGAGTGTTCTCTTTGTCTATCTGACAAACACAAGTGGAAAAGTGTTTTGCGTTTCACTCAGCACAAGCCAGGGATTTGAAGCCTGCACCTGTTTGATCAGTATGGGTTTGTGTGACAACAGCCAGTGCTTTTAGGTGTGCCTCCAGGCGATGGGGAAGCTATAAGAACATTGCTGAACAGTTGTTGTTGTTGTTGATGACGGATTTTAAAATAAATATTTTTCACGGGTTAATAGCTGTGAAGTAAGGCAAGGGGGGGAACCGTATGTTCCTTTGCCTTGTCTGCTTAGAGTTATGGAGTACAGTGTAATATTTTACTCCTGAATTGACAGGGCACACCAATAGAAATTCCACAGTGTTGGAATTACTGTCTATGTGAGCAGTAGATTGGTGCATCTTCTGTGGATAACGTAAACTTCCTGTCTCCTCAAATAGCACTGCATTCATTTAAGGATACAGCATTAAACTATCAGAAGGGATTCACGTTTCAATCTAAACACTGCAACCCATAACAAACGGTCTTGTATGTAAGCCTCAGACGGTGCTATTTATTATTTGTCACTATCACCTCATCCACTTTACAGTGGAAGTTCATACCTCTCCCCCACTCCAGTCTCCCCCAGCCTCCCTCCAATTATTTCCATGGAGATGCCTTTGTAAATGTAGAACAATAGCAGAATTTTCCTGTGCATCGATCACTTCAGATTGCTATAACATAACGTAAGCACAATGCGAAGATCAGCAGCTCATTCTCCTCTTTGAAACATGTGGATCTGTTAATTATTCATCCAAATGGAGCAGTTTTAGTGCCTCTTCGGTAGACAGATTATTAACACACGTCTGGGAGCGGATGGAGGGAGCAGCGTAAATACTGGGCAAAGCCACAAATCAACTGTTTCAGCCATGCGGTCAAAACCTGACATTAATAGAACTAATGTGGCAGGGTGTTTTGTGTATGAATAGGAACCGTAGAAAAATAGAACTCTACTTCACGTTCGGATCTCTCTCCCTGAGTGGCCTGTTCCTCGCCCGTCTAAAATCCTGCCTCTTTTACTGTTCTTTCAACTATCTCGCCCTCTCTACCCCTCCTTCTCCCTCCGGTCTTGTCTCCCACTTAGTCATTGAGACATTTTTCCTATGTGAGTCGTGCTTTATAAGTACTGACTCCATGCCGGCAATGTAAGGCTTCTTGTTAATCACTGACAAGTCCAGGGTAGATGATATGAGTAAATTTGGCAGGATGTGAAATCAGATGTCTGACATTTGGATTTGAATAGACCAGTGCAATCAAATTGATGATAGGAACAGTGAATGTGTCCAGCAATACAATACAGAGGTTTCATAACTAAATCCTCTATCACCCTGAGTTTACACTCAAACTGCCCCAGTGTGTTTTTCGTAACAGAAAATTCACCTTTTGCCGTCACTGATGTTCAGCGGTTGAGGAAATTACTTTAATAATATTATAATGTTAGTAAATTATATCAGATACTCATCAGCCAATTGTGGCCCTAACCATTGCAATGCCCCAACTCTACCCCTCTGTCTTGCCCCCTCTTTGTTTTTTTCTTTATGTTCCACCTAAAAAGCTATCTCTTCAAAACCACATCTTTTCAAGTGAATATTAAAGATCCTATGGTACTATTCGCAAAGAGAACATCATTTTCCTCTGGTTTCCTGGCTAACAATCCCCATGGTTACTCACTTTATGAGGTTTGGCAGGATGTGAAATCAGATTTGACCAGTATAATGAAATGGGTCATGGGAACAGTGACATTGTCAGTGACACTCTGCTTCATGAAGTGAGTGACCAATTTTATCTGGGGGATTTTGCACCAAATTGTCTGCTTCGTTCGTCTACAAAATACACTTTACAAAAATCCTTGCGCTTTGGGACATCCACTGAACGTGAAGGATGCTGTATCAAATGCAAGGATTATTATTTAAATCAAGGTTCTGCAGCATTAATCTTAAATTGTTCTTAATTGAGCCTAAAACAAAACGGCTTGCAGAATGCCGCAATTCCCCCCGATCTTAAATTGGAGGATAAAATGGTCTGACAGGCAAGCCTAGTTGGAATTTCAGGCCTGCTGTGGGTAAATAATGCCTAGCTCCGGCTTTTAAAAGGCTGGAAGTTGTGAGAGGGAGGCAACAGCTAAGATAGTTTTGAGAAAATATATAATTATCGGTTCGTTCTACATATGAATGGATAATTGGTTCCCAGTGACTACTGCAGTCTACATTTACATGTTACTATTAACCGTTTACATGTTCAAGTTAAACTACCACTAAGGTGACCTATATATGTACCGTTTGGTTTCATGAAATGATCTATTGAGCTGTGGCACTTTTATGTGAACAGTGTGACTCAGCCACGCCTTTGAGCAATTTGTTTCAGTCATGGTTTGTTCCCGCGTGTGGCCATAACTCCACATAGAACTCTGGTGGCTTTGACTTGCTTTCTACTCAAACTGGGTGGGATGTAAAATGAGCCCTGAAAAACTGAGGCCACAATGTGTTTTGTAATGTGCAATGGGGAGGCCGGGGTCCCGTGGATCGGGGCCAGCGTTAGCTAGAGACAGGGATGGGAACCATGACCCATTTGGGGGCTTTCGGATTTTCCCGCCTGAATTTCTGCGTGACATCACTCGCCCTATCCCCCTACTCCTCTGGTTCCTTCCCCTCTTTTGAACACCTCATCGTCTGCCACTCAAGATTCTCCTCATTTACCACCTCCCCTCCCCCCCAAATCCTCCTCCACCTTCATCTCTACACTCCTAGCTTCCCTCTGCATCTGCTCCGATCGCCTCATCATCCTCGGTGACTTCAACCACCACTTCACCTCTCTTTGCTCCACCTCCTCGGATGTCTCTCTCCCTCCCAATTCTTTCCCTCCCCTCCTCCCTTCCCTGCCCCTCCTCTTGCTTGGGCCCTGACTGTTCAGCGCCTTGGAACGTCCTCCCCATGTGAAAGACATAAATATATCAATGTAATTTTGTTGTTGTTTTAATTTTGCTCCCACACCCTACCCCACCCCACCCAACAATTTTTTGGAGAAAGATTATTATCCCCGTAAAGTGATCCAAAGAATTGGCTAATGTGTTCCTACTTACTGTCATCACACTGTGTGAGCCCACATAGCAAAGCACGATGATGATTGTAATGTGAAAGAGTTGTGCAGTAATTCTCCCTTCCTATCAGTTCAGTTTGGCCCAGGGCAAACTTGGGAGGACTGTGTGTTCAGTTAGTCTGGAGTCTGACACAATCAGAAACACTGGGAGGGACATTGTTGACTACATCACTTATTTATTGTCCTTACGGATGTTGAATGTGGTTTTGAAAAATGAACTGGACAAGTCCTTGGAAATGAAAAGGATTCGGAGTTATCAGAAGATCCACAATATTCACCTCTAGGGGAAGTTATATAATTGGCCACAAAGTAGGAAATGAATGACAGCAATTTTTTCTTTCATTTGCCGTGGATTGGTGAGGATCGCACAGCACATTTTATTACCCTTTGCGACCTTTAGTGGGTTCTTACGGTTTAACCTATTCAGTGGAGGGAGCTGTGTGTCGGTGCTGGCGAGGCTGCCTTATTCAACAACAGATTTAAAAGTCCACAAAGTTATGACCTTATGCTTCAATCATTCAGCACAAAAGTTGCAGAGGACGAGTGTCATTTGTAATGAGCTTGTTTGCCCGTTATCCACAGGAATTCCCAGGGCTGTCAAAGAACAATATAGAAAACATTCCCTCAACTGTCACACACAGAACAATACATTATTACTGCTCTGAACTGAGGCAGGTTGGAAGTACAATTTTGCAGCCCAACTTGTCCACGGTGAGCAGCCCTGAAATATAATGTGCGCTCCGATCTGTGACCATTTGTTACACTTAATTATTTCCTTGGTGCTCCCATTTCCAGTAAGAGTTTCAGTTCTGGCACAAGTTATCCCCACTGCACTCTCCCAGTGCACCACATATGTCATTCACATATCAAATGTCTTGATTGCTTTTTCACCAGAATGACTCAGGCGGGTTAGTTCCACTCATAGAGCTACTGTGTTTTACCGAGCAGGCTTGCTTGACTAGTTCAGTGATAGGGCTCACACTCTGAAGCTAAATGGCATCAATACCGGGTAGTTAAAGCACTATGAGAAATAGCCTGAAGAAAGTGAGCAGGGATCAATGCGATCTCGGAGACTTTTGCTCATGCAGCTTTGCCAGGTAAACCAATGTGGATTGAAAAGCTGTCTGCTACTGATACAGCTGACAGATTAGATGTACAGGATTCTTCGCAGAAGACCTCAGTGCCTGAGCCTCTAGCTGAGCAGCCGGGATCGAGGTAGACAGATCCATCTTTAATGAGGCGTGTCACCACGTTTTGACGTTTTGTTATTCAAGAACCGACTTGAGTTGAACCAGCAGGGACGTTAATAGATTGTTTTACTCCAAAATGAGGAAAGAAGTATTCAAGGTGGACGATCGAAGAGCAAAGTCTTGAGACCGGCCTTGGAGAGGGTGAGGCGGAGAGATTCCTGAGTTCGGGAAAGCTGAAGACCTTGACCGCCAATGGCAGGGCCAGGGATGTGGAGCAGGCCAGCGACCGTCAAGCGGAGGGAGTGAACAGATTGACCAGAGGGTGATAGATGTCAAATATGAGGAGTAGGAAAGGAAACACTTTCTAATTAAATTCCTGCTGTGAGTCAGCTCGGGGCATTTAAAAGCACACTCTCCTCATAAAAATGTCTTTGCCAAACACTGTAAGACAATTATGGAAATCACACTAGAATGGATCCATAGGTCACAAGCACATCACTATAGTATCAGCACGTAACATCATCGCAAATACAGTACCATTCCACTGTTTCCCTGAATCTTTTTGTCCTCCCCATCCTTACAGAGAGCATACCCCTCCAACAGCCTCCGATTTCTTCCACACAAGCTGCAAAGGAGGCATTCAATTTTGTAGGTCCTCTTTCCCACCATTAATTACCTGAAACTTTCAGTAAAGCTGTTAATGTGGAGTCCTGTCGCTCAGTGGTTAGAGCACCCGCCTTGCAAGCAAGAGACCTGGGTTCACTTCCAGGCAGGGCGAGAACCTCGGGCAAGTTTCCTTACTCCACACGCCTAATAATAATCCCTCAAAAACAACAACAATAAATTAGTCATTTTCATTCTACGACTGTTTGTGGTGCACTGCTGTGAGCAATTGGCTGCCGCGTTTCACCCACAAATATACAGTCAATTCATTTTGCGGTACAACTATTTTTGTAAATAGTATAAATGTACATTATACTGTAGTTGAAATTGACTAATTGCAGAAAGCATTTGGCACTTAAGATGAAGCTGGGTAATTTGCATGATCCATAATAATAACAATAATAATAATAATCATCCATGCAGCTGAATATTGCACCTTATCGCGTGTTTGAGACGTGTCAAACCGCTTCACGGAATATACAGTAAAGTGAATTGACTGTATATATTTTTGTAGGTGATTACAACCTAGAGTGACATCAAATTGCTGCATTTGTTATCCAGTACAAAATACAAATTACATTTGCAAAGCACCTTTCATGTCGGGAGGATGTCCCAAGGTACTGGGATATAGCGCCTTATCACGTCATTCAGGCGTACTAAGCGCTTCACAGAATATGCCTTAAAGTAAATTCACTGTATATTTTGTGGGTGAAACTTGGCAGCCACTTACGCTCAGTGTGCCCCACAAACATTTGTAGAATGAGTGACCATGGTGTTGTACAGAGGCGATACGGGATGGAAATAAGTCACTGAGCCCAACTAGTCTGTGTTGCCGATTATATTCCCTCCACGTGAGCCCCACCCCTTCTATTCTGCTTGATTTTCTTCTCCCTTCTGTAAGTTAAATGCACTCATACTATTTACTTTATCTACACCTTCCGGCAGTGAATTCCGCATTCTCACAACCCATTCCCTGGCAAGGAGAAATGAACCACCGTTTCAGTGTTTCATATCCTGAGGGCTTCTGGTTTACATGCTCACTCACACATTGCAATTTCATGATACTGTAATAATAGATAAAATATATATATATTGAATTAAAGTAGATTAATGAGACAGATTGCAATGTTAACCACAGTGTTGTGTTTACAAAGCTTAAATTGTGAAGAACGGAAGAGAAGGCATCTTAATGTCTGGCATTGCAGGGAAGCTCTGTAAGATGAAGATATTGAATGAGATTGTTGAGAACTTGCATTTATATCAAAAGCAAGGATTATGATTTTAGTACAGGGGTACATTAGAGAGATTCCTTATTACAAACCATTACACTGACAGGTCTAATTACTGATCTCATTGACTTAGGAGCTGTATGCTAAAAGCCTCTCTCTGGCCTGGGAGACACTGGCGATGTTGCAGATCTTAATGTTTTGCTTCTGTGCCTTGTCTAATTAGCACTGCACACATTGGTGGTGTCCCACAGCACTCCATCTCACCCCATCTCATCTGCTGTAACTTGACCTTCCCCGATGCCATTTCATCACACCGTAGCCCCAGGCCCACCACTGAAATTGCCACCTTCAAGTAGAAAGCTGTAGGAAGCTGAAATTTTACCTCCTGGTTCATGCTGCAACTCCAATGCTCAGCGAGTGCTGCGTTGTTGGAGCTAATATCCTTTGGATGAAATGTTACATGGAGTCCTATAGCTTAGTGGTTAGAGCACTTGTCTCGCAAGTGAGAGGATCTAGGTTCGATTCCCAGGCAGGGCAAAACCTTAGGTAAATTTCCTTACTCCAACAGCCCATTTATCTCTCAGTAAATAGGAACCCAGTTCTCTATCAATTGGTAGATTGCTTTTCCAGGGGGTAATAATCCCTCAAATTTTTTTTAAAAAAATTGGTGATTCAATCCTTGACTGTTTGTGGGACACTGCTGTGTGCGTTTGCTGTGTGCCATGTTTTGCCTGCAAAATATTGTCAATTTGCTTTACAGTATGCTTTGTGAAACACTTTGAGATGTCTCAAAAACATGATAAGGCGCTATGTCAAATCCAAAGGTTATTATTATTTGAATCCAAGGCTGTTCATGTGGACGTGAATGATCCTATGGTATTATTTGAAAAGTGAAGAGGTTTCTCTCAGTGTCCTGGCCAACAATATCCAGATAAAATTGGTCATTCGCTCCCGTTGTTGTATGCAAATTGGCCTCCACAATCACTTGCACTCACTTTTCAGTAACTCCTGTGAAGCGCTTAGAGACATTCCACTGATGTGAAAAGCACAGAATCGAATGCAAGGATTATTATTATTTGATGGCAATCATAGCAATCGATTTGGTAAGAAGTTTAGATCAAACGGCTTTAAGTCCGGTTCTATGGGTTGGACGTGTTTGATTTACCAGCCCTGTACCATCCTATCTCGGGCAATCTGGAGCCATGGAAACCAATTTGGCACCAGAGAGTGTGTTTACCGTCGCCATGGAGCTGAGCACACGATTGCTGGACTGGATCCACATCAAGGCCGTGTGCATTCAGAACGGAAGCCAATGGCATGGCAGCCTAATAACAGCCTTCCAGTTGGGGTGGCCTCCTCTGGTTTCAAACAAATATTGACTGCATGCAGTGTTGCGAACGATCCCAATAATCAATGAAGTGTAGCATCTCTTGGGTAAACTCATTGCTATTTTTTTTAAAAAAGGTATTTCCTCTCCTTTTCCTTATTTCGGTCTCCGCTTTCATCTTCCCTGGCCGCCAGGAGAAAGACTAGAACATTTTTTTTAGTCGTTTATTCTTCTCCCTATCTCACTGTGTGAAAGCCTTTTTTTTTCCATGAACTATCTACTCTGCTCCTACTCTCCTACTCCCTCGCTATGCTTCCTGATAATCATTGTGTTCCATATAGGGTTTAATGTGCATCAATTTCTCTCAGGATTCCACATTAAGGAAACCATTGGGACATAATTCCTCAATCTACAGGAACACCACTCCAATGGTTTACTAATGCAGCTACATTTCCACAAGTGCGTGCTTGACAAACATCTGACTTCCTGAAGGAATCCCTTCTCAGTTCCTTGATGAACAAATCCTGTTAGAATTCACTGTGTAACAAACCATAGTGGTTAGCCCAGAATTTGGCAAATTGTTGACTTTAGTCCTGACATTGAAACCGTTTTCCTGCTGTTCTTAAAAGAACCTTGAAAAAAAATAGCTCAAAATTCAGTTTGTATTTAAGAATTTGTCAAATTCCAGTTGCTCTGAAATGCTTCATAAACACAGCAAATATAGACCCAGGTGAGCTTTCCCTGCCATTAAGGACACCCTTGTTATTAAAGTAAAACTCTCAGCTGTTAAATCTATCCTTAATCACTTGGGACTTTTACGCACTCGAGTTAGTCGGTTAGTTGTTACATGTGGGCACATTTATTCTACATATTCATCCATTTCATGACCTATTATTTTCTAATGAAACTCAGGGGGATTTGAACTCACACTGAGAATGCATTTGCAAGACTCCCCCTGTCCTACCCACTGCTGGAAATGGCCAAGTGTGACCCAATTGTGTGGGAGGG
This sequence comes from Hydrolagus colliei, assembly GCA_035084275.1. NCBI lineage: Eukaryota > Metazoa > Chordata > Chondrichthyes > Chimaeriformes > Chimaeridae > Hydrolagus > Hydrolagus colliei. The sequence goes on along the minus strand of CM068747.1, from coordinate 3,811,217 downwards.
ATTCCTGCTGAGAGATTGTCAATGAACAGCTGGGAACCTCGAAGTAAGAGAGAGAGTAAGGGAGAGCAGTTGTAAAAATGTCACAAATCCAGGTCACGAATGGCGTCACACTAATGAAAAGTTCTCTGGCTGAGTGCCTTGCATCTCGTAGCATGGAGAGAAAATCTTCGGAGTCTGCCAATATTTATGATCAGTCAGAAGCAACTATAACCATCACAGGTCTATATAGTGACACAATGAATCACTTCACAATAGCAGAACAATTCTCCCCTTAAACTCTGTGAATCACGAGGAGGTCATTATTATTAGTTAATGACAACAGTACAGTAGCCTCTCTTCAGCTGGTAATAATAATCTTTGCATCTGACATAGCGCCTATAATAATAATCCTTGCATTTGATACAGCACCTTATCACGTCTTCTAGATGTCTCAAGGTGCTTCACAGAATATACTGTAAAATGTATAAACTATATACTGTAAAGTGTATATATGCGGGTGAAACGTGGAAGCCGATTGCGACAACAGTGTTCCACAAACAGTCGTGGGTTGAAATGACCGATATATTTTGTTTTTTTTGAGGGATTATTGTTAGGAAATGTTAAGATGTTTCAAAATGCTTTTACAATTATTATTGCACAGTGCAGTACTGTACTGTCCCACAAGGAACAACAACAACAACGTGGATTTATATAGCGCCCTCCAGACGGCGTCTCACAGCGCTTAAAATAGCCAACAAATCAATGACCTTGAGGATTATCTGGAAGATTGCTATCCAGGACACTGGGAGCAATTTACATCTCTTTTTGAATAGTGCTTTGGATTATTTATTATTACAGGAGTCCTGGAGCTCAGTGGTTAGAGCACCCACCTCGCAAGCGAGAGACCTGGGTTCGATTCCCATCAGAGCAAAACCTTTGACAAGTTTCCTGACTCCCGATAATAATCCCTCAAGAGAAAAAAACGATAATGATTTGGTCATTTCAATCCATGCTGTTTATGGGACAATTAGATGTCACGTTTCGCCCACAAACATAGAGTCCATTCACTTTCCAGCATATCCTGTGAAGCGCTTTGAGATGTCTAGAAGATGTGTACAGCGCTATATCAAATGCAAGGATTATTATTATTCACCTGAACAGACAGTCTAGACCTTGGTGTAACGTCTATGGATTGCTCTTTCGGCAATCTAGCGATACATGGGATAGTCAGTCTAGATGTAAATAGATCTCATCTTTTAACTGTCATTAGCATGGTTTTCATTTCATTGACGCTGTGGTGAACATTACAAAAGCTTGCTGATATTAGAGTAGGAGTACAAGGCTGTAATTTAATCTGGTCCACATGACATCCGATTAGAATTTCTTTTATTTTTAATAAATTAGGATTGGTTATAAATATAAGTGTAACTAAGCTTGGTTCTTGTGGCTTACAATGTCAACCTAACCCCAGGAGTAAAATATAGCTCATTTCTCATTCCTGACCTTCATGATTCTCTGCGTAATAAATAAATACACTTTAACTTCGTGTTCAAAGGAAGTCTGACTGTATTCTCGTACCATTAGTAATAATTCTTGCATTGATAATAATGCCTCAAAGGTAACTTTTGTAGAGTGTAGGGAGCCTTGAGGTAAATGCCACAGTCAATTTGCACTGTGCAGCAATGTCTCACTAACAGTCATAAAATGGCCAATTTCATTTGAAGGATTGTCAGCCTGGACACAAAGGAAACTTTCTTCTCTTTTTAAATAGTTTTTTTTTAAATCTTGAGCATTAATCTGAACAGGCAGATGGAACTTTGGTTTAAGATCTCATCCAAAGGATAACACCTCCTTCAATGCATCCCACCCACCCCCAGAACTGCATTTGGGTGTACACCTGATGATGTGAGATCAAAGGCCCGATGTGGGGACTGAACCCACAACCCTCTGACTCAAAGGTGAGAGTGCTACCAACTGAGTCAGGGTGACACATATTGAGCTGCTGTGAGTTTCCAGCAGTAAGTGGTTTCATTTCAGATTTGCAGGACTCGGAAGATGCCTTTTATGACCATGTAGTCAATGTATTGTAGTGAATGATAGGAGGACACATTGAGATAAATGAACAGAGATTTATAATACAAAGCCTTTAAACCTATCAAATGAATCACAGTGTTCAGGTGACATTCTCAATTCTGACATTCTAACTCTGTTCTTAGTGCGTACCAAGCAGGATGTAATGGTTCCAACACATTTGTTGTCCATCATATAATAAAAGGCGTCTTCCCAGAGAGAAATTCCATCAGCACGGGTGGTTAGATAGAGATGGTGCGACACTGGAAATGCGATTTTAAAACGACAATGAGGGTGCAAATGCGTTGAACCAGGTGATTTTTGGAGGACTCATAGTCTGCTTTCGTTTTGAAGACAGATAAATTTCAATTGGATTCATTGGTAGTACTTTTTATTCAAGTACTGTAGTAATAATATTAATAGTCCATAAGTACAGCAGGGTCTTACAAACAGCCACTGCACCAAAAGTGGGCAAGAGAGCTGACTGAGGACAGGATTGATTAAACTTTTAGTAGTTTGAGATTATTCCACTATCCAAATTCAGATTAAAAAGAGTCTCCTCGACCGACTGCTCCTGGTATTTGGGCAATGATGTAACATGAATCCTTTGGTCTGAACAGCAAAAGACTTCACAAGATTAGTTTGGATGAAGAAGGCCCTTTGGACTATTTCATCTCATCACAACATCAAGCTGTGTGAGTGCAGCTTTGTAGCTTCAACCTTTTATGATCGGAGCACGGGAAATTAATCCAATGTATCAGGAAGGCTCAAGTTGTTTTCTGTATCTAAATTTGAATCACAAAATATTATAAACTCAACACCAAGTTATGGAAGTTGTGAAACCATTTTGCACAAGGCAACATTAGTGAAACACGTGATTGCAATACATGCAAATTGCTACTTTCAAAACTCAGCAGAATTTACCACATTAGAAGTGGCCTCGAAATTGTGCGAAGCTGCTTTCCCTCGAGTCTAACTGCAGGGCTAAACGCCCAATTCTGTAGTAAAAAAAATTCTGTTTTGCAGTGCTGTGCACACTTATTAGTGATGGTTATATGTTTTCTTCTCACATGGTACGTTTCACATGGACCTCACTGTTTCGCAAGAATATTTATAGCATCAGCTTGGCATGGTAATTATTCCCGTCCATCTTTCCAATCGAATGGCAGGAGTCATCTCAGCTTTTAGATAATAGACGGGTCACACACCCAACCCCACACCCAACCCCACCTCTCTCCCTGGCTCAGTGTCAAGCTGTGTCATTGGTAAATGCTCTGAGACGCGACCAACACAAAAGGTGCTATGTAAATGCCAGGTGTTATTGTTGTTGCAATTTGATAGTGCCTTCCTGTGTTCATTTAATATGTAGTGGCTGTGTTGGTAGCAATGATTTCAGTCACAGAAACATTCATCAAAAGAGGAATTAAGGTCACAGGTTACTGACAGCCTTGATATAAGCTGCAAACAACCACTTACAGTACCATGTTTGTAATGTGTCTGTCGCTGCGTTCTGCTGCAGCATGTTTCATGTCAGTTATAAGATTTGGAACCTTTTGTCAGGACCTTTGCTGTGTGCTTAGGAACCCTAATTGGCCGGCTTTAGTTAATGGGTGTTTTGTATTTGCTGAAACAAAGCTAGTAGCCCTCCTGAATTTTATTTAATTGAGCAGCTAATGGCTCCTTTTTGACAATAACTAGCCATACTGTTACTTCTCCATTAAACGAGCTGCAGACAAGACAGGAAAGAGTTTGAAGCTCAGCTGCTTGTTGATTGTGTTGTCGGTTCTCAGCCTAGTTGTCACTAGCAGGTGGGAGCAATGAACAGTGGCAATTGTTTGACTCATTCTGCCTGAAGCCTGTTTCTCTATAAAGTTGAATCAATGGTGAACGTAGAGAATATATCATTACAATATCAAGGTCATTATTCCCATTGCTAGCATTGGGGAGACCAGCTAGCGTAGACCAGGGACTGGTGTCGGGGATTGGGGAGACCAGTGACTGAGCCTGAGATTTCTTAGTCTATATGGCTCAAATATGAAGTAGGCAGTGACATTACCAACTGATATATCGAAGGGAAAGCCTTTACTCACAATCTTACCTTCTCAGAAAATTTACCATGTGAACATAAAATTAATATGGCATTGCACAGATCCTCTGTTTCAATATTTCACCAGTTGGCATCTCGCTGACAGTCTGCGATATGATCCACAGAGAATGGGATCCAGACACATATTTGTACTCAATGTGTACTCAGTGTTACAAGGGGGGGATAGAAAGAAACAGAAGCTAGCATTCTGAAATAAGCCTGAAGGAAATCAGGGAACTGAACTGTGCTTTGGGCCCATCAACAGCAGATAGAGAGAGAGGCAATGGCATGGTTCGGGACTGACCTTTGCTCAGTACTGGTTCAGGTGCATGTTTTACAGGTGTGCTGGGTATTTGTATAGCTGAACGATGTATGAACATGATGTTGTCTGAGCAGAATAACTGCTGAACAAACATTTATTCAGACTTTCACTTGCACCAAATAAATTGCGATTGGCTGTCAGTTTCGAATGAATTTCCAGGTAGGCAAAGATCATACTTGCATAAGTAAGAACATTTCCAAATCTGATTTGCCTTTGCAAACTCTACTCACTGCGGGAAGACAACAGCATGGAATGCAAAAGAAATTTGGATGCAATGTGTATGGCAGCATTCTTAATCTAGACCCAACCTCTAGAACATTCTGCTTCAAAAGTGATTGGTTTTATAAATGTCTTGTTTTCAATGGTGGTACGTTTTGGAACCTACACATCTAAGTTGCCTTGGCCATTAGCCTTCATTCCCAGTGACATTGATGTGAGCTCCTAAGATCATTGCTTGCTGACTCTATGCCACGTGCTTTGAGATGATCTCCCTTCCCTACATGAAAGGTACTATACCAAATCAAAGTGTATTATTATTCACCATTATTATTAACAATCTCTTCAAATGAATCCACAACTGTTGTTGTGGGACACGGCTGTGCACATTTGGCTGCCGCATTTTGCCCGCAAACTATACAGCAGTCAATTCACTTTACAGTATATTCTATGAAGCGCTTTGAGATGTGATAGATTTCTCATTTATAAAGGGATTAAGGGGTATGGGGATAAGGCAGGTAGCTGGAGTTAGAGTAGAATATCAGCCATGATTGAATGGCGGGGCAGGCTCAATGAGCCAAATGGCCTACTCCTGCTCCTATTTCTTATGTTCTTATGATAGGGCGCTATATCAAATACAAGGATTATAATTATTATAATTGTCCTTTTTGCCCCTGTTACAGGCTGCAAATTACTCCCAGCTTAAACCTTTGGGCATGAGACATTAATACACAAACCACATCTTTCCTAATACCATTTCCCATTATTTTTGCCAGCCAAACATCTTATCACTCCTCACGGGACAAACGCACACAAAACGTAAGACGTTTTGTTTTGTCATAATGAAAAGTATATGGACCTCGGTATCCAGGGGGTAGTTTTATCTCCATCAGAGCAGATAAGATTAGACAAATCATCTGCTGAAAGCTGATATCTTCTGTAGGTAAATATTAACGGACAAGTAGCGTACAATCATTTGTATTTATTGTTCCACAAGAATGAATGGCAAAGAGCAATACACCTGCTAAATGCATTGTGATGTGACAGCCCCAGGCTTGCAATGCTGAATACAGTTTTATTATCCATCAAGCTGTACACATATGTGCTTACGGTGACTGCCACTCGATTCCCCAAAAGCATCTGTCAGATGCAGTGACATTGTGCAGGAGCAGGATGCCAGTATCTATTGCTGCTGATAACGGTGACTAAACATAAGAAAGAATCCAGCCTAAATGTCATTAAAATGTAGCAAAGTCATTTAGTTTCTCACTTTTCACATAAAAATAATCTGGGAACGACAGCCGATAACTGGTGTATTATCAGCTGTGGGTATTTTGTTCCCTATGATTTAATTTAATGGTCTTCTAATGCCTTTTCTTTTTGATGAATTGTTATCGAGTGAGTTTTGTACACCTTAGATCTGGCAAGTGTTTCCCCACCAATTGTTGCATCCTTTGCATTGTTTTAGTACAGCTGTCCGAGAGACGCCCCATTTGTCATTTCTGCATCAGTCTCAGAATTGTGTGCGTTTATAGTAGGACTTACTTCTGTTAAGACACCTATTTGTCCCCTTCCTCTCATGAAGGTGCTGACATGGCATGAGGTACGGCTTGGCGGGTACTGACCAGGCTCCTTGTAGCATCTGCCTGAAGTCAACCACAGAACCATAGATGGAACAGAAGACCATTCAGCCCATTGTATCTGTGCTGGCTCCTGCAAGAACAATTCTTTCAGTCCCACTTAATTCCCCTTTCCCCATACCCTGCAGCTGACTGTTTTAAATCCATCTACCTGGTTCCCTTTTGAAGACAAATATGGATTTTGCTGCAACTACGGCTTCCAGCAAGATATTTCACATCCTAACTATTTTGTGCACGGAAACATTTAATCTCACTTCCCCATTTCCTTGTTTATTAACTAATGGTTGTTCTTCAGCTGCTAGCTCAGATAGTGAGCGACAGAGTGACTACTGAATAGGAGGGAGGGAGGAGAAGGTGGTCACAGATGAGTGTTGCTGTGTCTTCACCAATGTCCATTCGGACCCACTTCCCAATTCATGTCACCGAATAGTAATCAGCACCTTTTTGTTTGATGTAACCATTATAAACAAAACACAAAATACTACAGATGCTGGGAATCTGAAACAAAAACAGAAGTTGCTGGGGAAACTCAGCGGGTCAGGCAGCATCCATGGAGAAAGGAAAATGGGCCAACGTTTCAGGGCTACAACCCTTCGTCAGACCGCCACTATAAACAAGGTTGCTTCCCAAGTCAACCTTCAGATGTTTCTGATTTGACAAGTACATTTTAATAATAATAATCTTGGCATTTGATATAGTACGTCTTTGAGATGCTTCAAAGCTCCTTGCAGCGTATAATGTAGACTGAATTAACTATATATTTTGTGGGAGAAATGTGGCAGCCAATGCCCACTGCAGTGTTCCACAAACAGCCATTGATTGATTGATTGATTTCAAGGGATTATTACCTCCAGAAAAGTGTTCCACCAATCGACTAACAACCGGGTTCCTACTTAATGCTTAGGTGAACAGTAGCATGTGGAGTAAAGAAACTTACTGAACGTTTCGCACTACCTGGGAATCAAACCCAGGCCCTCTCTCTTGCAACACGTGCTTTAACCACAAAGCTACAAGGACCACTTTTAAGCTACAGGACCCCATTTGTCAGATACCTTTGAGCAGCCAGTTAGTAGCATTTTTAATCAATTAAAATTCTTTACTAGTTAATTTAAAAAAACGGAGGAGGAGAACTTTCAGATGTTCTGGATAACTGGGGACATTGTCTCAGTTTGCTTTGCATTCATTCGCAGTATTCTTGGGAAAAGCCAACTTTAAAGTACTCCCGCTTTCTTTCCAAAATGAAGTGTCGGGCGAATGGGTCAGAATTCACTTTGTCACAATAGGAATTGAAACGGAGTTGAATGTTTGCCGGGAAAGGAGGATTTGGGAGGAATTAGTAGAGACAGAAGCGCAGTGCCTGGAAATGCGTTGTACAGCAACATTGCTAATGATCTTGATTCACTTCCATGCTATGTTTGTATTTGCAGTGGGTTGGTGATGGGGTGGGTGGGGGGAGGAGAGGGGGAAGGTCATAAACTGACGGAGTGGGGAAAAATACATTTAAACACAAACAAGTTTATAAACTGGTGAACATTATATGCGTGTTGGATTTGTGGATGGAATAAAATATAACATTCTTAATGCGATATTGCCTGAATGTGAGTGAAATAAAAGAATTGAGGCATGATGATGTAATACTAAAACATTTAGGTAGCTACAATACACTTCAAAGAAGACAACCCATAAATTAAATGGTTTCTCTACTGCTATTAATAATAATATTAGTAATAATAATCCTTGCATTTGATATAACTTCTTTCCCATTGGAAAGCCATCTCAAATTGCTTTGTAGGATTCACTATGAAGTGTAGTGACAGTATTTTGTAGGCAAACATTTTCATAATACAATGCTAATACAATGCTAACCAAACACATCGAGAACAGCTCATAGATTTACCACAATGTACTCCAATTGATTGTATAACAGGAAGCCCAACAACCTTGTGGTCGAAAGCAAACCAACTTGTGAATAAATTGAGCCATCTGACTATTCAGGACTTATCCTTGGAATTCCTAGGAAGCCATTCCATCTGCTCTCATACTATGTTTAAAATCAATAGCCAAGAAGAAAAATCTATCGATTTGGTAATCACTTGAGCAAATAGCTCTGTATTTCTGTGTTACTGTCTTGTTGTTGAAGTGAGTTCCCTACATGAGATGTAGAAAGCATAAATGTTGCTTTCATTTTATCTTGGGTAAAGTTTGAAAAGATGAAGTGCGTGATTCCACCCCATCCCCCCTCCCCCCCAACCTTTTGAGCGCATTAGTTCCATAATCGTTAATTTCACAAGTGCAAAAAGTTGAAGTGTAACAAGCTGAAAAGGCAGATTGCTTGATAATGTTTGTGACTTCCGGTGACTTCTGCAAATCTGAAAGGTTTCTGTTTTTAATGACAATATTCTACCCTTTAGATATTTTCATTGGTTACACAGACTATTAAAAATTTGAGAGCATCATTATGTTATCCAAGGTTTATAGATAGCTTGAACTTTTCTTTCCTATAACACCCTTCATTGACGCTCATTAATTAAGATTTCTCCATAGCTCTGGGCTTTAGTACGTGTTTACTTAGAATAGACAGTTAAAATCATCCCTATCACCCCCACGAGCATCACTTGCATCGAATGCAAGAGAGAGCTGCTGTCAGAACCTTGTGGTGCCATCTGATTTATCTTTTTTAAAGGAAGATTAAAAATTAAGAGCTCTCACTGTACAGCCAGCCTCCAAATAACTCCATTATCAATCTGTCAACAGATTTATTTCATCTTCTTGATGGTAACTTTTATCCTCTTACTCAAGTTGAATCGTGTATCTCTATCCACATACATAATGAACTTGTGTCCCTCATCTCTCTCTGTTCCTTAAAACTGCTGCGTTTCATTTCAAATTGTTTGATGCTCGTGTAATGCAACAATTACAGAGTTAAATAAATGCTTGATAATGGTTACGAACTACATAAGGCGATTTCAAAAAGGAACTAGACTTTTAATTCCTTTCTGAAACATGTTGGTTTCCAGGAACTAGACTTGTAGTTCCTGGAAACAAAATTGTTTGAAGGTTATTAAGCAAAGTGGAAGTGAGCCTTTTGTGAAGTTGATGGGCAGGAAAGATGAGCCGAAGGTCTATTCCTGCCTGAAACTATTACTATGGAAACAGTCTGGAAATCTCCAATTACTGTTGGCAGGGTCATGAAGCTGCACTGTGCAAGACTGGGACTGCTCTTTGCTTTAACAGACAAAAGGTCACAATTAATTTTGGCCATGTTTAACAGGGTCTATTTTCCCTCCGAATCCAATTCTTCTGCATTGAAAAGCAACAAGCTGGATGAATTGAGCTGCTTTAGTGTTATAAGACCTCTCAGTTCACTGCACATTAGAATACTGGATAAATGTACTGTACAACATTTCACTTATTCGCAAGGACACACAGAAAAATGTTGATTACGACTGTATAAATACTTCAGGTAGAGTTACAGTGTGCACATCAGTGCTTTACCTAGTATCTATGCTTGTTATTTTGCCTGATAAAATTTGTTTTCTTTCCAAGCATGTGACATGAGGTCTCTTATAAACCTAGCACTGCTGGAAATGATCTACTGGCGTCTTGGTGTCTGAAGACCCATTCTTGTCAGAGGGGTTAATGAGCAGTATGAATCAGTTGCTATTTGTACTGTGTTTATGTAAGCTATCAACGTAATAACTCATGCGGTACGGATCCGAGGAACTCCTTAAGAGAAGTGCTTTACTGATGTCAAGGACGTAGTAACTCATCATCCTTTGACATTGGTGGGTCTCCACAATCTGTCCTTGCCCCCCCTTCCCCCCCCCCCCACCCCCTCCCACCCATGTTACTGTTATTTTGGGGGATTATGCACTCACTTTGGAGATCAGTCGACTGGAAATAGTTTGGCTAGATTTTGTTTTTACCCATTATCTTAGCCTGTTGCAAAAATATCCATCTCTTAACAATAGCTTATCATTCTTCAGAAAGTCAGTGTGAGATCAATATAATCTGTGAAGCATACTAAATGTAGCTATTGGATCGTCATGTCTTTCAACTCTCAAGAGAGCAGTCATAAAAACCAACAGGGTGAATTTCATTACACACAAAACTATATGTCAGATCTTGACAGAGTCTATTGTGTCCTGTACTCTCACTCGATCAGAAGATTAAGAGCAAGTACATCTTAAATAGTTTTGCTAGGAAAGAGATTCACAGCTCAGTAATGTAAGTGCTACGAGTAACCTGATTCCAACTCTGTTCAAGCCAATCATCTAGAGTGCTCCATTTGACCGTTTCAAGCATCCCATTATCAGTTGGTCTTGTTGATTGTCTAGCTAGGACTATCCCACCATTAGGGCTTTGCCATGTGGTCTTAATGTAAACTGAGTAGGTTGGATGACTACTGTCAGTGACTGGTCTGCCCCTCCAAATTCGCTGATGAACTTGCTGGTCAACTCCTCCAAGTTCTCCATCCAACAGTCCCATCCCTCCCCCACCCCACCTCCTTCGAAACCTGTCTCAAGACCCTCCTCTTCAACCAGGGCTTTGGTCATCTCCTACCCTGACCCTCCCCGCCTTTCACCTCTCCTGATCAGGTGCAGATCCCTGACTGACCAGCACCTTGGGAACGTCCTCCTGAATTGAACAAATATAATTTGTTTGTGTTTTCATTGATGAACCAGGCAAGGTGGTCTGTCATCGGTGGTGCCATGGAACACTGCAAACCCACAAGGCTGAGGAATTGGACCACGATAGTGATGTCACCTTGGAGCCAATTCAGTTTGAAGCCACTCAGAGGATTATCTTTCACCGTAATATTCAGGGTCTGCTAAACAGCCATATTTGTGCGGTGGATACAAAGCAGGACATGCTGTGTTAAGTAGGTATGCATTAGAGGTGGCACTCATACCGGATTTCCAATGCCTTGCACTAGCCAGCCAGATTGTGACAAAAACTGGGATTTCCCTGTGGGGAAGGATATGATTTCTTCCCTCCCTCCAGCACAAAGGTGGACATCTTGTACCAGATGATCACACAGTTCTATTGACAGATGTCTGGTATCAGGTTGTCCTATTACCTGAGATTGGTCCATGATGAAACACCAAGAGGAAATTAAATTAAAAGCCAACTTTACAACAAAACAACAACGAAATTACATTTATAGAGCGCCTTTCACGTAATTTCACGCTTAGACCAAGATCTTCTGTTAGATTGTGGCACCTCTGGGCGCTTGTTAATTCCTATGTCAATAAATTTACATTGAGTGTTTTTTTTTAATTGAATTTAGATAATAAACATTTGAACTGAGATTTATATATTTTATACCCTGCGCCATGCAAGTAATGGCCATACAGATCATGAGCCTGAATGTTGTCACATCAGGGGAAAAACTTTCCACCCACACATTGTTTGTCAAACCTAGCAACAAAGTAGATAAACAAGACGGCTTTAGATTTAATGAGACTGATGTTGAGGGATGGACGATGAGAGCTTATTTAAATAAATAGCCTGAAGCCAGGAAGACATGTAAAGTTAGGACGTGTGGGTTGTTCAGTGTTTCATTTCATCCATTTTGTTTCTTAACGATCTGCATATTTGACAACCTGTGACAATCTGATTGTCATTCACGCAAATAATACATGTAGTTAGTCAGACGATGCTCTGTGGGAGAGTAACAAAATGCCAACAATACAGATCTCCTTTGTCTTTGCCTTAACCCTTAAATATCATCCACAATAATGCAGAGTTCCTGGATAATACTGCAGGAAAAACTTTGAGTGAAAATTGACCACAGTTTCAATTGCAAAGGGAAGCTCAACGCGTCTTATCTCCTGCAATGGAAAGCGTAGTGTAGTTGCAATTAGACCTTGGACTCAAAAGCCTTTGTTTATTGATGCAAACAAGAAAATATTCCACCTGCCGGGTACTAAGGGGATTGTTGCTTACATCCGCTGGGTTATTTACTTCAGTCTAATAGAAGTTGCTTCTCGCAAGGTTGTTTATTAAAGCACATTGTTGGCATAGAATTGAGTTTATTCAACTCATGCTACTGCTGCTATACTCAGCACTCATTGAGACTAGTTGCAAGACAATGGAAACCTTTTCATTGACATCCTTCATCTTGATGAACAAGATGAATATATTTTACAACCCCCGCCCCCACCTCACCCCCCCCTCACCCCACTCCCCCACCCCACCACTCCTCCACGCCACAAGTGCACACACACACAAAACAGCAACCCGCCTTCATGGATGTAGACTAAGATCAATGAATTACCATCTCACCTAAAATCAGTGGACAAATCTGTAGCAGGAATCTTTCCTGATCACGAAAGATGTAGAATAGAAATCACAATTCTGCATGAATTTGGATACCTGGGAAATGTGTGGTAGTGACTGAAATCATCCATTAATAAATACCACAGGGGAATGAAACTAAACAGAGACAATTTAGGTGAAATAATGTTTTCAAATGTGGACCTTTTCATTTGGCGCAAGGTATAATAACATGCCGGCCTCGAAAGATTCCATGATTTGCATCTCTTTTGTGGATTTAAGATCTTGAATTAGATTGTAGTTATCAGTCCTTTGTCCATCAATCTGGTGCTGTGGTTTCCGTTCCAACAATGAGGCAGATATTGCACTCTTCCCCCCACCACCACGGTTTCTTGTTTGTGATCTTTTCAGAGCTCGATTATTTTCTGACCTCCTCCTCTCCTCCAGGCTTCACAATTTCTCTCAACTCATAATTCACTGATTACTCCTGTACTCACTGAATACTCGTGAAATCCTGTAGCTCAGTGATTAGAGCATTCAATCAAAAATTACATTTATATAGCGCCTTTCATGTCGAGAGGTCTCTCTTACAAGCAAGAGACCTGCGTCAAATTCTAGAAAAGGCGAAACCTTGGGCAAGTTTCCTTACTCCACACACCTATCATATTCCCTCAAAAAAAACAATAATAATTTGGTCATTTCAATCCACGACTGTTTGTAGGACACTGCTGTGAGCAATTGGCTGCCGCTTTTCGCCCACAAATATACAGTCAATTCACTTCAGTATATTCTGTGAAGCGCTTTGAGACGTCTAGAAGACATGCTGGGGACAGTGGGCCAAGGTATCATGAGATGTATGTCAACAAGAACCATATGACATGAACGATCCAAATTTAATCAGTAGCAAGACAAAAAGGTGCCAAGTAACCTGGAGAAAATGTACATCAGCAGATCGCAAGACTAGTTTCAATTATATATTAATCTATTTGATCTCACTCTTCCAAAATGCCCCACCCTACCCAATAAAACCAAATCACAGGATCACAAAACAGGTTTGGAAGAAGAAGGTTACCTTTCCTAATTGTACCTTTTTCCAGATGTTACTTACCCACTGACTGAAATTATAATTTGTGGTGTTTGTTCTACCATTGCTTTTTACAAGTCTAAAGCTGTATCCTCTTGTCCTGCTATCTCAGCACATCCGAAAATAACTTTATCACCTGAACCCCTGTAGGATACTACATAGCAAGACTCATACTGATTTTAGCAGGAGTTGAACTATGTTTAAAATGGGTAAAACATCCCACGCTACATTTTATTTAACGCCCCTGCTAAGGTTAATAAAGCTGGGCATTAATAATATGACAAAGTATAAATTGCTTTACTAAAATCTAAAGAATCTCCAGTTTGGGAAATAACAAATAAGTTTTTTTCTTAAACGTGTGAATTATCCTATCAAGTAGCAATATGCAAATCCACCAAATGTTTTCAGATAATCTTGGTAAAGGTATTAGGACCTGGTTCTCTCAGGAACTCAGTGTCAGATTCTAGAAGCTTTCAGATTTTACATCCCTAACCTCTGGAACTCCTCCCACCACCCAACTGACTCACGTCCACTCTCTCTGTCTTCAACCGTAACTATGGTCACCCTCTCACTCTTCCCTGTTTTTCATCCAAACCAATCACTCTAAAGATCTCCCGAGTTATTATCCTAAATGAAGAGTTGTATATATATATCTATATATATGCAGGTTGTGATTGTATCTCGCTTCGAAATTCGAGAGAGTGTGCTCATTTGTGGTAAGTTCCTGTTATAATGAGAGCCAAACTAATAGATGTGCACAAACCCAATTGATTATTGATGAACAATCATTCCTTTTCTCTGCGAGTTCATTCCAGGTGCTTTCTGTGTTCAGGAGGGAAAGGTATCCCAGATTGCGTGGGTTTGGTCGGTGGTTATGACAATACACATCAGGGACAGACACAGTGGCGACATTCTGTACTAAAATATATCTTAATAGAATTATGCAAGCATTAAAATAAAACGTGACTAGGAATAACTTAATAGAATTATTGAAGCACCACGGAAACGTGATTGGCAATGAAAAGCGATGATATTGCTAAGTGACCAGTTAATTGATGGCTGCGTTATTGACCTTGCATTTATACTTGAATGTAATTCAATGTAAATGTAATAACACAGCTGAATGTGGATAAGATGGAAGCCACACTCTTTGGCTCCCGTTAACGTCTTCACTCCTGCGGATCTAAACTACTCAACTTCCCTGGGCTCTCCCTCAGACTCACTCCCTCAGAAGCAGTGCGCAATCTAGGTGTTCAGTTTGAATCCAGCTGTCCTTCCTCCTCCACATCCCGTCCCTGACCAGGACCACTTTCCTCCGCCATATCGCCCACCCCTGACCATAGCTTACCCCAAATGCAGCCAACACCCTTGTGCATGTGTTTGTCACCTCTTGCTTGCATTACTCAAAGCACTCCTCACCGGTCTCCCCAGCTCCACTGTTCAAAAAAAGTCCAACTCATTGAGAACTCTGCTGCTTGTATATATACCTGGACCAAACTCCATATCCCCATTTCACTAGTTCTGGCCAGACTCCACTGGCTCCACATCACAAAACTGATTGACTTCAAGATCCTCACACTCGTGTTCAAATCCATTCACTCCCTGGCATCTCCCCACCTCTCCAACCTCTTTGCTCTCCAATTCCTAGTTGTCTCTCGCAACCTGTGCAATACCATTGGAGGTCGCGCTTTCAGTCACTATGCACCGAAACTGTGGAACACTCTCCCTCAATCCCTCCTCCTTCGGAGTCAGGGTCCACTATTGTTAAGCACTCTAAAACGCTACCCTATGTGGGGGGTGCTTATATAAGTGCAACTTTTTGTTGTTGGTATAAACTGAAGCCAATTTAAATACTGGTGACCTCAAAGGGCTAGTGCTTTGTTCACTGCAGAACTGCGGATTTACTGAGCCATAAGTATAGTCACTAATTAACAATTTCTAATGCAATTCTGCTGTAGCATCTGCTAATACATAGATTAAAGAGTGGGAATGGGCAGAGCTGCTTGTCTACTTTGGCAAGCCATCCTGTTCTGTTGCCATCTTGTCATCACTCACGAACCTAATCAGCCAAGCATCTGTTTTGTACGTACTTGGTTTGGACTGATCATTTGCAAAAACTGTGACAAACAGACAAATGTGTCTTTACAATTATTTTAGAGACTGCAAACGGAAAAGAAGCTTGCTCGTCTCAAAAAGTACTTCCTCTCTGATTGCAATGCTTTCTCAGCTTTAAGAACTCAGAGATTAAGAGTTCAAGCCCCAAGTCAGGACTTTGAGCACATAGTCTAAGTTGACACTGCAAACGTGGTGCTATAGGCGAATGCTGCATCGTTGAAGGTGCTGCCCTTCGACACAACATTAAGGAGAGGTTTCATCTGCCTGTTCATGAAAAATGTTAAAGATCCAACGTCACATCCCGTTGTCCTGGCCAACGATTCTGCAGATAGTATTCACTTCATGGCTGTTTGTGGGCATTTCTGTGCACAAATTGGCTGCTACGTTTGCCTACAAACAACCAGTCACTGCACTTTACTGTACATTCTGTGTAGCGCTTTGGGATGTTTTGACAGTATGCAATATCAAATAATAATCCTTGCATTTTGAGACAGCGCTTTTCACACCTTATCGACGTCTCAAGGTGCTTCACAGAATATACTGTAAAGTGAATTGACTGTATATTTGTGGGCGAAACGCGGCAGCCAATTGTGCACAGCAGTGTCCCCACAAACAGTCATGAAGTGAAATGACCAATTTTATTATTGTGTTTTTTTGGGGACGGCTTATTATTAGGCGTGTGGAGTAAGGAAACTTACCCAAGGTTTCGACCTGACCTGCCTGGATTCGAGTGTAAGGCGAGTGCTCTAACCTCTGAGCTACAGGAGCAAGGATTATTATTTCCATTCCAATGCTAATCAGCCTGATGCTGCAGCCTCATTCCAGCAGTGAAGCAGAGATTGCTCTCTTCCCATGGTCTCCTTTTAATGATCTTTTCAAAACTTAATTGTTCATTACCTGCTTTCCTCGCATCTCCCAATTCAAAATTAAATCTACTAAAAACTACGAACTTGCCCAGCGAGGCCCAGAAGTCCCAGAGCCGTCAGCAGTCTATCGTGAAATTGTCATTCAAATTTAATTACCCTGGGTAAAGGTTTGAAACTGTGAAGTTTTAGGTTAGGACGCGAAACTAGACATGAAGCATACTTACCATAAGTAATCAGTAAGTAAGGTAGAAATGAGTTCAGAGGTTAGCTGGAATCTGAGTTGTTTAAGAAGAGAAATTTAATTCAATGTAAAACATGTATTTTTTTTTTTAAAAAGCAGTATTTCTCAAGTAAATGTACTTGAAATGTTTGGTGGCCTTAGTTATTTGGTCACTCGGTGTCTTAGGAGGTCCTCCCTTCATGAAAGATGCCATGCAAATATCATTTGTTTGATGTTAGTCACACTTGCTGGGATGTGTGTATGGTCAAGCAAGGACTACAATGGAGGACAGAAATGCTTCTGATATCCTCTATTGAGTTGAATGATCTCCGAACACTCGCTTTCTAAGCTCACACTCAGTATAGCCACTTGGGTGAAACACATCACTCATGTTCAGCACAAATAGTTCATATGTGTCATGTGTCAAATTACTCATATACTGTATTCCAAATGAGTATTTTCTAAAATAAATCTAGTTTGTACTTGATTGAATTTACACTGTCTGCTTCCACTGTATCCCTGTCCATTGATTTACTACTCGTAATAGTTTAATTTGTCTTTGATTGGAATTTAGAGGAATAATATTGTTTATCTATCAAGCCACTGTAACCACAATCATATAAATCACCTACAGGTGAAACCTTAGCAGATTTGTACTGTAGAATTGCAAATCTAGCCTTGGGTTCCACCTTCCACTTAAATGCTCCTGAAACAACTTCTCTGTTTACTGCTGGGTTGCAACTGCGATTCAAGCGTTGAGTTCAAATTAGAGGCTTGTTCTGTAATGCATTGTGCACCTGTTGTGAACATACAAGTCCACCTCAATAATACGCCTGTTTCTCCAGACAGCCCTTAGGAAGATGTGTGAATGAAAGGCGAAACTTTGTCAAATAAATCCAGTTTGCCAGCTGGAACCAAGATTATCCTCGGGAAAAATCAATTGTCAGTGTAGAGTCACAGTGCAGTGAGAGCTATGAATTTACTGTGCGGCAGAAATACAGCAGTTATCCAAACATCCTGTCTCTGTACTACAGCTGCACTATGTATTTCAATCGTACTACTGTACTTTGTTGCTTTCATCTCCTGGTGATAGCTCTTAGGAAATCGCCTCAATTAACTCATTATCAATGAGTCCTTTTATAGTTGAGCAACAGAGCATTATACAAATGTACACATGTGTGTTATATAAATATATCCTTGTTACATCAATTTGACGTACAAGTCAACACCTGATCACTATCCCCAATTAGTTTCCAGATGATGTTTTTTTTCTCTCTCCATACACCAGAACACTGAGAGAAAGTCAATAATAGTAAATAATAATGCTTGTATTTGACATGGCGCCTTATCAAGTCTTCAAGAAGCCTCAAAGCACGTGACAAAATACCTATAAAGTGAATTGACTGCATATTTTGTGGACTGTTATTAGCTGTCACTTCCCCACCAGATGTTAGCTGTTTTTTTTTACTGATTGTTAACTCTGTAAAACTGTTTAAGGCAGCAAAGCCATAACAATATCCTACAATGCGATATAATTGCTTCTGACAATATGATCAAACCATTAGTTGGTAAAACTAATTGGTAAAACTCCCATTGAAAAGAGAAGGGCATTTCTCCCAATGTCCTTGTCAACAATCCCTAGGTTAAACTGAAAACGCAGTCATTGGACTTTATATCATGTGAAACACTTCGAGACACTTTGAGACATTTTGACATGTTATAAGACGTGATATAAATGAAAGAATTACAATTCTTCTTCTTATTATTTGAAAACTGCCTCTCCTCTGTTGCTGCTGGTCAGTTGTTGTTGTTGTTGTTGTTCCTATTAAAATGATGATTGGTAAAGTTTAGTACAAGTTGCTGCTTCAAAGATAATGCATCACTCGTTATACAGTGTGTGTACAAGATTTTGTCTGTCACAGTTAAGTATCCACACAGCTCTTGTCTGATCACCTCCTAGCAGCAGATATTCAGACCCTTAGGCTGATGTATTTGGAGATAGCTGCCACTAGCCCCCCTCCCCGCCACCTATTCCTGAGTTGTTCCAATCAGTGTAACATTCTCTAGAGTGGTTAGATTGCTTTTGGGCTCCATGTTGCACATTAGAGATAGAGACCACTGCTCCATACACAGTTTGTTCAGCCACCGCATTGATGTTCTGCCATCACTTTGCTATGAGATCCCGCCAAAGCACAACGATTCCAGGAGCAGAGTGCACACAACTGAATTGCCAACCACACATTTGCTACAGCTTCAACACCATAAGGGGAGTTGATATAGATGCTTCCAAAGCTGTTATTGAATTAGTGATACAATTTACTTTGATGATTAAGTCAATTGCAACTTGATACAGCACCTTACTTTCATGGTGGGTGAATAAATCAAAGCTTCCCTGAAATTATTGTAAAGTGTAGTGACTTTGTATTTTATATAATGTATCAGAATATAGAATTTTTAATCGTTTACCAGACGTACACAGTCGCTGCACTTTACAGTAAAGTCAGTAGATTGTATACTCAAGCTCCACGTCGGAGCTTTGAGCTGACAATCACGTTGAGCACGCATGGGGTTCACAACCTAGGCTGACAGTGCAAAGCAGTACCATCATTCAGATGAGATGAAGTTCCTTCTGATGGACCAGATTAAATTAAATTAAAGATACCATGGTGCTACTCGGAGTTTCTCCCAGTATCCTGGCCAAACCCCTCCACTTCCTGACTGTTTGTGGGACATGGTGCGCACAAATTGACTGCTGTGTTTGGCTACAAAATACTATACACAGTCACTACATTTTTCAGTAAATCCCGTGAAGCACTTTGAGGCATCTCGGCAACATAATAAAGCTCCATATAGAACGCAAGGATTATTATTATTCTTCAGGTGACATTTCTTTAAAAGTTGGTACATTAGTGAGTTTCCACTAGAAGTGGAAGAGGAATTACATCTTTGCAATGGATAATATTCAATTTCAAGGTACTTAATGTTGGAATGAAATACTAACTCAATTATCTTCACACGGATAATGTTTTTGCATTGCTAAGTTGTTCGGGAAATCATTAGCATCTCACTCTGAGATTTACAGCGCCTTGGGATGTCCTCTCGACGTGAAAGGCGCTATATAAATGTAAGTTTTGTTTGTTTGTGTTTGTTTGTACATGTACTCAACCTTGGGTTTTTATGTTTGCAATTCCTTTTGCACGATCCACAATGCTTAAGCAGCTTTATGTTGGCTGAATGTTCTATTCTGCAAAAAACCTTGACAGTCTAAAAGACCAATCTAATTAGGACATATGTAGCACATACACCAAGTGGTTAGAGCAAGTGCTCTAACCACTGAGCTACAGGACTCCATACTCTAAATTGTAATATGACATTTGAATTCTTTGAATCCTTCCAGTGCCTTAATGTTGGGAGGACGTTGCGGAAACTTTCAAAGGATTTTCTGTAAAGTGTAGTGACTGTGCATTTTGTCTGCAAATGCGGCACCAATTTAGGCTCAACATTGAAAACAAAGTAGGCAACACAGCAGGAAATAAATTAGATTCCATCTCATTCCTAGATCACTTCTATTTTATCTTCCTTTTAAACGGTGCACGTTTCAAGGCGGGAAAGATATCCCCCAGCTCACGTAAAGACAAGTCAATTGATCAGAAGTGTAAACTCGGAATACCAACTCCAATGTTATCCAACAGTAATTCAGTGAGTCAATTAGGTGGCATTATTAAGACTACTGTTGCTAGAATTCATGTTTCGACCAATAGGAAGTTTCTTCCCCTCTTTTTTTCTATTTATTTAAGCAGGAGGTAAAAAGGGAAATGTCTTAAAAGCTAATGCGATCTGATTTTCTCTGAACGGTATAAATATTACTGTACTTTTTCATACTTTAGTAACTGCAAAGGTTAATAAGCCTGTATCATCTGGTACATTCTGAAGTTGCTTTTAAAATGCAAAGGAATTATGTTCCCACTCATTTCTACTGGAACCGGCTGTAAACAAAGCAGCTTTTACTAACAGGGTTCCAGAAATATGTATAATTTAAGAATGGAATAGCTGTGTAGTAACTTCCTTCATATAATTGCCAAAATGCGGGCTATGACTCGCTTCAATTGAATGCCGAGATATCGATCAGTTTATTGTAAAAGGAAAGGCTCTTAAAATGTCAGCGTGAGCCTAACTAGTGGAGTCCTGTAGATCAGTGGTTAGAGCATTTGCCTTACAAGCGTGAGACCTGGGATCGAATCCAGGCAGGGCGAAACCTTGGGCAAGTTTTGCTTACTCCACAGGCTTGATAATAATTACTCCAAAAGAAATGATAAATTGATCATTTAAATCCATGACTGTTTGTGGGACACTGCTGTGTGCAATTGGCTGCCACATTTAGCTCACAAATGAACAGTTAATTCACTTTACAGTATATTCTGTGGAGCGCTTTGAGACATCTAGAAGACGTGAAAAGCACTATATCAAATGCTAAGATTATTATCTTATCGACTGTCTCACTCCGCTGGCCACTGAGATTCTCACACATGCTGTCCAGTCTTGACTGTGCAAACACCTTGTTTGTTGGCCTCCCCAACTTCTCCCTTCATAGGCTGCAGATCATCCAGAACTCTGCAGCCAAAGTCTTCTCCCATATTAGGCTCTGTGACCATATCACCTCCATCCTCACCTGACACTACAGGCTTTTCATTACATAGAGGATACAGTTCAAGATTCTGGTCTTCACCTTCAAAGCTCTCTACAACCTTGCTCCCCCCTATCTGTGAGTTTGGGGGATTGTTGGCCAGGACTCCCTTCTCTTCAAATAGTGACGTAGGCTCCACATAAATATCAACACTAGCTAAACGTGAAATATAGAAAGGACTTGAAGCTGAACAATAGGAATTTGCAATGTTATTATTCAAAGGCAGACAGGTGAACACGCATCTGCCCCCATTTTATGTCTGTGTACAGACATGTGTACAGCTTCTTAGTGTACAGTTAAACTGTGGATCATTGCCTACAATTAAATAGACAGCAGAAAATATTGGTGCATGATTTACATGCATCAATAAATGATTCAATTAATGGAGCAATAAATCATTGCATATGGTGATATAAGCATAAGTTTACCAGTCCATAATATTGTATCATGTTTTTTGAAGTCGCTTCTCAGCTGCTGGTCTGCTGTGTGGATCGAAAGCTTAACAAATATACCCTCCGTCTCCCTCCTCCTATTTGTGAGAAGGACCTAAGCTAAACCTTCATCAACTGATATATGGGTGCAAGATGCGATTGCTTCCCCACCCATAGTTGAATGCCACATCAATGAAAATGTACTTGTCTTTGTCTCTGCCTTATGGTGGTGTGTGGAAATCTACAAATGCCAACAATTACAATCCAGAAAACAATTTATTTGCAAACTAATACATTAGCATGCCATGTTATAGCCTCGGTACTTGAGAGGGGAAAAAAATGATATCCCCTGCGCATTCAGGAAACACAGCATCCGAAAAGGACCTAAGATTCATTTATGTGGAGAATGTTCGCGTACCATTTTAGAATTCAATTCGCTGTTGAAAGGGTTCACATTGTCAGTTCGTAAAAGTCCTAAAACTGCTGATTTCACCTTGGCAGACACTGTTCTTTCAAAAGCAACTATCAAACAACACCATTATTACAAACGCTTTCTCCGAGTCCAGATTTTGGCTTATTCTGCTCACTAATTCACTTTCAATGTCTCGTACGAAAATCTATTTGATACACTTGGCTGCATATTAATATGGGTAATATGGGTCAATTTACCCAGAAAAAAAACTTCTAACAATGTATCAAAGAGTTGATGATATTATTCTAAAAATAGAATAATCATTGACATTGACTGTGTATTTTGTGACACAATTATATATGTTGCACATATATATGGTTGATGCTAATATATATTTTTATGTATATCATATATTCATTTCAAATGTTGTCAGTTCAAACAAGGAAAATTATAAAGACAACTTGCACTAATGTTCAGTCTGTTTGTTGTTGTGATTTAATCTCATCCTGAAAGGCACCAGCACAATTATGTCTTCCATGACACACGAACAGCAGCCAGGTAAACAGTGATGGACAGGGAGGGCCAACTTCCAAGGTTTTCTGCGATTGAAACTAAACCGAGCAGGAAACAATACAAGAACAACAAAACAACAATAACAAAATTACATTCATAGAGCACCTTTCACATCAGGAGGACTTCCCAAGGTGCTGATAGGTGTGCAAATGTCTCGATTATAGACAAAGAGTGGTAGATTAGATGCTTTTTGGTGTTAATTATTTTCTGCCGAGCAAACAGAATACAGCCTGGAGCCATGCTTGTTACCAGGTTTAGTTCTAATCTAAAATTAACTGTGCAGTCACTTTGGAGACAGTCAGTGTTTTTATCTCCATGTATTCCTATGGGTGGTTTGTACATCCACTGCAGCAATCGCAGTCGATGCACAGAGATTCAGTTATTTACATTGTTAGTCACAAGTTTCCTATCACTGTTTATTGGAAGGTGTGTGTCACCCTAGTACAGTATAAGGCAACTAAGTAACCTGACTCCCAACTGAAGAGAAGCTGTCTGTAGGGGTTATGGTGAGGATCAGATTTGTTCGTTATCTTTATATTTATTGATCTGATCTATATCAAAACTCTGCCATGTTAATATCTCCTTTTTTTAAAAAAAATTGTTTTATCTTCACTGTCAGATATACAGTCACTACAATGACAGTATATTCTGCAAAGCTCTTTGAGATGCTTGAACCACATGATAAGGCACTATATCATATGCAAGGATTTTTATTACCAAAGTAGCTGTATACCTACCTGCAAAGGTAATTTAATGCCCTCATCGTATGCCCTAAAGCTTGTATTCTCTCAACTGAGGCATCTCAGGTTAATGTAATTTCATTTGGCACGAACAGTAATGTCAAACAGGAGGACCATGGCCTTAAGTCTCATCTGAAGGTCATTGTGACTTGCTCTTATAAAATACAATGTCTGTTCTCACTGCTTGTAACAGAGGGACTCAGATGACATGAAGGTGTTCTTTATAAATCTACTCTTAATGAGATATGGAAAAAATTGGCATTAAAAGATCTGCCATGATCTGATAAAATTGGCAAACAGGGTCGACCCACTGAATGGCTTCCTCCTGTTCCTCTTTTGGCCTAGAGAAAAACCTGGAAATGCCTCCCACTTATTGCCATATCATAATAATTGATTATGGACAAGGAGTGGTATATTGGCCATAACACTAAATTGAACTAAACCTGGTAACAATTAAGGCAACAAACACCAGGCAGCAAAAAGTTTGATCAATAGTAATGTGTTATTTCCACAGTTTATGGGTAAATAATAGGATTTTCCAGTAAGTTGACTTTCCAGGAGGTGCTGGTCGGGAAAGTTCAGTGAATGGCGTCAGCAATGTTAATTTGGGAGTCATGATTCCACTTCATGACATGATATCGATAGTCAGTACAGTCCTGGCCCATGAGATGCAGACTTCTTGTTAACGAGAGAAACCTTAAGTGTTCTAATACCGTTTCTGCCAACGTTCGGTTTGTCAATAGCCTACGCTCACTAAAACTCTGCAACTGTGCTTTTTACTGAAAGTGTGCTGAATGTACAATTTTACCAACAGCTTAGGTATTGGAAGTTTAGTGAGCTGCGTAAACTGGGCACTCAAGCGAGGTTGTTGTTTAAAAAAAATCTCAGGAATTGAATAGGTGGGAACAGTTAAAGTTTTTTGGGAGAATCAAACCACACCACTGTTAAATGCCCCGAGGCACTACCCTGCGTGAAGCAAGTTGTTGTTGTTACCACAGTAGTAATTTTGTAAAGAACTTGCTATACAAATTAATGTTTCAACACCAGGTGCTCGTGGAAAATATCTATTTATTTGCTTATAAAATATTCATAGAAATAAGAAAAGTAGAGAACTAAGTAAATGGAAAACTAAATCAAGATGGAGCATTAGTGAAATTAGAAAATTCTAAAATAAATCATGCAATAAAATTCCAACTTCGATACTAAAATTCGATAGTTTCTATACGAGTGATCCCACAAATTTAACACGGCAATTAATGCTGGAATGTTTGAAATCCCCGAATGAAATTAATAACCCTTTTAACAGTTTGCCTGCTTGATACAGACTGTTGAAAGCTGAATTCATTGCTTAATAAAATTTGACGCTCTTCGTTTATTCAGTGTGGTTACAGTGATGTTTACTGTATGTGACAGGTTGAAAGCCTAGAAACAGCTCTAATATGACTTCCGTCCACCATAGGGATAATTTTAATTAATGAACACACACATAGTTTATCTTCAAGCCTTTATGTCGAGATACAATTGTAGCTCATTTTCATTTCCCCTGCCTAGAAATAACATTAGAATTTTTTTTTCCAAAGCTATTATACAGTTTAAATGGGTCTTTGCCTTCAACGTGTGCATGGTCTTAAAGAAAGAACAATCTACTGAAACCAGCCCTCTCTCCCATGTCAATATCCTGGTAATCTCAGGGTGGTAGGTCACACACGGTGCTACTGCCAATAAGGAGAAGATCACTGCAGTGAAGTCTAACAGCCTTTACTGCACAGATGTTCATGCTGGGAATGAGCAAGAACAATTCCAACGGAGGAGTCTCGACACTTGGTCACATTGCTTCTCTTTCAGATGCTGAATAATCTGTAATGCATTCTTAGCATATTAGATATAATAATTCGATAGTCATTTTAATGATACACAAAGGTTACTGATTGGTTGCTGATCAGTTTTGGACTGTTCCAGGGTGGTTGTCAACAAAGAGTGGTTGCTGAATGGAGGTGCTTAAACAGGTTTGACTGTAATAATCTGAAATCAGTCCTTTGCACCCTGAAGAGCAAATTTATTTCTATAGCAAAGGAAGAAACATCAGCTCTTCAGGCTGTGATATGATGTTTAACTTAAAAACCATGTTGTAAAGTTACAATCCTTTTATTATAATCACTTATAATACAAAGTGGACATGTCTTGGTCTCAGAATTTTAGCTTCCCTGTGTGTCAAAGGAGACCATCTTATAATAATAATAATAGAAAACATATCAGCCAATTTTCAGATAGCAATGTCCCACAAACAGATATGAAGTGAGTTGTTATTTGGGGGGATTGTTGGCCAGGACATCAGGAGAAACGCCTTTCTCAAAGAGCCCACGGTATCTTTAATGTCAACCTAAACAAGTAGACGAGTACTTGGTTTAAAGTCTGATCTGAAGGATGCCATCTCTAACAATGCAACACATCCCTTGCATTATTATTATTAATATTATTATCAATATTAGTATTGGAATATCAGCCTAGGCACAATGAGTACTGAGTCCTGGGATGAAGTTTCAAACCACAACTTTCAGACTCAACTGAGCCAGACTGATATACTGTACTTGCATGTTTCCGAGCTGAACGCATCTATTTTTACTATCTGATCCTGCATTTCTTATAACTGTTTAACACAGAGATATTTCATATCAACAAATATGATCTGATAATATTACCTTTTAATGATCTTCAAAAGAAAAATCTGTCTGTCAGGTCGGCCCAGTGTTCTTTCATTCCGAATCTCAGTATTAATAATAATACTGTAATAATATTTCTTAGGTGCAGATTGGCAAGAGCCAAGACTTAGGTCCCAAAGTATGTTGTGGGGGCACTGGTTACAATGGTCTATCTGGTGGAGAAATGGACCAAACACAAAACTATGCATCTCACTTCAAGTTGCTTTAGGACCTCAGCCTAATGCAAACTACCTGAGCACTTAATTCTAACTATTGGTCAATGGAATATAATGTGCCCACTGACTCACCCCAGAAATGTCACTTCATACTAAACTCACTCTCTTTCATCCAGCTGGATGGTTCTCTTATTCGAACCTGTTTGCTAATGCACTAGATTTATCTTTGTTTTGTCTTGGATCCCTGCACAATGTTGCTGTAACCCATTAGGGAAGTTATTCTTAGTCAATAAGGTAGAACTAACAAATTGGCTCCGATAGTTTGCGCTTCCTTTTTGAGCTTGATTGAACTTTGAAACGTATTGCTGCATTTCGTTGTGACTGCGGGACTGATGAACTATCAATTTTCGTGCTTCTACTATCAACCCGTGCATTGTTCCAGACTAACTTTCATGTGCGGACGATTTGGCAAGCTACTTTACAGTGAGCTCTCAGGTTACCTCCTGCCAATGAACAAAGGAATATCTTACTGTCAACACCTTGTTCTCATCGGTCAACACACACCCTGACGATTGTGCCTTCTCAAACATATGTCTATTTATGCATTCATAAAATACACACCAAATAAGATTACACTGTTTTAGACTGATCAGCAGACAATGTTGCTTTCTTCTGCCGCCTGCTTTGTATAACCAGCACAAATATTACCTTAGTACGTATTTAGAAATTGTTTATGTTAGAAACTAGGGAACATTCCTTAAATTGGGGGATCATAAATGGTCTTGTGTAATAGTTCAGCATATTTCAGTGTAAAACATTTAGTGTGAATTATCACCCATCGCACGCAATGTGTGCAAATTTATACAGCGCCCTGCATGAAGGGCGCTGTATAAATATTGAATAATAATAATATTTAATATTTAAGAATGTAATAAAAAGTATTTAATGCCCACCTGGACCGTCAAACAGGACCTTAGTTAAATGGTTCATGCAAAGGACAGCACATCCGACGATGCAGCACTCCCCCAGAAGTGATTTGGAGCATCAGCCGAGACTGTGAGCTTGACAATGTAGGACTTGAATCTGTAACCTTCTGAGCGTAACCTTCAAGCGCTCTGAGACTCTGTCCGGCGTGGAGGGCACTGTATAAATCAAAGTTGTTGTTGTTGACTGACTCAGAGTTGAGAGTGTTACCAGCTGGTTTGCCCTGTAATTTATCTCTTGCTGAATCCGGCACTCCTACGAATGCTCACCTTCCGCTATATTATTGACAAAACAGGTTTACAATTTCATTTCATTTTGTTTATGAGTGTGCTCATTACTACAGTATACACAATTCCAAATTCATTATCATTGCAGCCCAATTGCAGTTCTGTTGAATTGCAGTTCAGCCCAATAGGGTAAGTGTATAATACCAGTCTGACTGAAATTTACTCAATAGTTTGGAGACCTTCCCTCGATGAGGGGAATGGTCTACAGAGACTCTGCTTAATTCTGAGTGATGGATGGCCTACACTCCCCTTTATGGCTGGACAATTTGCTAGAGACAACAGAATTTCCAAGTTACAGCTAGTGCTATCCTGTAAAAAACATTTAGCCTAAAAAAAGGTCTGCAGAGAAATCTGGAAAATTGCTAAATCCAGGATCCATTTGGAAGCCAGTCTCTTTTTAAGAATTGCAGAAATCTGGCTTTCAAATTAAAAGAGTGTATTCTCCTCAAAATCATGGCAGCAAAAGATAAAATGGTCCTTGTAGGTTAAAGGCAGGTGGATTAATGGAACTCATTTCAGCTTTGACTCTTGTCAGCCTGGCTCAGTGGTACTCCCATCTCTGAGTTACAAGGTTGTGGGTTCACTCCCCACATCAGCACTCCCCTGTGGCTCAGCCTCGGGCTCCGCCATTGTCAAGTGCTCTGAGATGTCGCACAGGACGTGGAAGGCACTATATAAATGCGTTGTTATTGTTGGTATGCTCTATCATTGAGCCTGTGTCCAAATGCTTTCCAAGTCATGGATTTCCCCAGGTATGGTTAAATAAACACAGTAATTCTTCACTCGTGTGATCCACTCAAACTTTTCATAACTAAAAAAAGCTTTCTAAGTACAGCATTAATTGCAATCTTAGTTAGTCAGTGAGTCTTTGAAGTTCAGTACTTGTCTATTTACCTCATTAGCTTTTTATTCAAACAGCAAAGCTGTGGTGTGACAGTGTTTTGTCTGTTCTCACTGAAGTACTGTTTCTGAAGGAGCAGGCAGACTCAGTGAAGCTGTTGATTGCAGCAAAGTAAAATAACTGTAGGTTTTCTACTTTACTGTATCATAGAAAGAAGCATTCAGTTCTTTTGCTTCCAATAAGCCAATGAGTCTAAATCCATCAAAGGGCTGTCACATACCTCCCAATTGCATGTCAACCTATCCCAAGAGAACAGCTCCACAAATCTGTTATTTATTTATTTATTTCCTTTGTTCTTTGATGGCCATACAAGCCGTCAATCAATCGTTGCTTTGTTTTTTCAGACAGGTAATTTTGCAGAATTGAATGCCTAGTTTCCACAATAAGCTATAAAATCAGCTCCATTTCAATCACTGGTTCCCTTTAAAACACCCTCTTCATTTACGATTATCTTTTCCACATTTCTTTCAATAACTGAAAAGCGCCTTCAGT
The DNA here is from genome assembly GCA_035084275.1 of Hydrolagus colliei. Classification (NCBI taxonomy): domain Eukaryota; kingdom Metazoa; phylum Chordata; class Chondrichthyes; order Chimaeriformes; family Chimaeridae; genus Hydrolagus; species Hydrolagus colliei. Next base: position 3,781,961 of record CM068747.1, on the reverse strand, counting down.
TTATAAGGGTCTGAGTGAAACTACCAAGAAATTAAGGGCATCGTGTGAATGAAGTGTGTGAAATGAACTTGGTTTAATAATAATCTTTCCATGTGATATAGTGCCTATAATGACAATGTCTCAAAAAGCGATTCAAAGGAATTGCTGTAAAGTGAAGTGACTTGGCATTTGAACACAATAGCTATTTTTTTCACACAGCAATGTTCCACAACATCTGTTGATTTATCTGGGGAATGTTTGGCAAGGACACCAGGAGAAACTCCCTTCTCGTTTTGAATAGTTTTGTAGGATCTTCAAAATCCATCTAAACGGGTAGATTTAATATGTCATTCTAATTTAATGTGTCATTCCAAAGACAGCACATCCAACAGAGCTTCCCCCAATACCTCACTAGAGTGCCAATCTGTCCTGTCAGTTCAAAGTCTTGATGAGGGCATTGCAAGCATCTGAATTCTCAGTGCCACTCATTGAGTTGGGCTGACTCTTTTACGCTTGCAAATCAAGTGAATTGCCTCTAAGAATACAAATCCTGTTCTGTTCTTTACCATAACTCACCTATTTTTTCACCAACGGTAAACTGGAATATGCTGCATTAAAAAGTGAAAATGTAGCACTTTGTTAAATATTAACAGTGTTAAATATTAATTGCACATCACTCTGAATATGGGAGCAGAATCTTCGTTAAATACAACACATTGGCATATTTTCGTGTAACTCTAAAGGCAGAGGTTTGAAATCTAAGCAGCACGGCTGTTCACTGTTGTAAATTTATGCCTCTGTTGTTACGTATGGTGAAAGAATCTACTGGTGCAGTAAACCTCACATAAGTATCAGTTGGGACCATAAATGTTATATGACTTATGAACGTATAAGTTATGTGAAACTTTTTAATCAAAGGAAATTCAAGAGGACTTGGGCAGATATATAACTTAGGTGATTGAACGATTTGTCCAGATCAGACTTGCATGGGTTTCACTGCATAGTCTAGGATCAAAGCATTTAAGTACGCAGCAACATATTTAGGCTGCAGATTTTATTGTTGGATGTCATGTTTCAAAAATTATTCAGGTCCATAGGAATTTGTACAGTCCTATAGCTCACTGGTTAGAACACTTGCCTTGCAAGCGAGAAATCTGGGTTTGATTACCCAGTCGGTTGAAACCATGGTCAAGTTTCTTTACCACGCAAACCTAATAATAATTCCTCAAGAAAAAACCCAACAATAATACGGTCACTCAATCCACAACCGTTTATGGACACTGCTGTGTGCCATTGGCTGACGTGTTTCACCCACAAAACTACAGTCAATTCACTTTACAGTATATTCTGTGAAGCGCTTTGAGGCATCTAGAAGACATGAGAAGCGCTCTATCAAATGCAAGAATTTATTATCTGTCAAATTGATACAATCTATTTTTTCTCCCTCCATTCAACAGACAGCAATTTTGTCCTGGGGAATGCTCAGGTAATGAACCTGTTCCCGATCGTGTACTGCTCTGATGGCTTCTGCGAACTCACAGGCTATGCTCGAGCCGAGGTCATGCAGAAGTGCTGCGCTTGTACGTTTCTCTATGGAGAGGAAACAAGTGAATCGATGAAGGTACAGATTCAGAAAGCGTTGGACGAGAAGCGAGAGTTCAAGACTGAACTGATCTTCTATAAGAAGACTGGTGAGTAGAACAGATCTTTATCAGTCCCCAATGGTGTCCATCCCTCTTTGGTGACAACTGTCTTTTCGCTGTGTACCATGTCTGGCTGATTTCAGACCTCCGTCAATGCTACTCTTATGGCCAACCCACACCTAATATAGTCCACATTATGCACATGATCTAGGCACACACTCTAATGGACTGCTGGGAATGTATTGCATTTTCCTTCAGATGAGACATTAAAACCAAGGTCCCATCTGCCTGTTCAGGTGGACTTCAAAGATCCCGTGGCATTATTTGAAAAGAGAAGGGAATCTTTCCTGGTGTACTGGCCAACACATATAAAATTACCCCACAAATAAAACTGATTGCTGTGCGTGATTTGGCTGCCACATTCTCCTAGAAACAACAGATTCACTCTACTCTGAGATAAAACGCCTGTGAAGCACTTTTGGATAGTCTCCTTTGTGCTGTTTCAACTTCAATGCTTATTTATTTTATTATTAATATTTCCAGAAAAGTTAAGCATTGCACGGAATAGCAAGATGACAGCCCAGTACAGTGCTGGGGGGTGTTTTGCAACGTTGGAGGTGTAGTCCTTCGGATGAGACATTAAACCAAAGTCTGCTTATTCAGGCAGATATTAAAGATTCCATGGCACTATTCGAAAAGAGAAGGGAATTTCTTTCTCCTAGTGTCCCTGCCAACTTTATCTATGACTGCTCGTGAGACGTTACTGTGCTCAACCTGGCTGCTGCGTTTTGTCCACACAATTGAATCAATCCACTTCACACTGTATCTCGCAAAATGCTTTGAGATGTCTCGACCATGTGATAAGTCACTGTATCAAGTGCAAGTATTATTATTATTATTATAATAATCATTATTATTAAGCATGATACGATCCTCCAGGCAGGGAGTGATTACCTTTCCAGACACAGGGAAACATTTCTGTATGTGAGTGGCACACTCTCAGTCTGGTTTGGATGCTTTCAAGAATAGTGATGGGTTTTTGCATGACAGATACCCAGCATTTCATGCAGTGGTTCTGAAAGCACGCGTTCACCGCATGCTCGCTCCTCCAACCCCTGAGGGCTATGTATCCAAATGTAACCGAACCCTTTGTCTTGGCAAATGCGCACAGCTGGGAGCATCAATCATGTGTGCGGATCCTGCTTTGGTGTCGCTGTAGTCTACAGATAAATGGGTAAGAGTCTTTTGAAGTACAGCTTTCTGTTTAAAGCATCCCTGACGAGAGATCTCCGGGCTAATGATGGGAGCCACGGGCACTTTTGGCATCAAGGTCCAAATGACAAGAATGGTTTAAGAGCATTGAGGACGGCACTTATTCGGAAACCCATTTACTGTATACGGAAGTCAAGTGGCGACCTTCCTTAAGTATTTGAATAACTTGGTGTGCTGACGGTATCATATGGAGCAAACGCAGGAAGCCTGGAGCTCAAAAGTCACCAGTTGAAATAGAAAAGATTAGCCGAGCGCAGTCTAGGGCACAGAAGGGTTCAGTTAATCCCGTGCAATGTGTACTTTCTCTGATCCTTGCAAAGCTTGTGCGCTGACGTTAAATTTACTAGGGGATTTTTATTTAAGCTTGGATCAGGTGATTCCGTGGTGCAGCCGTATGTGCGGGCCTGTTAACATTTTGCCAGAGCTACCTAAATACCCTACAACTGAAGGTTCCTTTAAACAGAAGTGTCCCTTAAACTGGCGTACATGTCCTGCATTGAGGGGATGTCATCCATGTCCATAAATGAGACTTGCTCACTCTGTGGTTTATCTAATGCTCTGCCACAGCCTCGAAGCACTTGTCTGTGATCCGCTTTAATTGTTCTTATTATGATAATTATTATTATTACTTTCATTATTATTATTCTCCAGAATTAGGTAAGCAGGAGGCAACCTGCTTTGCTATGGTAAATAGGATGCTTTTTTAATTAAATTAATTATGGCTTCAAAAGCTTTTGGGGGCAGGTGTACACAGACCCATCCAGAAAACAGAAGAAATGATAAATTCCTCCTCACAAAACCATCAGTTTCCTGCCTATGGGAACAAGCAATTGCTTTCATCAAACTTCAGTCTGCAGCAAAAAAATATATCACTGTGCCTTTAATAGGAGTATGAGAAGAAAGCCTCGGAAATCAGATTTATCTTAAAAACCATTGGGAACGATTTAAAAACTGACCAATTATTTCCAGCATCTTTTTAAAGCAATTGCTGTCAGACATAATGGGGTTAAAATGATGTCCTGTGCTGTGTAACATGTCACTGACATTTTCAATATCCAAAGAGACTTCAGCTTCTTCACAGGCAGTTAATTAGCGTACGGCAATGTGCCACAAATTGTCATGAAGTGAATGATCAATTTTATCTGGGGATCGTTCACCAGGACACTGGGAGAAACTTCTTCCTCTTTTCGAGTAGTGCCATGGAATCTTTCATGTCCCCATCCAGAACTCTATGGCCCATGTCCTCTGCCGCTCCGAGCTCCGCGACCCTTCTCCCCCATTCTGCCCTCGTCCATTGGCTCCCCATCCTCCCCAGAGGATTCAATTCAAGATCCTGATCCTCACCGTCAAAGGCCTCCATGGCCTCGCCCCACCCTAGCTTTGCGACCTCCCTAACCCCTCACCAACCTTCCTGCTCCGTCCATGTCCTCCGACCCATCCGCCCCACCATTGGCGGGTGAACCTTCAGCCACTCTGCCCCAAACTCTGGAATTCCCTCCCACAGTCCCTCCACCTCACCCCCTCCCTAGCCTCCTTCAAGTCCCCATCGGTCACCCCAAATCCCCTCCTTTCCCTCCAGCCTCCACGATCCCGACCCCAGCTCAGTTGTGAAACACTGACAGTCCAGCGCCTTGGGATGTCCTCCCGATGTGGAAGGCGCTATATGCAAGTGTTACTTTTTGTTGTTTTTGTTGTTGAACACACAGAGGGATCTCAGTTTAACGTCTCATTAAAACTATGGCACCTCTAACAACAAGGTGCCTCCTGCCCGCACTACTTTGGAGCGTCAGTATGAACTCAAAGCCTTGATATGAATTATGGGGTTTGAACGCACAAGCTTCTGACTGAAAGGAGCACTTCCAGCTGAGTTGCTTTTTGGCCAGACTTATTGCAAACCCACCTCATCATTATTTCATCACTGGTCATTCGCTTCGAGGCTGTTTGTGCAACAGTCACTGCACTTTACAGTAAATCTTGTGAAGTGCTTTTTCGAATTTCAACGACTAGGTAAGGCGCTGTATCGAATGGAAGGATTAATATTTATTATGATTTCCTTCTCGCCTCCCTTTGCCACATACATACAACCCTGTTTTCTCCTTCAGTAAATCTGAGATCAGACTAGTCTTCAGCAGCCCCGAGCTGTCTGTATGAAAGGTGGGTGTTGAGTGTCTTAGACAACTTGATCCAACTTTAGACAATGAAATGAGCTGTGATATTTATCTTATAGTGAATAGAAATAGACATAGCAGACAGGCCGTGGCTGGCGAACACAAGGAGAGAAAATCCTTTATTTAAGGTTTGTCCCCCAGGGCACTCTGTCCTGTTGGTGGAGTTTACAGAGAGGCTGAGCTCCAAAAGCTCCTCTTTCAGGCCTCGGCTGTTCCAGCGAGCTCACTGAGAAAACATTCATCAAAGCAGCTTTCAACTTTTTTGATCAAGGCTGACCAAAGGGAGGAAACTTTCAGTTCCAGCCTGCATTCCGCGAGCCGTTCGAATGCCTGCAAAAATAGCCGCTTCACCATAAATCCTGGGAAGCGCTTTGAGACGTTCTCCCGAAATGCAAGAGAGGCTATTAATAATAAATAATCCTCGCATTTGATCCAATGCCTAATTGCGTCATCAAGATGTCTCTCAAGACGCACTTCAAGGTATTTACAGTGAAGTCCATTTGTAGATGAACGTGGCAGTAATGTCCCATTTCTGCCAAACAGAAATGAAGTGGTCGACCAATTTAATATGGATGATGTAGTGGCAGTTGCCTGAAGCAACATCACGCAAATTTAATTTTCAAACCAGAACAGTCCTGACCATGAAGTCTCCGATTACCTGCGTGTTTTCTTAGCTGATCCTTAAAGCTATTTCTATTGCAGAGGTTAGGAGCCCCTCACAGTATTTAGTCTGCCTGGAGGCCCAGTCAATCATATTTAATCTTTATTTGGATCCCATTTGGTGTCTTGAGCAGCAGTGCGTGCGATTTCACTTCCATTTTAGTTATTGAGACACAGAGCTTCAGGCCAAAGAGACTTCAATAAATCGTAGTCTCCCTGCTACATATCCAAATTTTCGGCTTAAACTCCAGACTTACCTGGATAGAGTATAGGCGATCAGCGGGTCTGAAACTTTACGGTAGAAATCATCCAGAGTTTTACCATTGCCTTAGTCCGTCCTGACCCTCAGTGCAAAGGAGGTAACAGCTATGCCTCACTTTAGGAAATATCTGGGAGGAGGATGTGTGAGGTGGGGATGTGATGGAATAATAGCTGAAATGGGCAGGGCATTGAGCTGGAGAAGAGGAAAGGAAAGGGCACAGGATGGAACAAAAAAAATCTGAGAAATGGACAACGAGACACTAAAACACCCACTAATGGGGGATTGAGCTAGACATAGTCAATGAGGGATAAAGATTGGAATTCATCAATAGAGCTAGAGATGATGACTGGTGATCCTGCTGTTAACTGAAACCGAGTAGAGCCCAGATCCTGGGAATCACCCACGGCAGACAGCCAGGATTCCCCATTAACAACCCAGGAATCCCGATGTCTGCCAACCTTCTGTGGACCTCTGTGTCATAGAGATCACAGATACAGCTTGGCCCCGTTTTGCCGCTCCAATAAACAAACCTGGAAAAGACTACCAGTGGGACTGAAAATGATAAGATCCAATTCTGAACATAGTGTAGACAGAAAACATGTGTTTTTGTGAGAGGAAAGAGCCCTTCTAAATGGGAAGCTTGGTGTAGAGTTTGGCAAGGCGTGCATGCTCCCAGGCAGTTCAATACGGCCAAGTCATTTTTTGCTTTCAATTTCCACACTTCAATTTTTAACGAAATAAAACTTAGCAAGTTCTAAAACCTGATCCCGCGTTGTAAGTGGGCTCATGCACGGTGGTGTAATGTTTGCTAAAACCCCGACAATATGTGCCCGAGTCTGAGGCAAATCACCTTTTATCTTTTAAGCCTTCCATTAAAAATCTGATGAGGAGATGAGATGTGTCGATTTACAGCTGCTATTTGCTTTCGAGACTTCAGCATTAATAATAACGTTAATCCTTGCATTTGAAATAGTGCCTGATCACATGGTGGAGACATTTCAAAGCACTTTGCAGAATACAACAACAATGCATTTATACAGAGCTCTCCACACAATGTAGCATCTTAGATCGCAGACGAGATTGTAAAGTAGAGTGACATGCAATGTCCCACACGCAGTCATGGATGTAACATTTCTAATTTTGTTTTAATTTAAGTCGTGGCATTAACAAGCCAGTGTCTGTCCGTCTGCTCTGTTTGCTAGATGATGGTGTGTTTATTTCGCAATTGTTGTTCACAGTATCTACTGAAGGGAGGAAGCAATTTGACATTTATCTAGTTACATTTTGCGACCAGTCGATGACTTCTGGTTGAAGAGCTGATGAAACTGATAAAAAAAATACAATATCCGAAGCACTCTGTACCCTGCCTCTATTAATTTGGTCACTCAATTGATAACTGTTTGTGGGACCCCGTTGTGCGCAATTAGCATATAATTCACTTTAGAGTATATTCTGTGAAGCCCTCTGAGATGTCTCAAAGATGGGATAAGGCACTGGATCAAATACCAGGATTATTATTACATTTTCATCTCAACTACATTGTTTGTGTTCGACCAGCATTGCGTTCATTTTTGGTCAGCCGAATGTCCAACACATGCAGAAACCCATCACCATGTTTAAGAGTATTCAATGTAAATTGCGCACGGGTATTCAAGATCTGTGATTCAGTCAATCTCAAAGCAGACTATTCTTCTCGAAAGGAGTTGCTCTTTCTAAGAGGACATTATTTGGAGCAAAAATGAATGTGCAGCTTGATGATTAATACAGTCTGTAATTCATCAATAAAAATAGCTTGGTCGCATCTTTCAAATCTCTCATTTCCCTACTTGGCGGCTATCACTATTTTTGTCAAGACCTTTGAGATGGTTTAAGTGAAAGGCTCTGTTTAAATGCAAATTGATGTTAAACTGAGATTCCGGTTTGCCTGTTCAGGTGGATGTTAAAAGTTTTGCTATGGGAAAAGGGAAGAGCGGTTCTTCCAATGGCTTGGCTAATAATCCTTTGATTATATTAGTCAATCACTTCATGGCTGTTTGTGGGACATTGCATTGTGCAAATTGGCTGCCTTGTTCACCTACAAAATACACAGGCACTACACATTACAGTAATTCCTGTTAAAATCTTTGAGATGTTCTTGCGGTTTGAAGGACACGATACCATAAATGCAAGGATTATTATTATTATTATGGATATTCCAACATCTGCAGTATTTTTGAAGATTTTATATTGATTTCCACACATACCATGTTGAGGATCACAAGCATATTTGTAAAATCTGCTGAAACCCATCTTTAATTTTAATCTGAATGAATGCTTTCAAATTGTGGCTTTGCATCCTGAGACGTGAATAAAGCTTTAAAATGTTAATGTCCTGAACTAAAGAAGATTGCAGGGAAAGTGCATGTTATTCAATAAACCTGCCTCGAAGCCAATCAGGAATCTGGGCGTCTTGTTCGACCCCTAACTATCGTTCCTCCCCCACATCCACTCCATGACCGGCACAGCCTTCCATCACCTCCATAATATTGCCAGACTCCGCCACTACCTCACCCTTCATGCCGCAGAAACTCTCATCCACGCCTTTATCACTTCCAGGCTCAACTACGGGAACTCTCTCCTCGTTGGCCTCCTCAGCTTCTCCCTTCACAGGCTGGAGATCATTCAGAATTCTGCAGCTCGTGTACTCTCACGTACCAGGCTTCGTGACCACATCACTCCCACTCTTTCCCATCTCCACTGGCTCCTCGTCACCCAGAGGATCAAATTCAAGATCCTTATCCTCACCTTCAAGGCCATTCACGGCCTTGCCCCCGCCTATTTCTCTGACCTACTGTCTCCCGACCAGCCTGTCCGTCCCCTCCGTTCAGCAGACTCAGGCCTGCTCCGCGTCCACCACCCTAACCGCCCAACCAAAGGGGGCTGGTCTTTCAGCCTCTCTGCTCCCACACTGTGGAACTCCATCCCGCAGCCCCACCCCTCGCTTCCTCCCTTTCCTCCTTCAAGGCCGGTCTCAAGACCTTCCTCTTCGACCGCGCCTTCGGCTGCCCCACTAACTCTTCCCCCTCTCCCACTCTCCTTCCCTTTCCCCCGACCCCGACCCTCCCCTCTCTCCCCCGCTCGGGTCTCGACCTGACCGTTCAGCGCTTTGGGACGTCCTCCCAACGTGAAAGGTGCTATGTAAGTGCAATTTTGTTGTTGTTGCCTATGCTTTGCTGCTATCTAATTAAGGATGAATACTGAGCAGCAGGGTCTAAGGATAGGCTTGTCAAAACTGTTAATATGATACCATAAGTTTCATTTTTTCATATCACTAGAGGGAGATTTAATGCCTTAAACTCGCTCCTAGACATGAGATGAAGAATCCTCATTCCCTAGACTCACACATGCAGATTTCTCACTCCCTGAGTTCAGACATAATATTACTGAATGTTAACACTGAGCAGAGTGTTTGCTCTGCTCAGTGAGGCCTTGAAAACTAACAATTGGAAGTCTTGCAAGCGAGAGACATTTGTATTCCAATGGAATTGTATTCTATTTGAATTTCTTTTATGTTAAGAACCAAAATTTTTCTTTTGAAATTGGAGTCAGACCATAAACCATCAGAGTGTGGATTGAATTGCCAGGGAAGGTGATTGCTCTGTTGGAGCAGACTTAAAAGGCAATTAGATAGACACACACAGAGAAAGACTTTCAGAGGGTGTAACAACAACAAAGTTACATTTGTATAACGTCTTTCACGTCAGGAGGACGTCCCAAGGCGCTGGATAGATATTGCTTCAAGGGAGAGCCTGGAATTAGGATTGGGACAGATGGCTTCATGTGGGGAGTGACACAACATTAATATAATGGATTAAATGCCCTCCCCCCCCACTCACTGTACCATAGATTTATATGGGGTGAAACAGCTTGACAAAGAACAATTGGTTGGCATCTCCATAGACACCATTATACAGAGCGTGTGATAAGGACACAGAGCATGCTTCTGTTTAAATTGATCTACATTGTGAAGGCTGTTTGTTATATTGTCTTCGTCAACTTTGAGCCTGTGTATCACGTCTGGCCTGAAGTGTTTGTTGCCTCCAGTCACTGAGTAAACGGCATCTGTCACAAAACATGGAATAGCACAGCACTAACGCTCATGGATGTGTCTTGCTTACAAAATATACGCTTACTTCATCAACGGGCCAACAAGAAAAGCTCTGGATTTCCTTTCAGTTCCCAAGTCACTTAATCACATCCAGTTCTCCAGCCAGAATCCCGAGGGAGATGCCATATCACTGAGGGCACTTTCCTGGGACCAAGTCCCACAACAATTCCTCCTCTCAAATCGCAATAACAGACTTCTCATTCACAGAACCTTGACAGCCTTGTGTCAAGTGGTCCCTGGGTGTCAGTTGAATTCAGGCATCCCAGTTGGGCTCCCAGTCAACTCTGTAAAGTGCTTTGCAACGTCATCCCGAAGTGAAAGGCACTACATAAACATAAAGTTGCTGCTTTGGTTAATATCTATTCTCCCAATTCTACAAGGCTGTTGGGAATTGTCACTTAGTGGAGCTGTGCAGCTTTCTTGTAGATTCAGTGGATAAATACACAATCCAGTGATTGCGTGGACCGAGCATCAGTAAGGGCAAGATCATGTTTGACTACGATGACCTTCCTTTCAGTCGAATAGCCTTCAATCACCCATGAAGAGAGGAAACTCAGATGAATCACTGGAGAAAAAGATTTGTGTGGTGGGGGAGAGACTGAACATTCAACTAAATGCATTTAGGCCAACATTAATAATAATAATAATAATAATGCTTGCATTTGATATAATGCCTTAACACGTATTCGAGATGTCTCAAAGCACTTCACAGAATATGCTGTAAAGTGAATTGATTGTGTATTGTGTGGCCAAATGCGGTAGCCAATTGCGCACAGCAGTGCCTCAGAAACAGTCGTGGATTGAGTGATCAGATGATTCTTTTTTTTTAAGCAATTTTTATCCCCGAAAAGCAATCCGCCAATCGACCAACAACTGTGTTCATACTAACTGCTAGGTAAACAGAGACGGGTGGAGTAAGGAATCTTGACAACGTTTTGCTCCATCAAGACTAGGAATTTTTGCTTGCGAGTCGAGTGCACTAACCGCTAAGTTACCAGACTCTATGATACAATACGAATATATTGAGGTGTGAGTTGCAGTCAGGCTTCTGCGTTCTACCTAGGCTATGATATTGGACTTTCTAACTGTTGTGAAATTCTCTGTAGAGGGTAGGGGTGAGGCGGAGGAAATTGGGATGGAAAAAGTTACCGGACTGGGTTATGTTTAGTTATGGTAATAAAGTCATAAATCTTTGCGTATCAGGCACAGACATTATTTCCAGTAACTGTTCTAGAGGTCTTTGTGTCTGTGTGAAATATATTCTGCCCTTTCACTGTTATTTAAAGCAAAGTGGTCCCAGCTGTGTTCTGTCCAGCCATGTCGCTGTCTCTCTTTTCAAAATGTCTCATCTGATCTCGCTATCACCACAGGCAATTTGTTGTTAATAAGAACAATTGGAAACAATTTTTCATGGGCAGATGATTCAGCCGAAGAGAGTATCAATGGGAACAGTTGACTTTTTCCACAGTGATGCTGAAAGAAAATAGGATTGGGAGGAAAAAGGCACTTATGAATTAAGAAACAAAAACAGAAGTTGCTGGGAAAACTCAGCAGGTCAGGCAGCATCCATGGAGAAAGGAAAGTGTGTCAATGTTTCGAGTCCACGACCCTTCGTCAGACGAATGCTGCCTGACCTGCTGAGTTTTCCCGGCAACTTCTGTTTTTGTTTCAGATTTCCAGCATCTGCAGTATTTTGTGTTTTGCTTGTGAATTAAGTATGGGTGAACCAGATACTGTTGAATCACACACTCACACAACCTCTCTCCATTGAATCCTAAATGAGTGGTGACTTTATAGCTTAAAAACAGGAGCAAAGAAGTGAAATTTTATTTTGATTCCTCAATGTTTTTGGGGAAAAAATGTAGGGCAAATCATTTATCTTTTACAAAACAATGTCAATGTAATAGACTAGGTTGCCTCTGTTACTGATGCTGAGAGGAAAGTTACAATTTCTACTCATATAAGAAAAATAATAATATGCTCCAGAAAGGAAGACATTAGGTTAAGGTCATGCTCCTAGTTTTGTTTTTTTGATGTTTTATTCAGGGTTTAAAACTCGATTCCTTTCAGTTCACACAGAGACCTTGGGGTTTTCTAGTTGGGTTCTAAGTTACTCGGTTGCAATTAACTTTTATATTGGGCTCTAGTTCCTTAATGCAGAATCAATAAGTATTTCTCCAAAAGCATGCATTTCTGACCCATATCCCACTAGAAAGTGACTATTGCAGGATGGCAATGGAATCGTTAATAGGCAAGATGGTAAAACATGGCCTTGAACTCAACAGTATGTTTTGCTTTTAAGTCTTCTGAAGCGAGATGTTTCAATGCTGATATATCCATTTCTGCTTTATACCAATAGATTTTATTCTTGGATCAGGATTTATATAAAAAGTGCAGATAATTTGTAACATGCTCCATTTAATCGGCCATCAAGTTTAGTCTAAGCAAATAAGACCAAGAACACAAGAAGTGTTGTAAAATGGGATTCCCTATTTTGGGTTAAATTGGCTGCCTGCTTAGTTTACTCAGTGTACTGGGAATCAGGATAACCTGATCACATAATATTAGATCTGAAAATTAAGTTGATTCCTATGTTCTGGTCTCCATCACCTTTCCTGGCAATTCTTTCCAGTTGTTGATTACCCTCTGAGTAAAGAAACAATTCCTAGTATCTGTCCTGAAATTGGCCAGTCACAATTCTAAACTGATACCCTCTTGCCTGATACAAGGACTTTGTATAGAATTCAATTTGGCACATATCTTAAATCCACAACCCAAATCCATTTCCAATTCTTGCTAACTTAGTAGCCTTGATCCGAGGCTTTGTTTCTCAATGGATTTAAACACAGTCGGAAAGAGAAATAGTTACTCATTGTAAGAGCTCTTTCTGAACAGTTTGTTTTTAGCGCCTTGGGACGTCCTCCCAACGTGAAAGGCGTTCTACAACTGTAATTCTGTTGTTGTTGTTGTTGTTTGATGCTGACACACACTGCTCAAGTTGGGAGGGAATCTAGCTTGGTTGTGATTGGTGAAACAATTATTGAGAAATAATTTGCGCCTGAATAAACGGATAATTTCAATATCCCAACAATATTGCTGATCCTAACTGCCATTATCTCTGGAGAGTGGCCAGTGGCTCCCGTTACTGTTGTTACTGGGTTAAACGTTCAATAGTAAAATAATTGTTCATGAAAACTCCTGCTCTTCCTCATTACCGTGTCACTTTCATGCAAGTTCCCATTAAATCTTTACTTATTAGTGAATGACATGGAAAAATGGGGCTGAAATTGATGATCTGATTATGTTAGGTCGTAGATTTGGTGTTTAAGACTCTCGCAATTTGTCAAGCGTAATTACAGAAGGTAATGATGAACAATTTTTGGAAGCTGCCAATGAAGAGAGATGATGCTGACTTTTGTTATTTTGGGGAGAGAGGCAGGCGGCTAACAGGAAAAATCAGAACATAGGAGCGATTCAATAAATGTTCCCTTTCACAAAGGCTGAGTTGGTTTTAATGCAATAATCCATTAGCTAGTCATGCGGAAAATAATAATCTTTTACTGCTAAACATGGGATTTGTCTCCGGAAAGCTCAGTACACTACAGTCACTAGCAGACAGTCTTGCCTTGAATCCACTGAGCTCAGATTGGAATTAGGAAAGTTTTTTTTTAGCACTTCCACATGATAATTGCTGCCGTATTTGCTTACAAACAAGCAGTCACTTCACTTGAATATAACTACCTGTGGAGTATTTTCAGATGTTCTGACATGATAAAGCACTACATCAAAAAATAGATGCGCATTTTTACTTCAAAACACACAGTCACTGAACTTTGAGTAGTATCCTGTGAATCACTTTGGGACATACTCCTTATGTGAAAGGCGCTGTACCAAATATAAGAATTATTGTTCAATATCAAACTGTGAACTTGCACCCAATGGATATGCAAAGCAGTACACAAATCACTTGATATCCAGCTGTTAAGTTGAGATCATGTTTGCTCTTCACCCAGAGAGCAGTGATGAAATCAATTGTTATCATAGATGTCCAAAAGACTGGCAACAAAATCATGACTGAAATACTGTATGTCATGTCAACACCTTTCAGCACCAATGACCTGCAAAGTATCACTTACGCAGTACAGTTAATCCACTTTACAGTATATCCTGTGAAGGCTTTCAGATGTCTCCACAATGTGAAAGGGGGTCTATCCAATGCAAGGTTTATTATTGTTATTTTAAAAATAATTTAACAAAACTCTCATGAGACCTGGGAATGCTGGATACCGAGAGCGCAGTGATCCTTGCATGGCACTGGAGCTGAATGTAGACACGAACACACAATGGGAGGCACATTAAAATGCTCCTTCTCTGGGCTATATTGACAGTGGCAAACTAGCTGCTTTCGGATTACTCTGCCTCCATTATACCTTATAGCTAGAAGCGCATTTAACGCAATACTTTTTTCCCTGCCTCCCTCCCATGAAAGGCAACCTAAAATATCACTCATCTGGGAGCCGGAACCCTTGCTACTTTTCCCTTCCCTAATCCAGGAAAGGCCAGCGCCAATTTAACTTCTCCACTAGCTGCAGCTGATGGCAAGCTGAGCACAGTGCTCCTGATCTGTAAAGCTGCAGCTCTACAGTAAGAATGATGGAAGGCATGTGGACAGTGAGGAATGATGGAATGGATACCTGTACTTTGTAAACAGAAAGGGTGGGGCGTCGGTGCTCAACAACAAATTGTGCTGACATATGGGAGAAAATCTCAAAGCTCTTTAAAGGGAAAGGAGTGGGAGAGGGAGGCTTAACTCTTCCGATGTCAATGAATGTTTGAGTTGTTCGTTATACAACAACAACAACAACAAAATTACACTTGTATAGCGCTTTTGACATCAGGAGGACATCCCAAGGCGCTGGACAGATACTGCTTCAGACCAAAGCTGAGGACAGATGGGGAGAGGGGGGAGGAGTTGCCGATGGTTCCATCGAAGAGGAGAGTCTTGAGGTAAGACTTGAAGGAGGCCAGGGAGGGAGCGAGGTGGAGGGACTTCGGGATGGAGTTCCAGAGGTTGGGGGCAGAGTGGCTGAAGGCTCGCCTGCCAATGGTTGGGCTGGGGATCGGGAACGTAGAGCAGGCCAGAGCCTGTTGAACAGAGGGGATGGGCAGGTTGGTAAGGGATAGGAGGTCAGGGATGTAAGGTGGGGCAAGGTTGTGGAGGACTTTAAATGCGAGGACCAGGATCTTGAATTGGATCCTCTGGATGATGGGGAGCTAACGGAGTCAGGCAAGGATGGGGGAGATGATTGTCACAGAGTTTGGAACGGTAGAGGACACACAGGCTGTAGAGTCCTCGATTATCTGCAACCTGTGGAGGGAGGAATTGGGAAGGCCGACCAGCAAGGCATTTGCATAGTCGGGAAATAATTGCAAGTTGTAATTCTATGATAGTAGTGAATAACTAAACAGCATGCAGCTCCCATCGTCTACACAAATGATCATCTTTTACTTGTGTACAACTTGGCTCAGGGCAGAGATGATAAATTGTTGGGCATCTGGTTGAAAGGATCAAGAGGCTCCTGTTGTTTGTGCTCATGGTATGAAGCTAGTTCTCATTCATGAAATGAATGTAGCTCAGAGGTTAGAGCACTCGCCTTACAAGCGAGAGACCTGGGTTCAATTCCAGGCAGGGCGAAACCTTAGGTAAATTTCCTTACTCCACATGCCTAATAATAACCCGTAAAAAAAAAAATTGGGTCATTTCTATCCATGTGCACTGCTGTGCGCAATTGGCTGCTACGTTTCGTCCACGTATATACAGTCAATTCACTTTACGCTATATTCTGTGAAGTGCTTTGAGACATATCAAAGACATGATCAGGCGCTTTATCAAGTGCAAGGATGATTATTATTATATTAATAGAGACTGAGATTCAGATTTATTGATATAGTTTGTGCCAAGTTCGAACCTGAGCATACAGTGCCAGGATGGACTTCAATTCTCAGTCTCTGTTATTTGGAATGATACACCAGAATGATTAATTGAACTATGTTATTGCTTAGTACAATAGCTTCATCAAATTACAGTATTGAATGATAGATATCATGATCCTAGAGAGTGAGCAAGAATTCAGAACAATTGGCACAAAACCAATTCTTATAGCTTCAGTTGCTGGAGTTACAAACTCTCGGAAGAACAAATTATTTAGGGCTCTGAGATCAGGATTATTGAACCATTATGCATTTCCTTTCCTACCTGTTAAATTGTGTGCTATTAGGTGCAATTTGATCATGAGTAAAACACAGAACACATGTTTTTTGGGTTGTTTTATTTACCAACGAGTTCAGAAGTGCCAAGGAGAAGGAACATTGGCAGCTTTGATTCAAATCTGCTTCTGAACATTAAAACCTGACATTAAGTCAATAATTGTCATAATACATAAAAGAGTATTGCATGCTTACCTGGCCAACACCTCCCCAACAACAACCACCACTTGGATTTACATAGAGCTCTCCATACTAGACGCTGTCTCAGAGCGCTTCACAAAGCAGATTCTGGGTCTGAGCACATTCCCCAAATAAATCAATAAATTGGACACTTATTTCATGTCTGATTGTGGGTCATTTGCCTACAAATACAATCACTTCATTTCCATTAGACTGTAATAACCATGAAGCGCTTTGAAACGCACTTCCGATGCGATAAAGAACTATACCAAATACAAGAATCATTATAATAACATAATAGAATAATATAGTAGATTATTATTATATAATAGAGTGGTGAACCAAACCTCACTTGCTTTTGCTCAGCTATAATAATGCAGCATTTAAAACAAATATTAAATTATCCATCATCCACTGTACTCTTTGTCAGTGAGAATGTGTACAATGGAGTTAGATGTGGCGGGCAGTGCTGATTGTGTTGTATCAGTGTACAGTTGTCAGATCAGGAGCTACTACAGGAAAATGTTAAGATATTCCAAAATAAATTGCTGTGATTTACAGCTTCTCCAGCAGTGTTTTCCCGCTATTAAAGGACAAATGTTCTCCAAAATGTACCTAAATGCATTGCTTGTAGATTAGCATTTAGCTGCTAGTTATCAATGGGATTTGATGTCCAACTGCTTTAACATTTCCCTATGCAAATGTCAGCCTTGCAAAATTACACAGAACGACAAGAGTTGAATACGTTTAGGATAATGACATGGTAATTTGTAAGAATTGGGATTGGAATGAAAGGCATACAAGGAAATAATACCCAAACAAATTATTTTTAATGCAAAGCCAAATTATTTTTGGGTGTAGCTTAATCATTTGCATTATTCCATTATTCTCCTCTAAAATGTTCTTTTACATACAGTGCAAACCTCTCTCCCACCCACCCACCTGCTCCCCCTCCCCTCCCCCAGCCTGAATTACAACACAGTCTTTTAGATTTATGATATATGGGGCTGTGGAATAAAATGGCCACTAGTCTTAATTCCAGGTCATCTATTCACTGCTGGCAATAGTTACCTACAGACCAGGCTGCTTCCAGTGTGTGCGGTACGAGAGAGCAGTCGTGGCTGACTTTCCATTCCAATCCCACTGGAAGCTTGGAATCTACCTCACTTTCTGGTTACCAGAACTCTAGTGGACTCCGGTGGAGACCTGTAGCTCAGTGGTTAGAGCACTCACCCTACAGGTGAGATACCCAGGTCCAATTCCAGGCAGGGCGAAACCTTCGGCAAGTTTCCTTACTCCACACGCCTGATAATAGTCCCTCCAAAAAAAAAGTATCATTTCAATCCATGACTGTTTGTGGAGACACTGCTGTGCGCAATTGGCTGCCACATTTTGCCCACAAATATAGTCAATTCACTTTATAGTATATTCGGTGAAGCAGTTTGAGACGTCTAGATGTGAAAAGCGCAACAAACAGCAAACGCAAGGATTATTATTAGTATTCGTATTATAACACCAAGCAAAGTCATGCTCCCAACAAGAATCTTAACAAATTCACCCAATACTCCTTTTAAGGTGAGCTGTGGTCTTTTCTCCCCACAGCAAGAGCTTCTATGAGGCCACTAAAATTGTAATTCAATGTTTTAACCAGCATGGTATTATTGTTTCAACGTTGCATTTCATTGACCTCAGGACCTAAAATGTTGTTGGCCTATTTATTTTGAAGGAGAGTTGTTTGGTGGCTTTGGGCTACACTTGACAAATTGAGTTTCCACCCCATTCGGGTCTACATCGCACTGAAACTAGGAATAAACCCAATTTGCAATGTAGGCTTATTACATGCATATATTTATGCCTAGCAGAACAAATATTCTTCTCAACATTGCACAATTTAGGTGGTGTATTTAAAGGTCAATAGTAATGTTATACTAATATATTAAGAGGTTTCATTAAGCTAATACTTAATAGAGTTCCGCTAATGTACCTGGCTATGCTGAATAATGACCAGAGCCCTGCAGCTCAGTGGTTAGAGCATTCGTCTTACAAGCGTGAGATCTGTGTTCGAATTCAGGTAGGTCAGGGCAAAACCTTGGGCAAGTTGCCTCACTCCACACTCTTAATAATAATCCCTCCCCCCAAAAAACCGCAATAATAAAATTGGTCATTGCAATCCACGACTGTTTGTGGGACACTGCTGTGTGCAATTGGCTGCCTCATTTCGCCCACAAATATACAATCAATTCACTTTACAGTATATTCTGTGAAGCGCTTTGAGACGTCTAGAAGACGTGAAAAAGCGCTATATCAAATGCAAGGATTATTATTATTATTATTCAGTCTGCAAATTCACCGTCTGTGAAAGGCTAGCTTCAGTGGTCAGGATACCGCTGTCTAAATTCTTGGCACTTGAACATAACTTCTCCAACACTGACAGGCGTCAGTTTGGCTCAGCTGTTGGCATTCTTGCCTGTGAGTCAAAAGGTTGGTGGGTTCAAGTCCCATATTAGGACTTGGAACTCACAGTCCTGGGTGACAGTGCATTGCATTGTTGGGGGCGAGTTGTACTGTTGGAGATCCCATCCTTCAGATGAGACAATCAACTGACCTCCCATCTACCCATTCAGATTGATGTTAAGGATACCATGGCACTATTTGAAAAGAGAAGGGAGTTTCATTCTGCGTTATTGCCAACTATCCCCCAGGTAAAACAATATCTCACAAAGTGCCATGATGCATCATTTGCATCATGGCACTTTGTGAGATATTGCTATGTATGAATTGTGTATTCACCTACAAAATGCGAAGTCACTACGGATTTAATATTAATATTTTGAATTCAGTGTATGCTAATGAATAGCACGACTTCTGAAAAAGTCCTGGCCATAGACCCAAAAGCTTTCATTTTCAGAGCAATTTCTTTGGTTGAAAAAGTCAAATCTTTGCACTCATAATAGATTAATGAATGAATAAATAAATACATTCTGCCAAATAAAACAGAAT
Organism: Hydrolagus colliei; assembly: GCA_035084275.1. Taxonomy (NCBI): domain Eukaryota; kingdom Metazoa; phylum Chordata; class Chondrichthyes; order Chimaeriformes; family Chimaeridae; genus Hydrolagus; species Hydrolagus colliei. Next base: position 3,762,383 of record CM068747.1, on the reverse strand, counting down.
GTGGGAAATAATTTCCTCTCGCATTCACTTTACACCAGCCTTTTCTTTGGAAGAAATGATCGGATACCTACTCCGAACACATTAGTCAGTTATTGCTTCACAATTGTTTTTCTTTCTTTCTCCTGAACTCAATTCCGGGCAGACGTGAGTCTTTGAGAATGAATGCCGCGACCACAGGACGTAAAATATTAATATTGTCTAATGGAAATCAATCAAACTAACATATACTGGCTTGTGAGTGATGAATGGGTAGTGTCAGATAATATAATAATATAAATAATAATCCTTGCATTTGATATAGCGCTTTTCACATCTTATCCATGTCTCGAAGCACTTCACAGGATACACTGTAAAGTGAATTGACTGTATATTTGTGGGTGAAACTCGGCAACCAATTGCGCACAGCAGCGTCCCCACAAACAGTCATGGGTTGAAAATGACCAATTTTTATTATTGTGTTTTTTTTTGACGCATTATTATTAGGCATGTGTGTGTGGAGTAAAGAAACTTGCCCAAGGTTTCGCTCTGACCTGCCTGGATTCGAACACAGGTCTCACGTTTGCAAGGCGAGCGCTCTAAACCACTGAGCTACAGGACTCCACTGATCCGCACTGAACGAAGCGGAGATGTTATTCACCTGCTGAATACCTGTGTCATTTGTGTAATCCACACTTCCTCACATGCCGTGCTAGGGGAGTGCTGCATTGTCAGACATTGTCTGACAGATGAGTCAATTAAACCCAGGTCCTGTCTGCCTGTTTGGGTGGACTCTAAAGATCCCAGTAAATATAAATCAAACAGAGAAGTGAATTTTGCTGGGTGTCATGGTCAAAAACAGATTCTGCTGCAATCAGAAAAGCTGTGTACAAAAATAGTCACAACATTTTGAGACATTTTTTCAGACGTTTTGACTCAAACACATATTGGTTCCATTGCATTGAAAGTAAGAATGGAAACAATTTTTTTTTTAATTAGGACCAGCTCGAATTGAGCTGTCAGTAGGAGGAATTATATATTTATTGTCAATAAGTCAGCTACAGAGGTATGGGGAAAGGGCTAGTAAATAAGACTGAAAGGTTGCTCTTTAAAAGAGCCAGCACAGACATGATGGGCAGAATGGCCTCCTTCTGTACTGTGAATATTTATGGTTCTGTGGTTCTAAATATTTATTTGCTCCATGCCTCTTCCTTCATAATTAAGAAGATCAGTATTTTTAGGAGTTTTGTATTCAATAAAATTTGTTTTGTTTGTGCGAGAAATGATATGTAAACCTGAATAATTACATTTGCTTTGACATTTGAGACCCTATTACAATGCTAATACGTTTATAATTATGAGCCTCTACTGCTTCCTTTATACATTTTTTATCGTTGTTTTTCAAGAGATGGCAAATATTTCACTTTTTTTTGTGGGTGGAGGTAGAATAATACTATAAAGCGGCATGTGGTTCAGGCTTGAATGTGTTGTCCACCATGGTTCAATAGTCAGAGGTTGTGGGTTCAAGTCAGGGGCTTTGAGCTTGCAATGCAGGCTGATAATCCAATGAAGAGCTGGGGGGTGGTGGGGGAGGGTGATGGGGGGGGGGGGGGAGTGCAGATGTCTCATTTAAAGGCTAGAATGGGAGGGTGGTAGGGTGAGTGTTCGGGAAGGAATTAATTCAGATGGGTGAAAGGACCTTCTTGATCCAAACCAATTTTGTAACTACCATGCTAAATTCTTCACCCACAATCGCTGCTGCTATCTAGGTGGCAAGTTTGGTCGGGCAGTGTCGAGATACAGTACTGAGTGTGTTGTTCTTATCACCTAATTCTCACCTTTGCAAATGTAGCTCTATCAGAGCTTCATCCAAACTGATCCGTTTAACACCTCATTATTCACCAATTACTGGTGCCTTGCCAATCCGAATTTAATTATTTTAATTATAGTGAAATGTGTATTTTGTCAGCAAACTCAGCAGCCCAATAATACGCAATAATGTTCCACAAACAGCCATGAAACAAGTGCCCAAATTTGATTGAGAAACTCCCTTTTCTTTTTTAGGACTGCTAATGCATCTTTAATGTCTACCTGAACAGGCAGAAGGGACCTTTGTTTAACATCTCATCTGAAGTATCTCATCCCCCTCTCCCATTCTCCTTCCCCTTCTCCCTACCCCGACCCTCTTCCCACCGCTCGGGTCCCGACCTGACTGTTCAGCGCTTTGGGACGTCCTCCCGACGTGAAATGCACTATATAAGTGCAATTTTGTTATTGTTCTTGTTGTTATGTAACTGCTGAGGTCTTTATAAAATAATAATAATTCTTACATTTGATACAGTGTTTTATCATGTTATCAAAACATCTCAAAGCTCTTCACAAAATACATTGTGAATTGCCGTGTATTTTGGTTATAAAAATCAGTTAGGAACAATTCAGAATTTCCAGAATTTGGCCAGTTCTCAGCTACAACCTTGATTTTGAAGCCATTTTTTCCATTCATTATTTTAAGAACCACAGAAAACCATGAAAAAAAATTCAATGAACTGTTTCCTGTATTCTCTTTGCTCTATAAATGCTACATAAGTAAACCTAGAGTAAATCTAAACTCAGTTGGAATTTCTCTCCACATATATTATAGGAAACTTATTAGTCTCCAAGTTCCATGAACCATGATAAAAAGTGCATCCATGTGGGACTTTGTTACTTGCGTTTCTTTTATTTATATGTATGATATTTAATACCACATCCAATTCACTAGTTAAATCATTATAGAACCTATGGTTCACTGATCAATCGATTGAAATTTTTTGTCACATCATAGAGCATTAGGAATAGATGAGCATCATTGCTACAATGGAGCTAATTAGCTATGTTTTCCTGACAGGATTCCTTACTAAGGAATTGCTTTAGGATCCTCATCAAACTGCATTCTGGAATGTCGATTAGGTCAGAGTTCCCAAGGGTCACTGTGATGTACTTTAATTACCAAAAAGGGATGCCAATTACACTCTCGGATTCCCTATTAAAAAATACCTCAACCCAGCCCCCGCTTTATATAAAGCAATGACACTCGATGGAAGTACTTACACAGAACTATTGTCCCCACATGGAAAGGTGAAATTCAGGGCAAAAATTAACTGGAGCATTTCCATTTGGATCTAAATACTTTGGTAGCACTTTCCAATTCTTACCTGAGTTTTCAACAGCACAATAAAACCATAACTAACGAAATCACTCTTAAGAAAACAACTATAGATTTCTTTCACTATTGTTAAAAACTTGGATTGCACATCCCCTCCTCAATTTACTCCTTTTTCCACCAAGAATGAATTCCTTGGCCTCGCTTGATAGCTCATTGATTTAAACGCTGGAATCCCACCAATTCCCTTATTTTGAATCCTCTATTGGACTGAAATTCCTCTCCCCGAGGACCAGCCAAGTTCTTACTTGAGCAGTAAGAAGAATTTCTCACTTGTAATCTTTTCATTCCTACGTTAACCAAAAATTGGGCTCGGGACTCCATGCGCAGTCTCACCAGTGCTTTTTAACATCACAGTTGGGACCACTAGGCGCCAATGGTTAAGATGAATGAACATTTTCACTGCTTGTTTACAATGGGAAATCCATTATGGAAAGATCGGGTGTCGTTAAGTGTCTGGCTCAGTAGCACTCTCGCTTCTGAATCATAAGGGTTGTGGGGTCAAGTCCCACATTGGGACTTGAACTCACATAGTCTACATTGACACTCCAGTGCACTGTTCGGGGGGGTGTACAGCACAACATTGTCAGAGCTGCTGCCTTTGGAAGAGACGTTAAAACTGAAGACTCATCCGCCTATACAGGTGGATGTTATAGATCCCATAGTATTTATGTGAAAAGCGAAAGATGTTTGTTCCAGTGTACTGGCCAAGAATCTCCAAATAAAATTGATCATTCTCTCCATGTCTATGTGTGGGACATTGCTACATGCAAATTGGCTGCTGAATTGATTTACAAATACATAACACTTTACAGTAAGTCCTATGAAGTACGTTGAGACGTTTCGACAACATGCTAAAGGAGCTATATCAAACACAATGTTTCTTATTATTATTATTATTACTACAGAATTACTCGTGTTACGCGAATGCTTGCGATCAACCCCAGTATTATTTCTCTGGAGTTGTATTCTATGGACTTACTTCTGCATCACAATATTCTGTTTGCCGTGGCAACCCATCCCACATGGCGTGTCAAGACATTTGATGTTCAAATTAGAGGAGTTTTTACACTGTATTTCTCTTGTAATCTCCTGCTGTGCTGGTTAGTAACTCATCCTATCCCATGGTGAGAGCATTCTTGCTTCTGCTTGTCCTTCAGTGCTGTAGCACACCACTGTGCCAATGTTCCCTATCTGGTTCCCTAAGGGAACACTGGTGCCCACACACAAAAGTATTAAAGAATTTCACCATTGTTCACTTAGATGCAAAGCGTGAACATTCTTTAGCTTGAAACCTTAATTCTGGCTAAAAATATCAATTTATTCTGAACTTTTGTACCTTTAAGATTCACAAATAGTGTTCATCTTTGTGCTCAGGGAACTGTGTTATAGAGCTCACTCTAAACAACAACAACAACTTGAATTTATATAGTGCCCTCCATGCTGAATAGCGTCTCAGAGTGCTTGACAGTGACGGAGCCTGACACTGACTTGGGGTGGGACAGGAAGAGAACGGTTCCGGACATTTTTTTCTCAATGACCGTATGTGAACTGTCATTTGACCTACTGTCAGTCAGACATTTATTTGCTCTGATTCTCGAGGCTGAAGGAAGAATTCAGCCCGATAATGGGATCACACCGCACGGTTTGTAAATTGGTTAACATCCTGTTCCGAGTGAAGTAACCTCAGGGTATGCAAATCCAATTATCATAGAGACCAGCAGATGTAACCAAATACACATGTTTGTCTGCGGAGCAATGCTAAAGAGGCATTGTTGGGCAAGCCTTCAGCCACTCTGCCTCTAACTTCTGGAACTCCATCCCACAGGCCCTCCGCCTCACCCCCTCCCTGGCCTCCTTCCAGTCTCACCTCAAGACCCTTCTGTTCGATGGTCCCATCGGTCACCCCGAAACTCCCCCTTTCCCTCCACCCTCCCCATTCCCAACCCCAGCTCAGGTCTGAAACAATAACTGTTCAGTGCCTTGGGACATCCTCCTGATGTGAAAGGCGCTATATAAGTGTAATTTTGTTGTGTGTTAATCATAAGACTTGCATTTGATATAGCACCACAACAGATCATCAAGACATCTCAAAGAACTTCACAAGATATACTATAAAGTGTTTGACTGTGTATTTTGTTGGTGAAACGTGGCAGTCAATTGCGCACAGCAGTATCCCACAAATAGCCAAGAAGTGAGTGGTCAATTTTATTTGGAGAATGTGTTGGCGGATCACAATGACCCCGGGAAATTCTGCTTTTAAAATAGATCACATCACCACGTCGGAGGAAGGATCCTGCGACATTGTGGAGTCCTGTAGCTCAGTGATTAGAGCACTTACCTTGCAAACGAGAGACCTGAGTCTATTAAAGGCAGATCGAAACCTTTGGACAAGTTTCCTTACTCCACACCTTACTCCTTACTCCCCTAATAATAATCTCTCAAAAAAGACAATAATAAATCCACGACTGTTTGTGAGATACTGTTGTGCGCAATTGGCTGCCACGTTTCACCCACATTCAATTCACTTTACAGTATATTCTGTGAAATGCTTTGAGAAGTCTAGAAGACGTGGAAAGCATTATATCAAATGTAGGGATTATTATTATTATTATTAATGGCGTAACATCCATCCAATGTCATTATAAAGGAATCTATTGTATTTAGAAATCACCATGTGGTGGTTGAAAGTTCCAATTTTCCAAACTACTCAAATGCCGTAAGCAAAATATTAAAAAAAACTGTGTCTGTTTTTTTTCTTATGTAATGGTAGATGGGGTGAGGGAATTATTTTTGCTTAAGCAATGGGCATTAGAATTATTTTATAGGAGTTAATCTCCCCAAGCATGTGGGCTTGTTGAATTGACATTGGGAGAGATAGCCCTTGTTGATAATTCAGTTCTTGTTGATCGATCAGTTTCAGATCTTCTCCAAGCCAATTCCTCCAATTATGTCAGCATTACTCACTGTTTAAACCATACTTCAACAGGAAAGAGAAGAAAATACATTTTAATCAAAAAAAAACACCTTCCCTTTGTAATTTTTTACCATCAGGTCAACAGATTAACTACCAGCAAATGTGGAGATTAAACAATTTACGAAGCACTCTTCACAAGGGGTAACATCTCAAAGCCCTTTACAACATGAGGTTGGATGTTGAGCAAGAGGGAAGAGAAGATGGGAGGTGGCCATGGGTTTGTTTAAAGAGGTGGGATTCGAGGCGAGAGTTAGTGAGGGGGAAAGACAGAGTGTTAGAGAGAAAGAGTTCCTGCAGTGAGGGGGCATAGGGAATGAAGGCTTGGCCACTGATGCTTGAGTTAGCTGATCCATAGGAGCACGTGGAGGACTATGGTGAAGCGCTCTGAGACGCCGTCTGGCATGGAGGGCGCTATATAAATCAAAATTGTTGTTGGTGTTGGTGAGGGAAGGTCAGAGAGATTAGAAGGTGCCAGGATAAGATCCTCATCAACAGGGGAGCAGTATTCAGCCCTAGCATGAATGCATTGGATTTCAAACTAGTGTGAGGTTTAAACTCCAGACATGACTGAAGTCTGAATGAAATGTGTTTCACTAGGTTAGAAGGTTAGCTTGCTCTCCAAATGTGGTGCTGGAGCCCAGGAAGATTCTGAATCAGTGACCCCAGTTAAATTACTTGCCCGATAGACAATATCTTCAACAATGCAACTCTTCCCAGGACTGCATTGGAGTGTGTGAGGTTGAAAGCGTGTGATCCGAGAGGCTATCACAACAGAAGTAAGTAAGGTCCAGCAGAACGAGACTTTACCAGGTGGTGTGAATTGCAAATCTTTTTAATATCATACACAATTCAAAGGTTTAAACAAATATTTATTACAGTATATTGTTAAGTTACATTAAAGCAGTAAAATTCAACCATATTGATATTACCCGATTCCACTGGGGAAGTCGCTGGCCACCAGCTGCCTCAACTGTTCTTCCTACGATGATTCCAACTATTCCATAGTTACATCTTTCTTTTATATATTTCTAACTCCTTCTCCCCTTGTCACGGAGATAGCACCTGCAATCTTTGAGCAAGCTCTTTACGTGTAGGAAAATAACTAATAAGGAGAAAGAGATATGGATAGCTAATTGGGAGGATTCCTGTTTCTTAATCTTGAGCTAATCAGATGTCCAGGAGCACTGTATGCTTCTCTTCTCTGAGCCCCTATGTTTTCTCAAGGACATGATGACTCAATTTCTAGATGGGAGGATGACATAGTTGTGCGCAGTTTGATTGCCACGTTTCACCCACAAATATACAGTCGGTTTTCCTGCTCTCCTTCCCCCTACCCTGACCCCTCGCCTTACCCTCTTTCCCCACTTTCTCCCCTAACCCCACTTCCGCGACTGTTTGTGGGACACTGTTGTGCACAATTTGGCTGCTGCATTTCGCCCATAAATATACAGTCAATTTTCCTACTCTCCTTCCCCCTACCCAGACCACTCCCCCCCTGCTCGGGTCCCTACCTGACTGTTCAGTGCCTTGGGACATCCTCCTGACATGAAAGATACTATTTAAATGAAATTTTGATTGATTGATAGGACCCAGGCACTGAGCGAGGTAGAGTATCAGCATCTGACCTCAGCCGGCGGGGAGCAAGACAATATATCTTCAACTTTGCTAACTCTAATTGTCACATGTACTCTCCTCGGGGACTCTCAGTCAATCATTCAATCAACACACAACCTTGCCTTTGTCCTAATAAGCAAGGAATGCTATACTAAACAGATTATACGCGTTTGTTTAGATTTAAAAAGTATACACTTTAAAAATCTTAAAACACCTAAGCATTCACAAATATAATCCTACACAGGTTCCCTGCAAAATGTCTGAATTGTTTCCCACCATCACTTTATTCTCTGCACAGGAGAGGCAGAGTAGTCACATCACATGCCTTCATTTCACATTCATTTTAAAACTCCTGACGTTTGGAATTTCATGTTTTAGGACCCTCGTTTTGGTGTCTTCTGGACATCGTTCCGATCAAGAATGAAAAGGGGGAAGTGGTGCTGTTCCTGGCTTCACACAAGGACATTACTGACAAGAAGATCAAGGGGGCATTAGGAAACAGTAAAGACTCAGGTGAGTGGCAGGGTTGTGGCTGGTAAAAACTGAGTGTATGCGAAATTCTTGAGCGTGCATCACAGAAATACTATACTTTCCAATCGATCTATTGAAAGCAGCTGGAGGCTATGGTTGATGCAGACTCATTAATGTTGTTAGGTTTCTGCTATCACCTACTGCGTTTAGAAACTAAGAATATGAGAGTAATTTTGCTTTGAAGGACTGTCAAGCCAGAGTGGGGTGTCTCCAGGGCAGCCACGTGAACAGCATGAGATGCTGCCCAGCTCAACCTTGAGCTTGTTTGGCACAAGTGAAGCATGTTGTTAGTGAACAGATGGACCCACGACTGACTTTAAATGGGATTAAAATAGTAAACCCAGAACAATACTTCAGTGTATACCGAGACAGTGAACAAGAGACACATATTTAGAGTTGCAAAGGGAAATTTCAGGACAACAACCGTGCGTTTGTACAGCACCCCTCTCACAGTGCAGTGTTCCGAGGTGGGGGGAGGGCGGAAGTAACCTTCAAAGAAAGAGGAAGGTCTACAGGCTCAACTTGAACATGAGGAAGAAGAGGGAAATGGAGCGGGATGGAGGAATAGAGTTCCAGAGTTGACGGGTGGAATAGTTGAAAACACACCCACCAATTGATAGACTCCAAGAGGTTTTTCTGTACTCAGTGAGTAGTTAACGCCTGGAATAAGTTGCCAGAACTAATGGTTCAAGCCAGGATACTGGACTTATTTAAAAGATGAGACGAGAGCAGGATAGGTATTCTAGAAGAATGAGAACTGATGAACCGAAGTGCCTACTTCATCTGAACCCGTCTTGTAATCTTATTATCTGCTCCAGTGCAAAGTGCCTAACGACTCTGGTTAGAATGACTTTTCATTAAAACATACACTGTCTCTCACTTTGCTCTCTGGGGTGGATGGACTTGCATCAATTTAATGGTGGATTGCAACTGATTTTCAAGGCTAAAGCAACAGTGTGTGCTCTTTAATTTCAATCCTGAAAACTTGACAGAAGTGAAATTATTTGCAAGGGGTGCCATAGATCTTCATCACATGCCACAGCCATGTTCCTCGGAGGATAAGCCTTTTCTTTATTGAGGTTGGTTAAGATGAATATTATTGATAACGTCAATTTAATGGAGTGAATAAAAGGCATCTGCTGCTGGCATCTGTTTGCTCAGCCTGGGCCACTGTGAGTGGGGAAATTTAGAAAGTAGGGGAGAAGAAGGCAGATTTGTTCTTTAAGATTACTGAAAGAGTCCTGGTATGAATAAATGTAGCACCCTAATTTTCTGAGGAATGGAGGGTGCAGACGTGTAGAATTTATTGCTTGACAGTGCGTCAGTAAAATATTCTTTCCCTGATTCCGCTTGAATTGCTAAAATTGGATTAAGCTGCTGCTGTGACCCCTCTCCCACTCTCCTTCCCTCTACTCCGACCGCTTCCCCCCTGCTCGGGTCCCGACTTAACTGGTTCACGCCTTGGGACATCCTCCCGACGTTAAAGGCGCTCTATTAGTGTAATTTTGTTGTTGTGGTTGTTGGTTATGTTTCCTTCTCCAAATTGGTTTTACATCCATTAGCCATTCAATTTACTGTACGATCTATGAAGCAGTTTTTTGAGGAACGCTGAATGCTTTTGTGTTAATTGCCAGGGAGCAGGGAGCTCTCTTGTTGAGGACAGACATCTTCTGACTCCAGCAATTAGCACCAGTTGGGGGCATCATAGCAATATCTAAATGTGGAGCTGCTGAGGTTACACACAGAGAACCTATGAGAAACCAGCAACATGTACATGTGGAAGAGTCAATCCAATTTCAATGTAAAAGCCACTGTCAAAGCAAATGCAACAGGGAGACACCAAAGTGGCTCAATACTGCAGCCGTGTCAAGATAGAGTGGATAGAGTTCAAAATCCTCATCCTCGCCTTTAAGGATCTCAATGGTCTTGCTTCTCCTTACCTCTTCTACTCGCTGACCCCATATCAACCTGTCCGCCCTCTCTGCTCAGCCTGCTCCATGTCCCCCGTGCAGCCCGCCCCACCATCAGTGGGATCTTCAGCTTTTCTGCCCTGACCCTATGGAACTCTATGCTACATTCCCATTCGCCTTGCTCCTTCTCTTGCCTCCTTCAACAACAATAACAAAATTATAATTGTATAACGCCTTTCACATCAGGAGGACGTCCCAAGGCACTGGATGTATCAAGGCAAGTCTCAAGACACTCCTCTTCGACCATTGCTTCGGCCACCCTCCTATCTTCTCTGCCCTCTCTGATCCCATCCCTCCCACTCAAATCCAAATCCCTAATCCCTGACTGTTCAGTGCAAGTGCAATGCAAAGAATTCTGTACTCAACATGCATCACTGTCTTATAACTGCATAATTTATTTATGCACATTTCCCAACAGAGTAGCTTCTTTTCCTCACCAGATGCTTGTCCAGAATGTACAATGACCAAAGGAGGGTTTGTTACCTAAAGCTGTACATTTGTGCATTTTGATGAAAAGTGATTAAACTTTAAAATTCATGATTAGAGAGAGATGAGAGAGACAGACAAAAACAGATGGAGTTTCAGAGGGTCAATGTCTCAGGCACACCTGATGTTACCTGTAAAATGTGCTAATTAAACATAAATTTCTCAATATCACAAATTATCTCCATCTCTTTCCTCCTTCACCCACTTCAAAGCACTATATCAAATAGAAGAATCATTATCTCCCTCCGCGGCAAACCTATCATCTTCCCTCTTCAAAACTGTCCAGTCTGACAGACCGCAGGATCTCACTAAGCAAACTGTGAGAGACCAGATCCGATACGTCAAATGATTAAAAGAAACCTAATGATATGTGGGTTCAAAAATTAATTGCTGTAAACGTAAATTTCTGCCATTAATTGAATCATTTATTCCTAGTCTGCAGCTCACAATTTTACAAAATTCATTCAGAAAAGTCATTCATTCCATTCTGTTTGTGCTATTTAATTATTCACCGATTATTCATCAATAAATCATTCAAATCCATCCATATAGCTAATAGCTGTTTAAACCAGTTAGGCTGTTATTTTTTCAGTAAAATTCATTCTGTCATTGATTCAATTACTTTAATTAAGTCAGACGGGAAATAATATGATATAACTTTAATGAAACATTTTTTATTGTCCATCAGAAACTGCAGAGACTTAGTTCAAAAATAGTTGGTCCAGTTCAGATCGCTGTACAAATAGCAATGTATAGTAATGCACTGTGATTCCTGGCAGTCGAGCTGCTTAACGATGGCGACATCTTCCTGAACCCAGGAACAATGAAGATTGACTTGAATATGAGAGGGTTGAGGACCAGAGTTAGGTATTGGGGGCGGGAAATGCCAGAGCTGGTTCTGGAGTTAGATACTGGATTTAGATAATGGACTTAGACATATTGGAGTTAGGTAGGGAATACAGGTGCAGGAGTTAGTATGGGAGTTGAGTGCTGTTACAGCGGAGTACCAGTTGGTACAGTTGATAGGCACTGGAATTAGGTACTAGAGGTACATACTCAAGATAGCTACAAGTTTACTGGGAAATAATACTCTGTGAAGGTTTTAATGTTTGCAAAGTGATTGCGGATTGGGTGCGAGGGGAGAAAGATTCATCTGCAAATATAATCAGCGTTGCCTAAATCCATCTTACTATCCAACAGTCTACCTTTGACAATTCCCACTGGTCGGTAAAATGAAATAAAACTTGGCGTCTGATTACATTCTGAATATGGATTAATGAGGCCTGACGCCAGCAAGCCACGCATTAATAAAATCTGTCCAATATTTTGCTAGCTAACTGCATGAACATGTCTGCATCAAATAGTTTTAATTAACAAAAATTTCCAGAAGCAACTGACATTGAGCATGGCCGTACATAACAGTGATTGATAATAATTCCGATTCTGTACAACTTTGGTAGCACAGTTTAGAGTTGGACCCACCAAAACAAGGCATCTTAAGACCATAAGAATTAGGAGCAGGAGTAGGCCATTCGGCTCTTCGAGCCTGCTCCGTCATTCAATAGGATCATGGCTGATCTTCTGCCCTAACTCTAATTGCCTGCCCCATCCCCATATCCCCTAATCCCTCTATTTAAAAAACAAATCTCAGTCTCAGCCTTGAAAATGTTCAGGGACTGAGCATCCACAGCCTTGTGGGGTAGTGAATTCCATAAACTCACTACCCTCTGAGTGAAGAAATGTTTCCTCAACTCCATTCTAAAAGGCTGACCCTTAATTTTAAGACTGTGACCCCCTGGTTATAGATTCTCCTACCAGGGGAAACAATCCCTCAGCGTCTACCTTATCCATCCCTTTAAGAAACTTATATGTTTCAATAAGTTCCCTCCTAATTCTTCTGTACTCTAGAGAGTACAGCCCTAGTTTATTCAACCTATCCTCATAGGTCAGTCCCCTCATCCCAGGAACTAACCTAGTGAATCTACGTTGCACCCCCTCTAAGACAAGTATGTCCTTTTTTTAAATAAGTAGACCAAAACTGCACACAATACTCTAGGTGCGGTCTCACCAAAGCCCTATTTAGTTGCAGCAAGACTTCCCTACTTAAAGGGGCACTGTCACAATATCAAGATTGGAAAAGCCTGTTTCAAAAACTCAAGTGTAGGCGTTAGCCAGTTATTTATCTTTACCAGGGCACAGATCAGAAACAGATGAGTTTGTGTACTCATACCACTCTCATCTGCTCTTGGGAATTCTCTCGATCACAGGTCGAAAAGCAGTGGTCAAAGTATCATGCCTGAAACTGATCCTAGCTCCAAACAACTGACCCTTTAATAGTAAAAACAGCCACCCTCTCTCAAGATAGGCATAATATTCCAATTTCATTTTCGGGACTTCCCATTCTTTCTTGAGAAAACCACAGTGTGAGCAGCTGCTAAACAATTGTCCATTCATCCAATCCATTGCAAACACTGCCTATTTTTCCATCTCTGGAAATACTGCTGGCTCAGGTCCCTCCTTTACTCCCTCTACTGTCAGATTGGCTCAGCTGGAAGTAACTCTTGTCTCTGAAGGTTGTGGTTTCAAGCTCCATGTCAGGACTTTGAAATTCATAGTCGAGGCCAGGGTGGTCCAAACTTTTGGCTGTTGGACGTGCATTCCTACAGATGGTGACCTAGCCTTTGGCTCTACATCCCTTTATTCTGGAGGTCGCCTCCCTTTGCTTCCTCTCTTGCTGTTTTCAAAATGTGTGTAAAAAATAACTTTCCGTCTATGCTTCTGGTCTGCATCCTTAAATTCTCTCTTCCTGCCAACTCGCTGCTCCCTATCAAGCTTGTTAAGTCCTTCGAAACGTACGTTCTATGAGAAAGGTCAAAGTTTGTTCAGATAGTTGCAACTTTTGAAAATTGTCTTTACTTTGCTTTTAACTCCCCAAAAATGTAAAATATTGTCTGTTTCCCATACTGCATCTTTATTCATGAAAAATAATCCATTCTGGTCTCTACCCATCAAAGCACTAGACTCTGTGATCTGTGTCTGCCTCCGAGTTCCATTGATCTCTGTTCAGGTCGTATTTCATGTGATGCAAATATAATTCCTGCGGAGTTCAGCTTCTGAGTTGTACCAGCCACATTGTGTCTCCTTGAGATCTAGTTGCTACCTCAAATTCCGATTGCTCCCTGGTGTATAAAGGAACCTGAGAGATTCGGACTACAAGACTGCTCACTGAGCCACAGTGGGGGTGATTGACCAACCTGCTGTATTACCTGATAATAACTTGTATCAAGGCTCTGTGGAAATATAAACTCAATAAAGATCAGAAGTGTTCTGGGATCATTTTGATGATATAGCTGTCAGGAGTGGATAGTTGTTGGGAGGGGGAAATTACTCAGGTTTTAACAGGTTATTTATTAAATGGAATGAGTTTTAAAACAGTCGCACAATATGTGTAATGCATTAGGGCAACTGTTCTGTGGCTCCTTTAAAGATCTACCTGTGGCAATCATTTTCAACATCAAAAAGAGCTCCTGAAACCCATCACTAATGTAAAAAATAATGTTCTTTATAGACCATAAATAGCCAAAAAGAATGTTCAAAGTAAATCACTTGGTCACGTGGTTCAGATCCTGAAGAGAATTTTGCTGGAGATACATAGTCGGGGGGTTGGGATGGAGGAATAAATGGAGGGTTTCAAAATTCGGAATAGTATTGGTAGGGGAAACAAAGTCTCTTTCCACTGCATATAAATGTTTTGCCTATTTGACTGTTGGGCAAAGCGGGTGAAAGACCATGGTGGTGGTGTGAAGACCATAGAGAAAGAGTACCATAGCCTATTCAATGTATAGACTTCCTAGGCAATCACATACACCACGTCCCACAGAAAATCTGTGAAAGGTCACACACGCACACACACCTCCATCATCAATAAGAGGCGGGCGATGTGAGCCACTGATGGGTAGGGGTGCAGAGAGATAGGTGAACAAGTTAATTAGTGTTCGACTGCCTTCCACATAAACTGTTGTTAAAGGTACAGTGCAAAAGCCTATCAGCAACAACAGCTGGAGGACAGAGGTAGACAAAAGGGAGACAAAGGAGAGAATCATTAGGATTTCTAGTTCTCAGACCTAATATCTGTTGGATGTATGAACTATTGCAGTATATTGTCTGTCATTTGCTCAAAAATAACCTTGGGTGGGATCATTTCATCACATCTTTTACAACAACTTGTATTTATATAGCACCTTTCATATAGGATAATTGCTTGGAGGGCGCTTATCAGATATCGAGCAATGCAGGAGGGGAAAAAGAGTTAGGTTTTTAAGTGGGATTTAAAACCAGATAGAGAGGAGTGCGACAGAGACAAAGGGAGTAAGTTTTTTTTAAAAAAAAGGATTTTCTTAAATAGACTTTCTCTATTTATCCTGTGAATATCGTTCCGAATGTTCAAACCATTTGTAGGATTCAGGCCCTCTCCTCTCCCATCCGGTCATCTCATTTCAATGGCCGGAGTTAAGTGAGTGAGTGGGCACAATATTAGGGCGGAGACATCAAGGAAGGAGAGCCTGATGGCTGCTTGAATTGTTCAATTATTTAAAAAGGATCAAGGCACATTGAATGAATTATAATCTTGATATTCAATCTGCTGGGCAAGACAATTGCGGCATTTCCTGTGCGTGGAATCCGAAGGAACGTGGTGGGATTGCTAATGATCAAATTGTTCTCTTTGAGATTAAAATACGCCTCTGAGATTGTAATTACTCATTTAAAGCAATTTAGTGGGTTAGTTCCAAAGCCCAGTGTAATGCGTACTATTTACTGGGTCAATCTGTAATTCAAAGGTCCCAGCGACTTCATCACTGTTCATTTGAAAAGAGGCTTTGCTGAATAACTTCTTCCTTCCGTGTCTGGATGTTTGTTTTCGTGCGTGAGTGGCTTTTCTTTCAATTTAAATTGTTTGTGCTTGATCGCACTTTATGGCATCTTACAACTCAAGAGGACAGGGGAGAAAACCATTAATTGTATATGAAATGCTCCTTATTATTACAGTAATAAATTAGGTGTTTATTTGTGGGGAGGGGGTGGTGGTGGGGGCGAGGCTGTGAAATTAATATTTGAGGGAAACTAGCCAGCCACAATGGCCAAGTGGGTAAAGGAACCAGAATAGGGCTATATAGATGGAGAAGGATGTGGGTTTGAATCCTGATCTGTACTGCGTTAGTTGTTATTAAACCAGGCATCTGTGGTAGCTATTCGCTCAACTGAGGGGAAAATGAGTCAAACTTCTGAGTGTGTGTGTGAGAGAGAAAGAGAAAGAGACAAGCGTATGATGCATCACCTGGTCAAACACTCAATGTCAAGACTGACGCACGATTTGTGGGTGAGGTCGTGGAAATGGAATGGACGTATACCTGAGTACATTAATAATACTAATAATCCTTGAATTTAGCAAAGCGCCATTCACACTGGGAGGACGTTCCAAAGTGCTTCAAAGGATTTTTGTGAAGTGGGGTGGCTATCTATTTTGTAAGAAAGCACAGCAGCCAAATTGCACACAGCAATGTCCCATAAACGTTCGTAAGTGCTTCAGCCTGGATCTCTTGCCTCTGAGTCAGAAGGTTTTATCCCCCAGAATAAAAATCACACCAATTCTATTCTGAGTGATTGTTGGCCGGGGCTCTGAGAGAAACTCCCTTCTCTTTTAAAAAAAAGCGTCATGGGACCCTTAACGCACCTGAACAGATGGGATCTCAGTTTGGCGACTCATCCAAAGCACAGCAGCTCCAGCATTGAACCCACAGCCTTCCCACTCAGAGGCAAGTGGGCTACCACTGAACCAGGCTGAAGCACTTAAGAGCAGAAGGAAAATGTTTTATAAGAACAACTGGCATTTATATTGCCATACACGTTGGGCAGCGGAAGGGCTTAAGAGTGTTGGAGCCTGACTCCAAACTGGAGGGCGAGAGGAGGTGACTGTAAGCATGATCAAAGAGGAAGCTGTTCAATTTACGTCTTTGGATCTTTTCATTTAAAATAAAGGAAACTCTACCAAAATATGATATCTTTTATACAGTACGTGAGAATGATAAATGAGTGGGATGGATGAGAGGAACAAAATCTGATATCACAGCCCCAGGAACGAGGCTTGAATGCCTGTCTCAGTGTCACCCGAAGCCCAAGTTGAGGTTACCTTACACCCCAATTGCTGTCTAATAGAAATGGGCATTTCCATTTGTACATTTACTGGAACTAACGTGAGTTTTCAATAAATCGGCCACTGCTATTTTATTTAGTATTGATTCCCTTCTCCAGGGGGAAGTGGCCTGGCTGGCTCACATTGGGTTGGAATCTCACCGATCACCCACCAATGTCTCGGCAGGGATTGCAACAGATTGAAGAGATTAAAATTCATGAGGGTCATTAAAGAAAAAGAACCGCGACTGAAAGAAAGTACACGGCTGGTGCTATGACAACAGCCTTCCCCTTCTACGGGCTTCATTTCAGAAGGGCAGTGTTTATTCTGACATTGAGAAGCCAACAGTGCAGAATGGAGATGGAACTGATCCATGACATAACAGTGATCCTGCCAATCAGCAGAGTTAATGTTAGGAACAAACACCTCGAGAATTCCTCTCTATCTCCTCTTGAACTCTTGTTGTGCACACAAACAAGACTTGACCTTATACATACGGGGTGTTCACAAAGTTCTGTGCCCCAGTACTCCTATTATTTTCTACAGTGAACTGACCAACCACTGAAACATGCGGAAGGACAATGAGAATTGTATTTAGAAGTACAGTACTTAATTGTATTCGGGACAAGAGTTTACTTGTCCGGGGGGGGGGGGGGGGGAATTGCTGTGGGTGCCACCATTTTTGAGATCCCATCACCAGGTTTGTTGCACCATCATCCGGGAACATGGATGGACTGACGAAGAAGTTAGTGGAATCAGACATTGTTACACTTGACTCATCTGCAATAGAAAATAAAAATCCATTGTACACTGGGGGAGGTAAAAGGACTTTGCGGGCATCCCCGTCGATACAGAGAATTGTAGCAGCAGGTCAAACTGATTGCTTTTCTTTGTGTTCAAAAGTCTCAAAGGACTTGATGGAATATATTGTAAAGTGAATTGACTCGTTATTTGGTGGCAGCCAATTGCAGCCAGCAGTTTATATTAATTCTAAGCAGGAAATAATGAACCATCCGATTGAACTTCTAACCCGCAGGATGAAAATGAAGTCTGGTGTCCTTATGCAGAGGAGCATGATTGACTCCATCGCTAATAATTCAGCCCTAATGGGACCCAGTGGGTAACCAGACAGGGTCTGTATGTAAGGTTAGCAGCTCTGACAAATGGAAACGCAGCTAGTTGCGTTCTCCTGCTTTTTTTAATGGATGTAATTTTCCGTTCATTCATAATGTATGGCAGGAAAATGCCACACATTGTTGGAGTCAGTGTTGAGAAGAGGCAGAGCTGCATGTGACCCATGTTATATCTAACGAGCACCACTGGAAACTTTCGCTGGATGCGGAAGTGTGGGTGGGGAGGGGTGGCGGGATGGGTGGGAGGAGACATATTCTATTATTTACGAGAATTGCTTTGAATGAGAAAAACGAATTGTAGCCCACAAATTTAGTAATTTAGCAGTATACGACAGTAATTTAGCAGTAAACTGTCATGTTTCCACATTCAAAAGAGGGTGAAGAAACTGCCTTTTCAATATAGGGAGGGGTGGGGGGGTGTCCTATTGACAAAGTACATTAATGGTTGAATTGACAGGTGGAAAATGAAAGTGTGCTGATGCAGACAGTGCAGCCATTTGAAGCTCCAGTATGTGAATTTCGTTTAAGTCTAGCAAATCAAAAGTAGCATTAAAACACAATTAAAGCATTAAGCTAATGGGTTGACAGAAGAATATGGTTTTCAACGATTGATGAGTCTATATCAGGAGGGATTCGATCAGGATTATCACCATAAATAGACCCGAGTGCTTTTATTTTGCCTCTATTTGTATTCTTCTTGTACGGAAGGGGTTGATTCTGTCAGTTCTGGCTCTATGGGCACACACCAGGGTCAAACCTGGTATTTCCCCAGTTCATATTAATAATAATAATCATAACTATAATGTTGATACAGTTTAAATCATGTCAGGAGGACGTCCCAGGACGCTGAACGCTCAGGTCGGGACGCAAGCAAGGGAGAGGGGCAGGGTAGGGAGGAGGGGCGAGAGAGAGTTAGGAGGGCAAGGAGAGACTTGGGAGGGCAGCAGAAGGTAGGTAGGATCGAAGAGGAGGGTCTTGACACTGTCCTTGGAGGACAGGAGGCAAGGGAGGAAGCGAGGCAAAGAGACTGTGGGACGGAGTTCCAGAATGTGGGGGCAGAGTGGCTGAACGCCCGTTCGCCGATGGTAGGGCGGGTCGGGCAGGGGACATGGAGCAGACTGGAGCTCGCTGAATGGAAGGAGCGGGCAGGTTCATAGGGGGACAGCAGGTCAGAGAGATAGGTGGGTGCAAGGTCGTGAATAACCTTGAAAATGAGGACTAATAATAAGAATAATGTTCCAAAGCGCTTCACAAAATGCACTGTAAAGTTCAATGACTGTGTTTTGTGCAGCCAATTTGCACACATCAATATCCCACAAACAACCATGAAGTTAATGACCAATTTTATTTGGGGGATTGTCAGCTGGGATACCTGCCTTAGATACTGTGTGATTTAGCCACGAATTCCCTTTTCAGTTTAATTAATTCAACAAAATAATCTCAAGTGAAGAAAAATAAACCTAACAGCAGAATGTTGAACGTGCAGAAATGAAAATAAAGACAATTTCAGTTTTAATATGAAATGATTTCAAATAAATTTCCTGTGGGTGCATAGAATAGGAACACAGTTTATCTGGCGGCTATATCTCAATCACAGGAAATATATCCACAATGTTCCTCTTCCAAGACTGCTCTCAGTATACGATCCAGGCCAGAGAGGCTGCAGAATCTGTTGATTTAATACCACAGTGAGCTGGGGACAGCTGCAGAAATTAAGCTCTTCAAATCACCCTGAATATCTGGCCTACCGATGGCTGACAGAACGTCACGTGCAATAAACTCCTGATAACTCGACCCTCACTTTAACTTATCACAGCTACTGAAGTCAACATCCCGGTTGCATTTATTGGTGTATTTACACCATATTCCCAGCTCACCACTCCAGGTGGCACGTCACTGAGTCCTTTCCCAATCAACTGATCAGGAGTTGACTTTAAACTGAGAATCAAAATAATAATTGCTGCTATTTCAAAAGGGGACAGTGTGCTTTTGAACACATCTGGTTCAGCAAAAAATCTACTGCTTTGCAAATGCTTAAAAAATACCCTCACTTGTGGCATGAGCTGAGATTTCCCAGGTAATAACTGCCTCCTTCTGCTTACCTATGTTACCCCCAAGGTCAAAAATGATTGTCCGCGTTTCATAAAGTCTACTTGCCAGACAAAGGGCATTGATCATATTTGTGCAGACAGCAGCGAGGAGATGAGACTTTGTGTTTCACTGCATGTGAAACACTTTTTCACTCAGCGGCGAGTTGTTCGAATCTGGAATGCATTGCCTGAAAAGGTGGTGGAGGACAATTCGATAACAACTTTTAAAAGAGAGGTAGACATTTATTTGGGGAGGACAGGTTTGTGCGGTTATGGGGAGAGAGCTGGGGAGTGGGATAATTGTTTTTATTAAAAGAGCCGGCATAGACTCAATGGGCCGAATGGCCTCCTTTTGTGCCGTAAGATTCTATGATTCTATGTGATGCACGTGAGCCTCGCTGGTATAAGATCTCTCTCTTGTGATTGAGAGAAAAGCAAACCTACCTGGACGTGGTTGTATTTTACCTTCAACCCTGACTCCAGCTAACACAGCCAGAGTCTGCAGTCATAGGCAGCTGTGTTGCATCGACTCTTCCCTTCACTCTACGTAATGTTGTCCCTCCAATATATACAAGAAAATCCTTTAGATAGACCACAAGCTAATGTTTATTGCCGAGAGAATTGCTGTATTATATACCCAGATATATTGAGGAATGTGTTTTACATTGGATTGACTGCAGTGGGTTGCACAATTAATTAGAGTCAGCGTGTTGCGTTTACAGTAAAAGATTTATAAATCTCACCACCAATTTTCTATCCTCTTTAATCTCCGCTCTTCTCATCTTGTTACTCAATTATAGGTGATTTGGAGATCTACGCAGACACCAGGCCTCCAGGGTTCAATGCCAACAGGAGACGGAGTCGAGCCGTGTTGTATCACTTGTCAGGGCATCTACAGAAGCAGGATAAGAGCAAGCTCAAGCTGAACAATGTGAGAACAACCATCCTCTCTATTCTCAATGTTTGGGGGAAACCTCTCATCTGTGCTAGGCTGTAACCTATATCGAGAAGGTAATGGGAATTCCCTCCTTACGGGAATTCCAATCACCTTATTTTTATCTTTGGCTTTGATTTGTCTATGATGTGTGTGACACTAACTGAGACTTGAGACGGGAGGGTGCACTGTGACAGAATACGAGCATATGCCACCCTGCAGATGTTAATCTCAACGTACACCTCTGAGCCCAGGAACTGGAATGTGATATCAATTTGAATGCCTTCCTCAACACCAAAGCCATCCCAAGTCTGAAGCTACAGGGCCACACAAACAGTGAAGCCTCTAACATCTCTATTCTGACCCATTCATGTATCTTATCCCCAACATCAGAAGAGGCTCTGCGTTAATGTGTTTGCTACACTACCCAACATTTATAGTCGCTCTGAGTGAGATTGCCAACTTCTAGTATTGCCAACGGCAAAAATAAGGTCACGTTCACACTAGAGACCTGGGTTGAGATGTCCAAAAAAGGGCAGAGAGTCTCACCCACTGGATCAGCTTTTAGGAAACCACGTGAAAAAGTGGAGCTGTCTTTGTTCTTAAAGTGTGCTGCAATATTCTCCGAAACAAAGGCATTCTCCATTGTTAAGTGTTTAAATCTTTCAGTGACAAATTTCTGCAACGCAAACTATCATAGGTGGTATCTAAATCAAGATCAGTCGTTTAATACATTTAGGGTTCAGGTTCACGGTGGAGCTACGATAATAACAACAACAAACTATGTTTGTATAGCACCTTTCATGTCAAGAGGACGTCCCAAGGCGCTGGACAGTCTAGGATATGCACCCGAGCTGGTGGTTGGGATCAGAATGGATGCAGGGATAAGTTATGAGCTTTGGAAATCCTATCACGTGCAACATGTCAATGGACCATCCAGCTATTCATGAAGCACCAAGCTTAATTCACATCTATAATATCACTTTCAAAATTAATTTTGTCATTTCATTTTCATTTGCTAAACTATACGTGGGTGAGTGAGTGCAGTCGGTAAATGTGGATGTTATCAAGTGTGTTTAGCTTTGCAGCTTATTCCCAATCCAAGATGGAACAGTATGACAAGCACATCTTATTGTAGAAGTCTGGTCTAGCTCAGTGCTGGCCTCTGCCATTGCACAAGCCATTAGCTTGAGCACTGGACAAAAGCTGTGGCCATCAGCTTCATTAATAAAGACGATAGTATTATGAAAGGACCAACATGGCCTGAAATTTAAAGTGTCTGCATATCCTATTTCAGTTTTATCTTTTAGGTACGGTTGGATGAGATTCCTATCTGTGCCATAAATTCAGATACTGTACTGTGATCTACTAAGAAGCTAGGACATGAAGTTAGCTTCACAGAAGTACTTAGCTCTAATGTTTGGAGTTAAATATTGAGCAATGTTGAAGAAGGAGTTAGTGAAAGGCTGGACTCATGTTCACCATAAACAGCAGAGCATCGGTGAATTTGTTCCAATTGAAAAATCAGAAGAGTGTATTTTTAATACTCCACATCTTGGTATCTATTCCAGTTGATCAGTGACTTTTCATTATATCATGGCAATCCAAGAGCACTATTCATGCTTGCCATCCTTTATGCCCCCAGGCATTGTATTTGCATGTTTCTTATTATGTCTACTGGTAGCAAATTTGTCAATTCTCTTTTTACTTTCTGTTTTGCTTTCACTGATTCATGTCGTCTACAAAGTCATTCCAATATTTTGTTTCGCTGAGAGGCATCCCCCTTAGTGAGTCAACACTCGGCAAACTGTCTGGGGGAGTTCTGTTTGTGTGATCCATTCAGTATTATAATATGTATGTGTTATAAAGTTTGTGTTAGAAATTGGAGCACAAGCTGTTGTCAGATTTGTTTGGTATTGTGTCCCACATGGGTCCGTTGCATGGTTTGGAAGAGGATAAAGCCATGGTAGGAAGTCTGGAATATAACAGGGGTGACTTGGGATCGGTGCGGGGACTGGGGCATGACAGTTGGAAGATAAAAATATCCCTTATAAACTGTACAGACACTCACACTGGCTGAGCTTCCGTTTGCTCCTATGATTTGCATGGGGGAGGAGTGGGACATTCCCCCCATCAAAGATAGATCTAAACTGGTTACGAAAACTGCTGTATTACAATGTTCCCCACGGTGCCCACGCTGTGAACTAAATGGCGTTATTTATGTGCAACAGCGTGTTTGGACAGAGAGAGCCAACGCTGCATCTCTGTGCTCTGAGATGGCAGGCCAAACCTTATACCTTTCAAATTGTAAGATCATCCTTTGCAACTCTTTTGTGGGAAATGGGAAAACGAAGGAGAAGGAAGGAACGAACGAACAATCAGAAATAACTTATAAAAAGCTAAGATGTCTGAAATGCTCTCCGTGACTAATGTCTAACAGTATTCATGATACTTTCTTTTCTTTCTCCCCTCCCCACCCCACCCCCGTTTTATTTCTGTTTAATAATGCATGCTCTCAAAATAAAGGGAAAAAACAAATCAAAATCTGGCAAGAAATCCAGACCGGAACAATCACACAGTTCCCAGTTTGTGAGTAAAACCTTGTGATGGGCATCATAATGCGTAGCCAGCATTATAACCCTATTTCTATCCCTTCACTGCAAACCGACTGAAGGTGAAACTAATCTACATACTTTGTGAAGTTCAATGTGGAGAAAGTCACAGCAGTACAATTGGTCATTCTCTTGAGTTACCTGTTGGCTTCTCTCCATCCACCCTAACCCATCCCTCTCTGGACTATCCCAGCCCTCCTGGACTGTTTCTCGGCCTCCAGTTACCCTGTTTGAAGGGTGCTCTATAAGTGCAAGTTGTTGTCGTTGTTTAAGCTATTCCATCTGAACCCATCCCATTTCATCTTATCCCACTCTACTTACCCAATCCTAACTCAAACCATCCCATCCCATTTCAAACCATCCTAGCAATTTCATCGCTTCCCACCCTATCTTATTTGATCCTATCCCCATCCCATCCATGGGCTTGTTGACATCACCTGTGTTATATATAGTTTCTGGTCAAGCAACTACAGGGTTGTTTTTGTTTTAAATGGAAACAAAAAAAGAATAAGCAAACTTTGGCAATAAATATTGCAAAGCAAATGGAAAAGGATTAGCATTTGTAGGAGAGAGATTGTTGTTCAGAGGCACTCACACAGACCTCATGATCTTCAACATTTTCCTTTGCCTTATTTTGTTTTTATTTCGCCACATCCACCAGGTTCCTTGCAGTTGATTCCAAGGGATAACATTTGCATTCGATAGATTGTTGTCAAGTGAATAGGAATAAGAAAAGAGCATTCAGCCCATCAATCCAACCAGATAATGGCAGATTATTTTAGTCTCATTGCCCTATACTCTTTAATACCCTTACTTTCCATGTGTAATCCACCACTTTTCTCAATATCGAAGATGAAGCGGATTCATAATTTCAGTAAAGAAGGAAAATGTTAATCAAATGAATAACAATATTAATTCTTACATCTGATATAGCTTCTTTTCACACTGAGAAGGCGTCTCAAAGTGCTTCATGGGAGGGACACACATTAAAGTGGAGTACATTTTGTGGCAGCCTATTTTGAGAACACCGACAAACAATATAATAGAAAATTACACTTGTATAGCACCTTTCGTAGGAGGATGTCCCAAGTCGAGTCCTGTAGTTCAGGCAGGGCGAAACCTTGGGCAAGTTTCCTTACTCTACACACCTAATAATAATCCTTAAAAAAAAACACGATACAGTAACAAATTGGTCACTTCAATCTGCAAGTCTTTGTGAGACACTGATGTGCGCAATTGATTGCCCCATTTCAGCCACAAAAATGCAGTCAATTCACTTTACCGTCTATTCTGTGAAGCGCTTTGAGACATCTAGAAGATGTAAAAAGCACTATATCAAATGTAAGGATTATTATTTTTCCTACGACAATTGGAGTGTTTGTAAAGCGTGCTGGAGACAGTCCCAGCAGTACATAAGGCATGTGCATTTGACACATTTGTTTTCTTTTTTGCTTTAAACAGAATGTCTTTGGAGAGAAACCAGCACTTCCAGAGTATAAAGTTGCAGCTATTCAGAAATCCAGATTTATTCTGCTCCATTATGGCACTTTCAAAGCCGGATGGGACTGGCTGATTCTCTTGGCAACATTTTATGTTGCTGTCACTGTTCCGTACAATGTCTGCTTCAGTGTCAGTAGAGACGATAATTCCGCTGCTTCAAGAAATCCGCCCAGTGTGAGCGACATCTTTGTGGAGATCCTCTTCATGCTCGGTAAGAGTTTAACCTTTGGGGCAAAGCATCACCTAGAAATGTGCACATCCACTCCAAACTGCTCGAAAAACTAACCCTAACTTGCCACAAGCTTCCCCTAAGTGGGGTCTTTGAGAAACAGTCACCAATACCTTGGAGTTCAGGTGTTTTATATGGGTTGAGTGAAGAAGCTGTTTGCACCTGTACTTGTCAGGCCCAAACATCATTGGAGGGTTTAACGTTTAGTATTTCTTAACTGGATTCCTTAATAAGGAATCTTATGAGATTTCCTGGATCAGAATTCCAGAGGTAGATTGTGGCGGAGCAGAGACTGGTGTGATATCCTTCCGATTACTAGAAGGAATCCCCGTGTGAAGAAATCCTTGTTAAGTGCAAAAATTTAGACTTCCACACAAGTCAAGTGCAGTACCTTGATAGTGTACTGACATTTATGTCCACATATCCTACAAACTCAATGCTTTATTTAAACTGTTGATTTGAACTACTCAGTTATTTAATGCTTCACCAGACACCAAACGAAACACCTTATCTTTGATGGTGAGTTGTCTCTATCTCTGTAGATGTTTCTGATTTCGCCACTGAAATAAAGCAAAAGGTCACGATATTTAAGCAGTTCTCAGTAACACTTCGGCCTGGGTTCTCATCAGGAAATGCTAATGTACTCAGGATGGAGAGGCTAAGTCTGTAACTTCAGACGTTTTCTTTCATACAGGAAACCGAGGATTAAATGCGCACTGGGAGAGCAAGCAATCGTCTTTTGTTGATAAATCTCAGAAAGTGAAGTGACTTCGGCCGAGCCATTATCTCAATTCTAAAGCTATATTTAGCCAGATTAGTGCTACATGGTTTAATAATAATATTATTATTATTACATGGTTTGAGATCACTATAGGCACATTGAGCCTGACCACAATTTGTACTCTGAACATCTCAAGCTGGACCTTAATACAGTATAAAGCACTTTAAGGTGCTTTGTAGCTAGCCAAAAGGATGGCCAAGTGCATAAACATTAAATGACTGTCTTTCCCACTCATGGGATAGTAATAATCCCTAAAAAAAAATTGGTCATTTCTATCCACAATTATTTGTGGGACACTGCTGTGCGCAATTGGCTGCCGCATTTCGTCCACAAACATCCAGTCAATTCATTTCACAGTATATTCTGTGAAGCGCTTTGCGACGAATTCAAGATCCTCGTCCTCACTTTCAAGGCCTTTAAGGGCCTCGCCCCCACCTATCTCTCTGATCTGCTGCCTCCCTATCAGCCTGCCCGCACCCTCCGTTCAGCAGACTCAGGCCTGCTCCGCGTCCACCTCCCTAACCCCCCAACCATCGGCGGCTGGTCTTTCAGCCTCTCTGCTCCCACACTGTGGAACTCCATCCCGCAGCCCCTCCCCCTCGCTTCCTCCCTTTCCTTCTTCAAGGCCGGTCTCAAGACTTTCCTCTTCGACCGCACTTTCAGCTCCCCCACCAACTCTTTCCCATCTCCTTCCCCCTATCCCAACCCTTCCCCCCCACCCCCCACTCAGGCCCCGACCTGACTGTTCAACGCTTTGGGACGTCCTCCCGACGTGAAAGGCGCTATACAAGTGCAATTTTGTTGTTGTTGTCTAAAAGACATGAGAAGCGCTATATCAAATGCAAGGATTATTACTGTATTATTATTATTATGGGAAGAAACATTTAGCTGCCAATTCACTTTCCACCCGATGGCATCAACTGACATCTGGAACATCAGGAAAGTGAGTTGGTGCGGGAGGAGGAGGAAGGGTGGGGGGGGGGAGGGGGGAAATCACAGCTGTTTGCTTCCACGATGTCATTCCCTGGCCAATGCATTGGCACATTGCTGCCCTGTAAAGATGCTTGGAATAAATCTATCCAAAAACAAGATTCAGTGTCATGCCCCCGTGCAACTAACTATGTACCCTTTGCATGTTTGGAAGTTTGCATGTACAAAGCAACTGCTCAGCACTCCACATAAGTGCCACAAAGCACATATACGACTGTTTGTGGGACACCACTGTGCGCAATTTGCTGCCGCGTTTGGCCCCCACAAATATGCAGTCAATTCACTTCACAATATATTCTGGGAAGTGCTTTGAGACATCTGGAAGACGTGAAAAGCGCTAAATCAAAAGCAATGATTATTATTAGTAGTCGTAGTATTATTTTCCAGAGCTCTGCACACATGATAGCGACTACATGTGTATACGAAGCTCGGCACGTGAGCAACTAAATGCTGATACAGAGCTTTGCACACATGCAATGAAGCATTGTATGAGAGCTGTGCTAAATGGTGCTGAATGTCACTTACCTTGTACAGTATTATTATTAAGAGATGTTTTTGCGACCAACTCTTTAATGGCATTTAAAATGGCCAGTTAACCAATCTTATGCATTCCACTGAAACCTTTATAATCAAAGCTAAGTGCAGTACAAATGAACCATTACGCGAATCAGCCTGAATTAATGCACTTCACTGCCAATTAGTTTACAGTTTGAGAGATTAAATAGGTTACAGCAGAAAAGTCTACTCATTTACTTTGCTACCTCTGCTCCTTGCTGCCTCACCAAATCCATAATAACTTCTCATAAAAGTCAGAATATTTCACCTACTTTAATTAAAATCACTGAAGCGTTACATAAATGGACTTAGTGAAGAAACGTAACTTCAGGGTTTTGCTCAGTGACACATACAGATCATTTGATGTTGCTAGCTGCTTGAAGCTCTGTAAAACTACCAGATCTCATCACTGGGAGGCTCAAATCATGTTGTAACTTTTTCGAACCCCATCTAAATCTATGCTTTGAGATAGCCCTGATTTCAGGACCAGTCAGAATTGAACACACCACTTTCCTCAAAAATAACAGCTAGACCAGCATCCCAATAAAATACGATTCTAGACTACTTGTAGTTGTATTTGTTGGGAAAGATTCTTGGACTGTAGCAACGGACTCTAGCTGAGGATGGGACCTGGTGTAAAGTAGCTGGAGAAGATTCCTGTTGTAGTCTAGAAGGAGACAGGTCCTATTATACTCTACTTAGGAACATTGCCTCTCGTAGTTGAAATGAAGAGAGTTCCTGTTCTCTCTCTCTCTCTCTAAATATATATATATGTATAATCTCTATTTGATGATGTTTCCTGCTACAGTCTATTTGGGGACCTATAGTTGCTGCTGTAGGTTAGTTGGAGATGGTTCCTGCATTGGTTACCCAGTAGTAGTTTGTGTGTTATTCGATAATATTCCACTGAAATATTAGCTACAGGAGACTTTTAATAAGGTCACCACGGAGACATCTTGTCTGAATGTGTGCTTACTGATTTGTGCACCACCTTAGAAAAACCCAAGCGGTTTGTGGTATGGGGCTTTTGGCATCGCGCCGAGCACTTTAGCAATATTATTCTTTCTGATTGACGCGATTGAGTTTCTTTACTTTTTGCAGAATTCCAGTTTAATGTTTAATTCAGGTTACAAGGAGCAAATAGTTGCAGTGACCCCTGGCAGACTCGCTCCTGACTGTCGGCGATTTGCAGGGCGGTGTAAGCCTGGACTGGGGCCTGAACTATGCTAAAGTAGCCGCAAGAGAATTCTACTGTGGATAATTTTGAGACGACAAGCACACGAGCCAAGGAAAAGAGAATGTGTCTGCTGCTTCAAAGGGGATTGTTTTAACAGCTGCACACCAATATTATAGCATATTGTATTTCATTTGTTTGCAGTGAAATATTTAATTTCTTGTAACAAAGTGAGATTGTGTTCGTTCTTGAGGATTTTGTTTACCTTGCTCTTTTGTACAAGTTCAACTTTCTACACGATTCATTGTGAGAACCAAAGCTTAATACCATAAAAGGGCAAACGAGAAAGAAAATAACAATACCAGCCCCAAAGCTGTATCTTTCTAATAGCTCTACGTGTCTGTGTTTACCTCTTGTCATGCAATTTCTGCACCATGGGGACTGAAGTCTCACCCACCTCCAGTTGAGTTTGGCACCTCTTTGCGTGGAAAAGTGTGTGTTTTATATCTGGCGTGGGATGTCAATGCAGCAGTGTTTTGACAGTACAGCAAAAATCTTGGATATTCAAGCCTGTAGGATTCTTTGGACTGCTGTCTTTGCATTGATAATCTAGAATATGATTTGGTCCCCTCAACCATTTCATTGTCCAGCCTCTCAATTTACTTTTAGGCCAGGGATACTGGATTCATTCAAGAAACAGCTTGATGTTGTCACGGGGGGATGCAGGTGTGGGCACTATGCAAGATATTAGATCCAATGGTCTGAAGGGACTATCCATTGTGAATTTTTAAAATGAGAAATCCACCATCACCGTATGTTTAGATCTCAATGCTTATTCTCCAACAACACTGTGCTGGGCTTCAGGTAGACGATAAACCAACCTTAATTTTGCTTCTGTTGTCTTTATATCTTACAAACCATTGATTTCAGCACATTGTCCAACCTTACATTCATAGGTGATAGTTTCACATGCTCGAGTTTCTCAACAATGATTTTCAATATCACTTGCATTCCTTGACTGTGGTTAAGCCAATCCTGATGTGATTTATTCAGTATTGAGGATCCAAACCGTTGCTAAACCATTCATGCACTTAGCAGGGATTGATTATGTATTGATCTCCAGCACTGCTCATGACGGAGCTGCCTATTGGGTGCATATACACTTCGGACAAAGTGAGCCCAGCTCCTAGAGTTCTGTTCATTAACTTTGAATGAAGACAAGATTGTTTTTTTTTTGCCAGCTAAAGCCTTTGTAAGCTGCCTGTGATGACTCTGGCAATCATGACGAGCTTCGCAGCTTGTTGTCTGTTCCCGTCCATTGACCAGCCCTCCAGTGAAGGTCCATGTGACTGTTAGCTCTGCAGGCTGCCTTTGTTCAGCCCACAGCTCTATTATTTCAATATAGAAATGTCCAGGCTCGAGGGCATGGTTGACAAGCACAAGCAAATCTAAGTGGCATTTCTCATTAGTTTAGTTCAGTGAAGTTCGTAGCTTGTGCCAGTCAACTACTGTACTTTGGAATCCAAGATGCCCAGGTGCCCATTTACCTAGCGAGTCGATAAAGGAGAGTGCAGTAACATGACCTTATCTAATCATAAATAACATAGCCTGCTAGAGACTGTTTATTTTCCATTATCATGATTAACAGTGAAGATACGGCAAATTAGCATTGGTAATTAGAGGACTATTGGCTCCAACACTGAGAGAAACTCCCATCGCCTTTTGAATGGAATCTTTAATGTCCTCTTGAAGGTGCTTTTTTTGTGTGTGTGAAGTTGGTATATTAATAGTGATGGTAGATTTGGGTTTGCAACTAAATTCTGCTCTTCCACTGAGACACGGTTAGTGGAACCACGGCTGTGTATAAACCTGAGCCCTACAGACCATCTCATGGGTCTGAGCTGAGGCAAGAGAAGGAGCACTATAATTGGCAACAGAACAACAGCTCGCTTCACCTGAGGGGGTGGAGGATGAATCACTCAGTGGCCTCTGGTGCAAAGTGTCAATGTTGAGTGAGGAAGGACAGGATCGGGCTGGACTGAGATGCTCCCATAGTTGCCTAGCCTGTCAACCCTCATTATTTAGACATTACACGTGACAAATGACTGCTTGTGCGAGGTCCTAGAGGGCAGCTTGTGGCCTTTGACCTGTGCTTCAGAATGAACCAGTGGCCTCGGGAGATTGGAGGGGGACAAATTCTAAAGATGCTTCTTGTGTCCTGGCAAAACCTCTGCGACAGAGCAGTGAATGTGACAAGAGGAAAGTGTGACTTTCACTGTAAAGGGTAAATGATCAGTTTATAAATTGAAAGCTTCTCCTGTGTAGCTTTTGATACACGCTAATACCCGCCAGAGGCCCTGGCTTCTAACTGGAGTGTCACAAATCACAAGCCACGTAATATTTTTATCATGCCTTTGAAAGAGAAGGATATTTCTCCCAGTACCCTGGCCATCAATCCAACATCTTAATTACCTCTGGTGATTTCAATGGCATGTAAACTGGAATGGATTAGATAGGTGTGTCAGGTTGTCTCTTAGAGTGAGGGAACAACAATGGGTGGAGAGAAATTTCACCCAGATCTATGTTTACTCTAATGTAGCATATCAGAGCATCCAGACGTTGAAAAATTGTCAAACTCGGGCTTACCTTTGAAGTCTTACCATTCGTAACTTTATCTCTGTGTTTCGGAACAGTAACTTACAGAAAAGCTCTTTCCAAACTGCGGATGTATTTACGAAGTCTTTAAATCTTCAGTATTCTGAAATAATGTACAAATAGAGTCGAGGTACTCTTGCTCTCCCTCGATGCTTTGATACAACTTACATAATTGTGCCTGGTAAACAACAAGAAAGATTTAGAATTGAACAATCTAACTCTGGATTACAGTTGAGAGCACTTTGAGTTACGATACTTGGCAGTGGTTTCTTAATGATAATCCTTGCGATTGATACAATGGATTCTTCTGAGACTGAGTTGTTAAACATAATCCAAGTAACCATTGATCATGTGCCGACATGGATGAACTGAGTCAGGATTCTTTACGAACTATAACCATATTTCACATGGTTCACTCCAAATATGAATGATTTATACCTTGACCTTGCGTTAGTTATTTCAGTGCAAGAAGTGGCAACCTGTCACATCTGCCTACGTCATACAATTTTAGTTCCCAACAAATACAATGCTCCCCCTGGACACAGTCAGAACTGAGGTATAACGATCACAAGTAATCCCAGATTGAATGACAGAATAAAGAGTTTCTTTGATTAATTGTTAACTAGATTTCTCCCTTCTTATTTTGACTGAGTAAACGTCTGAGGATTTTCTTTACTGGTAGATGAAGAGCAAGAGAACAAGAGGGGTAATGGTTCTTGGCTTTGTAGATTAAGCTTGATCTGCTAAATTTCCATCATTCTGCCCATTAGCAGATTATAAACTGCTCAGAGGTCAAGTGAAACTGCTTCATACCATCTGAAACTGCCAGTTATTTTACCAGCAAATGCTGTGATAGCATATAATTACAAATGATAGATACAAACCAGATCTGTGGCAAGGTTTAGTCAGTATTATTGACTGTTAGCAAGAAGAGCAGGGGAGAGTTTAGAAGGAATTCCTTCACTCAAAGGCATGTAATAACAACAACAACAAAATTACACTTGTATAGCGCCTTTCACGTCAGGAGGACGTACCAAGGTGCTGGACAGTAACACCCAAAGACATACAGTAATCCAAGCCATATTGGGAGGCAATGACACACTTTCAACTCTAATGGGTCAGACGAATATAATAATAATAATCCTTGCATTTGATATAGCGCTTTTCCCATCTTATCGACGTCTCAAACGCTTCACAGAATATACTGTAAAGTGGATTGACTGTATATTTGTGGGCAAAACGCGGGAGCCAATTGCGCACAGCAGCGTCCCACAGACAGGCGTGGATTGAAATGACCCATTTTTCTCATTGTGTTTTTTTGAGGACGGATTATTATTAGCAGTGCAGAGTAAGGAAACTTGCCCAAGGTTTCGCCCTGATCTGCCTGGATTCGAATGCAGGTCTCATGCTTGTAAGGCGAGTGCTCTAACCACCGAGCTACAGGAGCTCTATTTCTTACTTGACAGTGCTATGTGGTTATCCACCTCTTGAATATATGGCATGTTTTTCTGAATGTCTGGATCAGTCTGCTTGTTTTTTGTGTGTGTGCTTATAGAATTTCACCCGTTATGGCTTTT
Organism: Hydrolagus colliei; assembly: GCA_035084275.1. Taxonomy (NCBI): domain Eukaryota; kingdom Metazoa; phylum Chordata; class Chondrichthyes; order Chimaeriformes; family Chimaeridae; genus Hydrolagus; species Hydrolagus colliei. Next base: position 3,729,207 of record CM068747.1, on the reverse strand, counting down.
CATGGAAATTAAATATTTTCTTGGCTCCAATGTGACCTTATTTTGAGAGACTTGGCCATCTCCCACCCCACCTTGAATTCCTGCACTGAGCTCAGCCAACACTAGCGTGAACAATAACACGTGGACAGCACCTCAAGCAATCAGATCCTGTAGAGTATTCAACTGAGAAAAACTCTGCAACATTTTCTCAGCAAAAGTCCAACTGACAACTGGTGGGATGGGGTGGTGGGGATGGGGTTGGGGGTGGTAAGAGGTGGAAGGGGAATCTAAATTAATTGCACTGGTGAGCAGTTTAAGGATTTATGAATTAGAATGATGCAGATGATAAAGTTATTAAATATTTGCAATATTTGAGGTTAGACCATCTGTTCCTGGCACGTTGACCCTAATCACAGTTTAAACCACACGTTGCGTCAATTCCATTCATTGCCATTCATTGAAAGTGTGTGATGTCGGGGGGGAGGGAAGAATGTTAAATGATTATGATGTTTTAGTATACTACTTGCAGTAAAAGTGCCAATAACAACTCTATGTAAATTATGAGTTATTAAATGAAGCTATCTTGGCAATAATTATTGGGATGTGACCGGTTCCTCATCAGGATTGTTTTTTTCTGGCACTGGTTGTCATCCAATGCAATAAAAAAAGGTTCTAATCACTTTTCCTCAATAGAGATAATCCATATCTGTGCCTTTTACATGACAATAGCTCTGTTATCAGCCTTTGGTTGCAGTCTGCCTCACTGCTAGCTCACTCCTGGCTGAGATTATTTAGAAGTTATTAATGGAATTTTGAAAAGCATCTGATTTTCTAGATTTGCAAGCGTGTAATGGTGAAAAGAAATTGTAATGCTGTACATAATAAATGCTCTTGCATTTGATACCGCCCTTTATGATGCGGTCGAGACGTCTCAAAGCGCTTCACAAGATTTGACTTTGAGATGTAGTGACTGTGTAGGACATCCTCTCGAAAGGCGCTACACTATATGGTTGCTGCATTTCACCGAAAAAATACACAGTCAATCCATTTTCATGTGAATTACTTTGAGACTTCCCAACATCGTGAAACGGCACTATGATTAAATGCAATTTTAAAATGATTATTAGAGCAGCCAGCGTGCGATTTCCCCTTCCGAAAACAAATAGCTCATTGCAGAGAATTTGAAGAGCAATTTCACTGTAGCAAATTGTTGATTAACTGAGCCAGGGTGCACTGCTCAGTGGGTGGGGAGTGTTGTTGTGTCATCAATAGTGTTACCGTATCGCTTATTGCGTCGTTATCACAAATTAAGTTTACTTTTTAACGAAGCACAAACTAAGACAAATAGGAATAATTTGTGGATAGGTTTGTGCTGGAGCCCTAACTCGATGTAGAGTTTGTGCCAGTTTGCGCCACCTTGGGCAGTCTTTGGAGCAAACTAGCTTGCATGCCAGGAAATTAATTGTTTGGGAAACTCCTCAACAAGGCAAGCACACACTAAATCCATTCAAAGGCACACTCACGAGAAAATTGTCCGTCAATGAATCAAGAAACATTTTAACCAATTCATCTTGTATTTTGTACTTTTTTTTCTGTCTATCATTTAAGACACTCTTGTGGGATTAAACAGCTGAGAGTCTTGGCATTTCTATTCTGCAGCCAATCTGCAAGTATCACATGAAAGATTTTTGTCTTCGGTATTTGGCTTCTACCCAGGCACTCTACAGGGATTATTAAATGTTTTGCTCTGTAATCTGCTCACCAAAGTATATCCGAGGGACGGGCTCTGATCTATTCTCTAAGCAGAGGGCAACAGTAACTGTGATGCTGGGTTTTAGTAAAATAGGTTAAGTAGTGGCATTTCTGAGTAATCTGTCAACCACTGAACCGTGCTGCCACTGAAATTGCTCATATACTTTGCTAATTTCTGACTTAGAGTCCTTACTCCTTAGTAAAAAATAATTGGAAATTTTGCAATTTCTGCTTAACTGAACATTTGATGAATAGGTATTTTGAAATACAAACTTTAAAAACAAAAACTTATCCTCACCATTTCCACACTTGTTACACAAATGCAGTGGATGAACACAACACATGGAGCCTACGTTTGTTGTATATCAACCTCCAGTCCATTTTAAGCCTGATGTTATTCCTATTGTAGTATTCCCCATGAAATATACAGTCAATTCCCTTAACAGTATACACTGTGAAGCGTTTTCAGACATTTCGAGGGCACAATATTAAATGCAAGGATTATTATTCCACTTGTTTCATCTCAACAATGAATTGCAATACAACAAAACCAATTGGCTCCAGGCAGCAGGATTGTTCCCCAGACCCTCTACAAATGTAATTTTATTGTTGTTGTTGTTCCATACTTACACAACAATCAACATTCATTCCTATGAGTAGCCAGCATGATCAGAATGGATTTCTCAGAGATGTGACATCAGTTGAGGTATTTCTCTGGGAGAGGGAGAGAGGCATAGATGGGCACATACTTGAGGAATAAATGTACAGTATTAAGGGATCTGGTGGGAGGGTAGGATTAGAGGATGTTGTGGTATGTCGCTCTGTAAAATGATCTATAGTGGAACGGGCTCTAAGGGTGAAGTGACCTTACCCTGTTCTTAATTTCCTATGTTCCTTGCAGTGAACGTTTTTCATTCACACTTTCACTCTCAATTCTATTTTATAGATATCATGTTAAATTTTCGTACAACGTACGTCAGCAAGTCTGGGCAAGTCGTGTTCGACCCTCGCTCCATCTGTGTGCACTATGTAACTACCTGGTTCTTTGTGGATCTTATAGCTGCACTTCCCTTTGATCTCCTCTACGCATTCAATATCAATGTGGTAAGTGTGTTTCACTTAGCTAGAAAATGCTACCTCAGGTCAGGTACAGCACAGACACCGTACAGTGAAGTCTCTGGTCTCCCATAACCTGTGTCTCAACTTCAGAAGTGAATGTCGGTATCTACCATCAGCATGATGTTTTGCTCTTTGCTGTTTCCTGCACCCATATTTATGGCTTTTTCAGAGCCAGGTGGCCAGTTTATTATTCGGCATCAATTATCTACTTAAATTTAGCAGCAGAGTTGTAGCATTGTCAATTCTCCTAATTGGACCCACAGTTGATGCACACGGGTTTCTTAAGGACTGTGCGTTGGAGTAGACACTTCCTACACCTCCAGATACACACAACACCTAAGCATTACTTTGAAAGGCTTTTACATTGTGTTTTGGATTTTTTGATCTCAAAGAAACTTAATTTGTTTAGAAAGCAAAACACTCTGTACAACCCCCACCCCTCCAAAGCAGCACAGTTCACAAATGATGGGAGCAAGCGTCAAACCACATAGAGGTTTTCTGCTAACTTCAATCCACTACCCTATTGCTAAACTAACAATGTCGCGGTGACACGATTCTCTCGCTTAACCTTCACTAGTTGTAATAATCAGCTTTCACAACAACCCAAAGCTTTTAAGCACAATGGTACTGTATGCAGCAATTTCACTGCAAGTCACTATATGGCATTTACAGAGTGCCACCGTTACATGACAGCTCACAAAACATGCCACCCAATATAGTCCCACTCACATACCTGTTAACAAACCCTATTCCAGTTGACTGGGGACGGCAATTTAGAGAGTAGAATCAAGTCTGGAGCTCCAGTCCGACAATAACCTACTGGGAGGCATTGGAGAGATTTAACACCGGCAGGGTTTTGCTCAACTCTGCATTGATTCAGGAAGAAGTCTAGTCCTGTGTTGCTTCCATTTCACAAATAGAGACTAAGAGTGTAAAGGAGCCCATATCAGTGTATGAATCCATATTTATCTATAATAAACACAAGATTTAACAGCTCTTAATTACTGTACTGAGGAAGGTATTTTCACACTTTGCAAACACAGGAGACATTAATGCCATGTTTATGGCCCCATTAACTTACAATAATAGTGCCGTTATAGAGATTCTTCTAGGGATATGTTGCAGGACACAGGTGGTTCTGAGTTTGTGTTGCCGCAAATTGACATTGAATGGAGGCATCTAATGCTGCATTCAACCTCAGACTATAGTCAGAGTTCCAGCAGCCCTAACTTCATTGGCTTCTTTGTGCTGTAAACAAGGCGATGCCTGTTATAATAACCTAGCTGCACCCACCCGTTGCAGCTTTGCTTTTATTAGTATAGATAAATATTATACTTGATACAGCGCCTTTCACATTCGGAGGACACTCAATCCTTTTCATAGGATAAAGTATGGTTGTCAGTGTATTTTGTAGGTGACTTGGATGTATTTTCTCGTCATCTCTTGAGCCAAGACTTCTTCCGACCTTTGAGGGCACCTGGCACAACGTAGTCAACCCTGACTGCCAGATGCTGTGATTTTGTTCCACTCCTGTGGGTGGAGTGGAAATGTTATGTCAGCTTTCCTGGCCAGGACAAGGGGGAAAAGAATTATGCTTCAAAAGCGCAGAAATGCCTGTGCAAGCATTGTGTTTCTACTACTGGTGTCGCCATCACTAGGCTTGCTTTTGCAGGGTGCTAAATGGTACAAATTCCAGGCACCAGAAGTCTGAATCTGAACACAACATTAAACATATCTCTCTCGTGTTCTCTCTCTCTGTGCTTCATGGCAGTACAAACCGGGCCATCTGTTCACACCAATAATGAGCTTCTTGATGTGTTCTGGAACATGTCCCTTGCAAAAATCCTTTACTTTGCAATGTTTGCCTGTTTAATAGACATAGTTTAACTCTTTAGTATTTGAATTCCAGAATTCTTACTGTTTCATCGCTACACAGTCTTTGACCATGTCTGTCTTGTGTGACTTCGATGCTCAACAGATGAGAACTAGCCTTATGCAATTTAATAGTGGGAGAATTGTTAGGAGAATGGTATATTCTTCTCTTTACATTTGACTTTTTTAAAAACTTTATGCAACAAAACTACTGTACTTTGATTGCATAATAATTTGGCCAAACAGAGCCTTGTGAAATACCAATGCAGCTTTGTCCTTGACCAACACAGGCATACTCATGATCATAGCCTTGATCAAAGCCAACAGAATCGTGCTTTAGATCAGGGTGGCCCAACTAGCGCTTCTAGATGTCTCAAAGTGCTTCATAGAATATCCTGTAAAGTGGATTGACTTAAAGTATATTTGTGAGCATCCAATTGCCTACTGCAGTTTCCCACCAACAGTTGTGGATTAAGGGACAAAATTATTATTTTTCTTTGAAAGATCCCCGGGAAAGCGATCTGCTAATCGACAAACAACTAGGTTCCTACTTTCTGCTAGGTAAACACAGGCGTGTGGAGTGAGGAAACATACCCAACAATATCTAAAAAGGAGAAATTTCCAGGTGTACCGCAGGTAAATGAGACTAGAAGAACTGCTCTCTGAAAGAGCGAGCACAGACACAATGGATCGAAAAGCCTCTTTCTGTGCGGTAAAGTTCTACAGTTAAATTTCTTTGCAAAATAATTCACTCATGAATCTGCTAACCCAATCTGCCTTGGTTTTTTTGTTTCTCTTGCCCAGTATTTTGGCGTTCACCTGCTGAAAACCGTCCGCTTGCTGCGTCTGCTCCGCCTGCTCCAGAAGCTGGACCGTTACTCTCAGTACAGCGCCGTGGTCCTCACACTGCTCATGTCCATGTTTGCCCTGATAGCACATTGGATGGCCTGTATCTGGTACTTCATTGGACAGAAAGAGATTGAAGCTAATGACCTTATCACCTGGGAAATCGGTAAGTGATAAGAAAATATGGCAACTTTTTGTTCAGTGATCTCGACCTAAACTTTAGGTACGTGTCAATACTGTAATGTGATGAATCCTGGAGATTAGTAGCAAAACTAAATTAGGTGGCTCAGTTCTGAAAGTTCCTTTCATTGTCTCTGTAAATATATGCATTCAGGTGGGTACTAGTTCTACAGTAAAAATCTGTTTATCCGGCACCCGATCAACCGTAACTTCCGTATAACCGTATAACCGGCATCGCAAAAAAAAAGGTCCGCATTCGATTAACCGGAATTTATCCAGAAAAATGCATTGAAATTTATTTTTATTTTATTGATTAATTTTTTTCGGCCTAAGATCCGGCAGGTGCTTTAACCGGCATTAGCCAGGTCCCGAAGGTGCCAGATAAACGGGCTTTTACTATAGTAATGATTGTTATCAATGCAATGCAGTATTGCCAAACTAGATTTGATGCCTTTTTTGTGCCTTTGGTTAGTTTAATCTGTGTTGAGAATTGTGTACGGCCAATTACTCATCCTCCCAGATAATGCATCGGCAGAGATAACCTAACTCAGTAACAATAATACTGTAGTTACATTCCTTGTATTTGATATCATGTTATTTTGCATGTGAAACGCTGCCCTGAGTGAAGGGTGACCCATAAATACAACTTGATGTTGTTATCATGTCATCACACCATGTGAAATTCACAAAGTTGTCAATGTCCAACAAAGGCAGAGGAAACAAAAATTACAGTGAATACGAGAAGGCCATCTCCAAAGGTCTGCCAGGTGCTGAGACTGGTGGATCCAAAACTCTGGAACTCTCTCCCCCAATCCTTCACTTTGCCCCCTCCCACCTCACCTTCAAATCCCACCTAAATAACTTTTTTTTGATCAGGTTTACAGTCACCTCTTCCCTCCCTTTCCCCCTGTCTCGGTGTCAGACTGGATGCTATCTCGTGTGAAGTGCGCTATATAAATGCAAGTTGTTTGCTGTTGATCTGTAATGTGCAAACACAATATTTTTCAAGAAGTCCAAGTTCAAATCGGGCCAACTCGCAAATTTTCAAACTGCCCTGTCTTCTTGGCATTTTCATCTTGACCAACATACAGTCTTTCTGGGGGCAATAATCCCTCCTCCCCTTCCCTTTCCCCAAAAAAACAAATTGGGTCACTCAATCCTCAACTGTTTGTGGGACACTGCTGTGTGCAATTAGCTGTCACATTTCTCACCCACAAAATACACAGTTACTTTACATTATATCCTGTGAAACACTTTGAGACGTTTCAACACCGTGATAAGGCGCTATATCAAATGCAAAAATTGTTATTATAATAACATGTTGGAAAGAAGCTGGAAACAGATGGAGAGGAAGGTGTATTTCACAAGCATTCATTTTGTGGCTATGTGTGGGATGCAAGGATTATTATTTTATTTCCCAATATATATATTATTCTCACATCTAAATATCCTTTGAGAGCTGCAAAAAGCAAATTCTTACACTAATTTAGCTCGTGTGTCGCTAATTTACAGGAGCTGCAAATCGCAGTTGGTATCTCTAACACTATTAAAATGCTACTTGCCAGATTGTGCTGTTTGTTTAATTATTTCATCTGCTGCAACCACTGGCTTTGAGCTGAAATGAGGACTCAAAGTACTGTTGCAGCTGAAGCCAGTTGTATAATTTTAAGAATCCTTCAGATAGTCCTGGCTACATGCTGTTTTTAACACACAGATCGTGATGTTTTGTGCTATTCTACAGCAGGACTTGTAGTATTAAACTGGCACTGATGGTCTCTTAAAAACAAATCTATTCCAGAGCTGTCTTGAGTCAGGTAATGTTGCTGCCTAGACTGAGCCACCTCGGAAAGCCCCAGGTTTGATCGCTGAGCTTGCTGGGGCCGTGCTGGGTTGGCTCACAAATGGGAAACTTGCCCTAATAATACTAATTGTTATTCCTTGCGTTTGACGTAGCCGCCTCATCATGTCAATGAAACGTCTCAAAGGGCTCCACAGGATTTTTCACTGGTCGTAATTCGTAGGCTACCGACGAAGCCAGATAGATTCAGCAGTAATCACACACTCGGTTTGGAAAGCCAGCTTCGTTGGATTCCAGCTGTCCGTGACCCACCAATCTGTTTATGGGGATTCCTAAAGACCACCAACCTCACTGGTTTCAGAAATAATCCGCAATATGCTTGGTCCATGCCATCTGTGGGCTGGTATTGCTATCTTGACTGTGTGCCAAACACAACAGCAACAAAACTACACTTGTACATAACGCCTTCCATGTCGTGATGGTGTCCCAAGGCGTTGGACAGTCAGTATTTCAGACTCGGGGATCGGGGAGGGTGGATGACAAGGAGGGGATTTGGGGTGACAAGGTTAGGGGCAGAGTGGCTGAATGCTGAAGGTGATATGGAGCAGGCCAGAGGCCACTGAGCAGAGAGAGCAGGCAGGTTGGTTGGGGGTTAGGAGGTCGCAGAGGAAGTGGGGGGGGGTGGAGAAGGTGGGGGACAAGGCCATGGAGGCCTTTAAAGGTGAGGACCAGGATCTTGAATTGAATACTCTGGGTGATGGGGAGCCAACGGTGTCCAGCGAGAATGGGTGAGATGGGGTCACAGAGCTTGATGAGGTAGAGGATATGGGCTGCAACATTCTGGTTGATCTGCAGCCTATGGAGGAAAGAGTTGGGAAGGGAGTTGACAAGCACAGCTGCAAATAGACACAACCGAGGCATTTGAAATCTCGCTCTGTCTTGCTATTTATTTCCAGGAAAAGCTATCAGCCTGGAGTCCAGAATTGGTAACTACTAATTACAGAGCAGAGTGGGACAGATTGACATTGTTCAACACTGCTAAGCTGTCATTAAGATGCCCACTGTTTTACCGCTGCAAAAATAGACTCCTATAAAATCTATGTTCATATTCTACACTCCCTTTATTTGACTTGGTGGTGAAATCTGATTCCTTGTTAACAGATGTTCTTATTCCAACCACCACCAATTTGTCTATTGAGGGCAGTTTCACTTTGAGATCCGTCAGAATGAATTGTGTGTTCTTTTCTAATTGGTTGTTCCTAATATAATATTAAAAGTGCCTCCAGGAGAGAAAATAAGACGCTCTGTGCATGCTAATGTGCTGTAATATAATATGGCATTTTGAGTTGCTCAGTGCGTTTCTCTCCAAAGAAGAATGATTACATTCTGTGCAAAGCTAGTGAAGCTATTATCTGAAGGCAGTCTGGTCACACCCTACTCATCCTCTCAACTACTCAGCTCAGAAACACCGAGATACAGAGTGTTTCGACATTTTATGTCACCGTGTTACGGTGGCAGGATTGTGACAAGCGACAAACACTACACTCTCTTCCTCTGAAACATGAAACATCCCTGCATGGCTTCTCCTGAATTTAAAAGGAGGGGGGGGGGGGGAAATCTATATGTTACATTCTGGCTGACAACATCACCAATCGATCTACTGTCAAATCCTTGTTACATGTGGGAAAAAAAACTTCTCCCTGAAAGCAAGCTTCTTCCGATGCCAGGCTGACAATATCACAAATATTTTTGCCCACACACAAATACACAGTCAATCCATTTTACAGTATATCCTGCGAAACCCTTTGAGAGATCTCAATGGCATGATATGGCATTATATGAAAAATTAAAGTATTATTCTTATTTTTATATTATATATGAAGCAGTGTCAAAGGCTTGTAGCTGCCAGACTCACATCTTCATGAAAGCTTTGATATCTAGTGAAGGAATACCATCCCGAACAGTGTTTTTAAGCCAATCACTATCAGACTATCAAATTAAATCATGCGTCAATGCAAACAATGCATTGCCTTAACTACCGGGAGAGTTTCATTTGTCTAGTACCTGGCAGAATCATAGAAACCCTATATCAAGTGGCTTCAACCAATTTCGCCATAGGGCTTGAATCTCACACAGTTATTCAAAATAAACTTCCTGCTGTCTGTCCAGAAGTGACCCTTTTGCAGCTTGTGCTCTGCTGATGCAGTGCATCTGAAAGTATTATTTGGGGTTTACTTTCTGAATTCGTTTAAAAATTCTTCACAGGGCTGGTGAATCCCTTCGCCTCGCGTCCTCCCTTTCTTCCTTTAAGGCCGGTCTCAAGACCTTCCTCTTCGACTGTGCCTTCTGCTCCCCTCCTAACTCTCTCCCCTCTCCTACTCTCCTACCCCGATCCCCCCCCTCCCCCACCCCACACCCGCTCATGTCCCGACCTACCTGTTCAGCGCCTTGGGACGTCCTGTTGACGTGAAAGGTGCTCTATAGATGTCATTTTGTTGTTGTTGTTGAACAAGAGCTGGAATTGGTTTAACTAAAGTTGTGTTTGAGGCTAAGACATTGGAATATGAAAAAAAGTTTGATGCTGTGATGGGAAGATGATAGATTTGATAATCTGGAAGGATGAGTGAAAATAGACAAAAGGTCTTCTTTATCCTTCGTTCTCTCTGTGACAGTACCCGGGCGATGTGTCTTCTCATGTCACTGAGCAGCAGTGAATTGAGCATCTCACCTGGAGGAATGACGCCAGGATAATAAGAGTTTAATATCTACAACTGTGATTCTTACATTTGGTTTTAGAAATTAATTTCCATAAAGATCGGATCACTCTCGCAACTTTCAAAAATGTTTTTTGTTATCAAATGATAGCCAATGCAATTGGGTCTGGGTGTTTGCCATGGAAACCAAATACTGTCACGTATTGGCTCCAGGCATTACTCAGTTTAGTGAGAGCATCTTTTGACTTTGTAAAGGAGTATTCTTAATTGAAAAGGACTATCCGGGACCATCTGCAGTTGTTTTGCTTGAATTGCACTTATAACACTGGCTGCTTTGTACACGTGTTTCAGTGCTGATCTTTCAAAACTTATCTTCAGTCATAACGCTGTGACACATCTCATGCGTCTTGCATTAATGTGTTCTTCCAAGGTCAGACAATGCATTCTGAAACTAGATGCAATTTTGATCAAACAATGTCATCCACAATAAACCTATCGTTATTCAGCCATATATAAAAACAACTTTCATATGGGGAGAATACCCTAGAATACCCTTCATAAGATGCAACGCAAAATGTAGCTACTGTAAATCTTGTAGGTAATCATTGATTTGTCCTCAAATTTTCCCCAAATTACTGTCACTCTCCCCCACAAAAAAAATTGTTTGCTTTATGTTTTTTTGTCGGTTACCGTCCATATTTTCAAGAAACAAGCTTGTAATTTGTTAAAGTCTGGGATCAAGGGGTTGATTGTCCTCAATATTGGGATAAAAATAAATGTGAAGTTGATGTCGGGTGCTTCACATCAGTAATCATCTACGAACATGGAAATACAATCACAGATTAAGAGAGATGTACAATCTGCTTTGTAATATGCCAATTTCAGAAATCAGAGCAATCCTGTTGTCCAGCAACAGTTTATTAATGTGATTCAGGGTAGGGGTGGAATCACAAGGTAACTCCAACTAGTTAAAAGAAGAGGGAAGGTATTTGATGTGTGGAATATTCTGCTTAAATTCCTTATGACATTTTACTGACAAATGTGAAATCTATTTGCCACAGCACATGTCATTGCAGTTAGCTTGAAGGCAAATGAATACTCTTCCATCATCACAGTCCTCCTTCATTATTCCACTTCTCAAGCATTTATTGCGATATAAATGTGAGATTGGTTTTTTGAAGAGAACCAACTTCAAAGGAATTAAGTGGTTAAAAGATGTAAATTTCTCCCAGCAAAAGTGCTTTTGTCTTAAGTGAGTACAGACACTTCATGTTCATGTGAAGTGGTAAAATGGGAATACATTAAATGAACAAACCTTTAGCTGAAGGAAATGTAAAAAAGTGCAAGCAAAGGCGTTCCATTGAAACTGAAACTAATCAGCTGAATTGCCAGAGTAAAGTAGCTTTGAAAAATTACCGGGAAAAGTTACTTGTCCTCCTTAGATCAGAGAAGGTTAAAGGGAGATGTATTAGAGGCGTTCAAAATTATGAGGCATTTTGATACAGTAGAAAGGAAGAAACCGTTTTCACTGTCTGGTGGGTCAGTAATCAGGGCATATAGATTTCAGATAATTGGCAAAAGAACCAGAGAGGAGAGGAGGAAATTTTTTTTTACGCAGAGTTGTTACAGCCTGGAATGCATTGCCTGATACGGTGGTGGAAATAGATTCAAATGGATTTTGATTGGGTAGCTCTTCCAAAGAACTGGCATAGGCATGATGGGCTGAATGGCCTCCCTCTGTGCTGTAATATTCTATGATTCTAAGGGAGGTTTTATTGTTTTTTTCACTTAAAAGTTGGCATTATTTTGCCTGCTCTGGTTGCATGTAACTGCGGTTTTCTTTGCAGTAAAACTACTGGTTACCTTAGTCTGCCAGTAAAACCCACCCCTCTTTGACTGACTCCAGCAGTGGATTTGTGACACTCCAGATCCTTTTGTAATCCTGCTGTCCCGCAAAATGGTGATCAGGTTAGGAGTGGAATCCGTGGTCTGTGAGGACTTACAATAATGGGAAAATATGTTACAGCGCCCACTTATGAAAGTTGCTGCATTTCCCCTAAATCCCACATGTTGCCGTAAATTTCTAATTGGAATGTGAATATCAGTGTCTGACCCAAACTAGATTGCTCGCAATTTATTAGATTTATCTGGGATCTGTTTTCTCTCAAGCACGTCAAATTCCAACCAATGGAACTCTGTTGACTTTGGAAAGTCAAACAGGGACCTGTGGGAAAGGCCTCAATGCATCTGATGTATGTTTTTGATAAGAACCGGGAACAGTTAAGTCCTCCTACATGATATCAGAATAAGACTATTTCCGAGGACATACGCTGTCAGCTAAATATTTTTGACTGCCCTAATATTTCATGCTACCTGATCCAGAATCAAATCACTTTATTTAAATGATCGATATTCTGTTTCGGCAGAATTAAACCAATTTCTCCTGCGTTTTGGCACTCAACTGAACCAACATAAAAGGACATGAATTTCTTATGTTGTAATGGATTTTGATGATGCTTCTGCAGCGGAGAAGGAAGGGAATCTTAATACGATGTGTGCTGTGCTAATTGTAATTGGAGTTGTAATTCTCCATCTCTTAAATTAGGTTATGACCTATTGGTTAATGTCTCCCTGACTTGGCATCAAATTACATCACGGCATTAATTTGCTCCAACATGACACCATTCATGTGAAGATCATCATTTAAATGAAACTTGTTGTTGAATTCAAGTGTCTCATGAAACTCTTTACTGGGCCTAGCCTGACCGACTGTGTACATCATGTCAAATGAAGACTATATTATAGCTATGTTATGGGAATGAGTTAAGTCCAACCATTAATCAGTTGAAAACATACAAAACAAAATAAGAAATGAATCTATTTTCCTTGCTGAAAGCCTGACTTAATTGCTGTCGATCAGTGAATGAAACATATGGAAATATAGAAACTAGAGTAAGCCATTCAGCCCTGCAAGCCTGTTCTGCCATTTTATAATATTATTTCTTTCTCCCCCTCAACCGGTACTACTTTATTCCATCTCTGCCACGTTGCCCATCTCCGTCAATACCTTACCCCAAAAGCTGATGAAACCCTGGTCTACGCCTTTGTCACCTCTCAGTTTGGACTACTCCAATGCTCACCTTCCTGGTCTCCCCTCTTCTGCCATTTACAAAATTCAACTCATCCAAAACTCCACCGTCCGCCTTCTCACCCGCACCAAACCAAGTACCCCATTGACCCCACACCTTGTCAACTCCTTGTTGCAGAGAGGATCGACTTCAAGATCCTAACTCTTGTGTTTAAATCCCTCCACTCCTTGGCACCCCCCCCCCCACCCCCACCACCTGCCCCACTAGTCCTCCAGTCACTGACTCCCTATTTTGTGCACTTCTATCAGGTCCCCACTCAACATACGCTTTTATAAGGTTGATTCAGGATATCTCTCAGCAGTGTTGTGTTTGGTTTATCCGTTTACATGGATAGATCTGATTCCTATCTGCTGCTTGGCATAATCCTATATATGTCACTAAATGGGGAATAGTTAGTTTCATTTTTCATTGCTGTCGTTCATCACCACAGTGAGCACTGCAGTGTGCAGCTCACAGCACACTAATTATCAGTAATTCATTTGCTTTTAATTTTCATTGTTCCACAAAAGCAACATGTTAGCATTATAATGTGTGCGCTGAAGGGTAGCGCCCGCCGGTTTAGGTGATTTATACTCTGCCTTCCTCGTTTGAATGAACTTTCAGGAATGTATTCCATCACATCATAATTGTCTATTTGTCTAGGTTTGAGCTCATTAGGGGCACCTGAAAATGAAATATTTTATTGCTCATTGAAAAACATGAAATACTTTATCCAGGCGGAAGAGAGGCTTGAAATTGATTGATGTCTGCATTTACTTTGCAATCATTTGTTCCTCTTTAAGTTTAACTTTAATACCATCGGCCTTTCGGTTCCTTTCATATTTTATTCAGAGCTGCAAAGTTTTGATGATATTGGGGTGCTCAAGTTGAAAGTGAAATTCAAGTCTACAGCCCTCTGCTGTGTTTTGGTCAAAATAAAGTGTATCTAGTAATATAGGCCAAATCCAGTTCTAAAATGGAAATTGATTGAATTGGGGTTGTTTCACGTTCATTCATTTGTTCACCTACATCTACACAGTAACTACACTTTGCAGTAAATCCTTTACTTCACTTTTGCACGCAAAAGACATCTGCCTTGCGAACAAAAACAAAAATAGACACAGTGTGAATGATGCATTATGCATCATCCACATTAAGTCTTAGTGAACAGTTATCGAAATGATGCATTGTCTTGTGTTTAGCTCATCGTATATTCCTGTTTCTTCCGGTATGACTATTGGTCATGTGATCTCGTATAACTTTGGATGTCACATCCATATTTTATTACCCCTTTCATCAACGCCTTTTCACTTCTTTTTGGCTTGATTTGCTCGCTGTCAGGTGGTTAAAAATTGAATACTGTTGTTTTAAAATAAACATGAGCCTATGTAATACACAGATAACAAATGTCTGGCACTGGGTTTTAAGCAGGTAATACATAGTTGGGTGCTCCTGACATTCAGGAATTGTTCAGGCTTGAATTTCACGGCTTACAATGAAATCACAATCACTTTATACAATTACTAACTGTAACTCAGTGCCAGCCATCCGTATTTTACATGAAATATCAATGACCAAGTTTTAATCTATTGGCCCTTATCATTTGATTAAAATAAGAAACCAGTTACCTAATATCCATTATTTGCGTGTTAATGTACAGACAAAAGCTAACGATACATAGAGTAAAGCTAAATCCAGGTGGAACTTCTCCCCAAGTATGTATTCAGGTAACATTAGGGAGACAATAAGGAAGCAAGGCTGTTCTAAATATTTTGAAGTTCTCTACATTAAATCCAAACCTTTTATTGTAAACTAAGCGTTACTTTCCATGGGCCCTCTGCTGTTCTGAAGCACCGTGGCAGGCAGTTAGTGGCGTACTGCTAATGGTTATGAAGTTCCATCATGTTTAAAAGACAATTCGGTCACTTAATCCACGACTGTTTCTGGTACACTGTGGAGCACAATTAGTGCCGCGATTCACCAAACATTCGCGGTCAATCCGCTTGACAGTATTTTCCCGTGAAGCTTTTTGAAACATCTCAACAATGTGATAAGGTGCTATATCAGATGCAAGGATTATTATGTTCAAATTACAGCAAAAATAAATGCAAGCATCAATCAATTGCCCTGTCTGCTTCAGTGATATTTACAACCTTGGTGCGGAACTGGAAGGATGTGGTTGAATGGGCTGAACGCCTCTCATTATGAACCCAATATTGTGATTTTGTTATTAATTACTACATTGTGGTTAAGAAAAGGTTTGGCCACGTTGGATAGTTGAGCGGCTGTGCTGCGTGACGCCCTCTGCTTTGTGTCCACGCACTGTATGTCCGCTCTGCTTTGTGCTCGCTCCATTAGTGCCTCACAGCCTCTGCCAAGTAGCTTCTGTGTTAAGCAAACAGTCTACAGTTTATCCAGGATCAAGCCCTCTCCTGCCACTTACTGCCTGCACTACATAGAGTGAGTGTCCCGAGCAGTCTCAAACAGCCAGCAGCAAAGAATTATTAACATTGTTTGGTTGGTAAATCGGCAATAAAAGGACATAAATTCATCGCTGTGCGCAAATTGGCTGCTGCGTTTCACCCACAAAATATACAGTCAATTCATTTTATAATAAATATAATAATAATCCTTGCATTTGATGTAGCGCGTTTCAAATCATCAAGTTGTCTCAAAGCGCATCACAGACTGTACTGTAAAGTGAAATGACTGTATCGGGACCCGAGCCGGGACTGAGGTGGGGTGGGTGAGGAAGGTAAGAAGGAGGCCTTGAAGGAGGTAAGGGAGGATAGTTGCAGATAGGTATTGGAACATTTTGCTTCGAGCAACAACTAAGGCTCAGAATACAACATTAAAGAGGCTATCAGATAAATATTTATAGAGGAACAATTCAGTTCAATGAAAGAGCAGTAGATTTGGGATTATTGTAGGTAGCTTTGGTGGGGGAAGGTAGAACCAGGGCAGATTTGATAGGATGAATCCTGTTATGTTCTTGATATTCTACCATTCTATCTTTTGGCTGTTGATTTTTATTGGTTCAGTGATGAGTGCTTATGTGCTGCTGGGGACTTGAAGCAATTAACAGAAAATGAAATGAAAGAAAAAGCCTTAAACACTGAATCCTTACACAGTAATAATCATAATCCTTGGGACGTCCTCCTGATGTGAAAGGTGCTAAAAAGGTGTAATTTTGTTGTTGTTGTATTTGATATATCACCACATCACGTTGGAAGGCTCTCTTGTCTCGCTTCACAGCATTTAGTCTGAAATGGAGTGAGTGTGTGTTTGTAGGCAAAAACAGCAGTACAATTGCACACAGCAATGTCCCACTAACAGCCATGAAACAAATGACCAATTTTTATTAAGGGTCAGGACACCTGGAGAAATTATTTTCTCTTTTTTGAACAGTACCATGGGATCTTTAACATCTACCTGAATAGGCAGATGGCATCTCGGTTTAAAGTCTCATCCAAAAGATTAATTCCTTGGGAGTACAATACAAGAATAAATGAGAGAGACATTCCACCTAGGTTCAGATTAACTATACCTAGCATTTTAGTGTGTCCAGAATTTGGAAAATTTCTTCAACTCAGTCTTAACTTTGAAGTTGATTTTCTGTGCTTCTTAAAGTGACTTCAAAATTCAGTCTGTTTGTTTTTCAAATCACTGAACCAAATTCTGAGATTTTCTGAAATGCTACACAAATAGAGTAAATCTAGATCTGGGTGGTATTTGATGTCCAGACTGCTTGTTCTTACTGATCAGTTTTAGACATAACGGAAATCAGCACAGTCGAGGGAGGGAGAAAATGCAATTCATTCTATGGCCAATATTCATGCCTGGTACATACCTTTAAAACAATTCTGGATAATGCTTATGTCAGTCAGCTCCATAAACTCTCATCAGCCTCATTTGCACATGCAGCATTCGGATACCTGGGCTGTGGAGATAGTAATAGTAATACAGTAATTAGCTGCAGCCCACACTTAAAGGGGAATCCCAGAAAGATTCTGTTGCTTTTGTTACAGCGTTTGACTTTTGTCTGAAAAGGCGCTGCAGCCATCAATGGCTAACAGCCACAACAGACACCGCCATTGGGGTTAACCCTTTAGGTGTGTGCCAGAGAGCTTTGTCTCAAAAGAGAGAATTCAGCCCCTGTAGTATTTTTGTACTGATAAAGATGGAAGATCTGCCTGAGGCTGTAAAGAACCACCCTAAAACATTGTCAGGCGGGTGCCATCCGGAATTAATCTCGTATTGCTTCTCTTTTATTCAAATAACACGAATAAAACTTCCATTTGATGTCGCGCCATTCAGGCACTGAGACATCTCAAAGTGCCGACACAAGATATGCTGTGAAATGCTTTGACTGTGTATTTGTTCACAGAAAGAGGCAGCCAATTGAGCCCTGCAGTGGCCCACAAACAGTCTTTGATTGAGTCGCCAATCGGCTAACAACTGTTTTTCTACTCACTGCTCGAGGCGTACGGAGGAAGGAAACTTGCCTCTTGAAACTTGCCCCTTGAAACTTTCACCCCCGCACCCAGAAATTAAAACCATAAATACGAACTCACCTACATATCACACAGTCACTACACTTTCCAGTATATTCTGTGAAGCACTTTGAGATGTCTTGAAGATGTGATAAGGTGCTGTATCAAATGAAGGGTTTATTTATTTAGTTGAACCTGGGTTCTCGCTTGCAAGGTGAGGGCTCTAACCACAGTATAATGTAGTTTGGTTTCTGGTGAAATTCTTTACATTTTACAAACATTGCAGTAGGCAGAGAATCTGATTAGCAAAGGCTCAGACAGCTGACTTCAAAGATAACAGGTTAAATCAAAGGTGCATTTTCTGGGTTCAGAGGACATCCCATCGCACACAGGCTCGGTGTCTGAACACTGTTTGAAACGCGGGATTAGATTAGTGACTTCAATTCATTTGAAGGAAACGCTGCCCTTTCTAACGCAGACATGATAATGAATGTTAATTAGAAATCTGTTTTCTTATCACAGCAGTCCAGAGCTGCACTGCTGTGCGCTGACCGCTTTCTGATGTTGCGGTTTATCGAGTATGTGAAGATGAAACAGGTTCACATGATTTATCATTAAGGAAAAATTCCTGGTTTTTACAAACCCAGTTCTGTGCCTCGTAAAGCATTGAGCAATATCACAAGGCTTTCCTTTTAACACTGGATCAGAAGCACATTTGCTTTTCCTTATAAAACTGGGCCAGGTGGTTTGGGTGGCATCATGAACCAAATTATTCTTTATAATAGTCATCTGATGATGACGTTTCCTTTAAAGTGCTCTGAGACGCCGTCCGGCGTGGAGGACACTATGTAAATCAAAGTTTTTGTTGTTGTTGATGATGATGCCTGCCATGTGATTACAGTTTGGAAATCGCTCTTTTCTATGTCCCCAGTTAAGTCATGTTCCAGGTTGATCTGTTGCTAGCTAGTGTTGAGAGACTCAATCGGCAGCACTAACACTGTGTAACAGTGCACGATTGACTTCATTGTGTGCCAGATCTTAACCAGCAAATAGCAGTGACAACGAAATGTAACCTCTTTGCATGAGGCAACGGGTTCCGAAAAGCGCATACACGATGGAGAACAGAAGTGCATTGGAACGAAGCTCTAAATATTGTTTGAGTGGCACTAAGGGGTGCTTCATGCCACAAAATGTGGAGTTTTACGTCTCTCCTGCGGTAGATTGGACTGAATATCCAGACTCTTCTCAGCGACTTTAAAATTGATGCCTGTCTCTGTACGCGATGAGATTCCTTTTACTACTGGCAAGTATTTTTTACTGTTACCATTAAAAAGGACTCGCCTCCATTCCAAGTGAATGCCGTTCGAAGCATCGATGCAACGATTTGGGAGCGAGGCCACGATATGGGAAACCTCAGGGAATGAAGAGACGGATTGCCATTTTCATCACACTTGAAGAGCTCACCGAGTATTTTGCAATCCATCCCAAAAAATTTTTTTTGGGGAAACAAACAAGAAGGGCTGAATGGAGTGTGTGATGATGTGACAAGAAGTGCATTCAGACTCTGAGGTTGTGTGCTGCTCACTGAATCAATTAATCACTTGTGAGGCCCAGACGTTTTATTATTCTAATGATGATTTTTGCAAATCCCAAGCTTCCAGAAAATCCAAACACCAGGGGGACACAGTCAGTCACAGATTTTCCACATCATTACCTCCTCAATGTATATCCTTTAAAGCCCCTCCAACCCCTGCCATCGTCCTTGCTCCCTAAATATCAGAAGTGTTTGTCCAGGATAGGGAACTTTAATATATGTGTACTCCTGTTATTTCTTTCAGGTTGGCTTCATGAGTTGGCAAAGAGATTAGGAACTCCATACGTATCACTTCCTGCTCTGAGTATTTCCACCTCGGTGAACCTGAACTCAACAGTCCACAACACCTTCATTAACACCAGCTCCCGAGAGAACAGTACAAACCTGGAGCTAGTCGGAGGGCCTTCGATCCGAAGCTCTTACATCACTTCGCTCTACTTTGCACTCAGTAGCCTGACTAGCGTGGGATTTGGCAACGTATCAGCAAACACTGATGCAGAGAAAATCTTCTCCATTTGCACAATGTTAATAGGAGGTAAGTTTTTCCGGATCTCTAGTTGCTGTGTTAAAGATGACATATTCCTTCAATTTAAGCGTAGCATTGCACTGAAATGTCACCTGAAATTAGGAGTTCAAGGCCCAACATTTAAGCAAATTTCCATACATAACACACACATTCCTCTATTTACCTGGCAGTAAATAGGAAGGGGTTTGTTTGTTAGTCGATTGGTGGATTGCTTTTCCGAGAGCCATAATCCATTCCAAAAAATAATAATCGAAATTTGGTCACTCAATCCATGACTGTTTGTGGGAAACTGCAGTACCAAATTGGCTACCGCAATTTGCCCACAGAATATACAGTCGCTTCACTTTAGAGTGTATTCTGTGAAGTGCTCTTTCGAAGAAGTGATTAGGCGCTACATCAAATGCAAGGATTATTATTATTATATTATTATTATTATTATCATAAGATTTCTAAGTCTGATGGTGTTTTATCCTCACAAAGCTATTGTGTTTCAGAGTGTTGAGGATTCACATGGAAATATGTGTGGCCCTGGCTGCTATTTCATGCTGGTTCTGACAACGGGAATCCGCTGGAACTGATCCAAGTATAAGTGTTGAGGACAGCAAAGTTATACCAAGCCGCTCAGAAAATGATTTGTTGCAGTTCAACAAACTTGTGCGTAATCCTGTAAATTTGCCCTTTACTGAACCCCCAATGCACAATATCTTCACAGCCACCGCATTCTCATGTTGTGAAAAGCACCGAGAATATTCAGTCATCTTTCTCAATAGAACAATCGTAACATTTCAGGGGATGAAAATAAAACCAATTACAACAACAACAACTTCGATTTATATACCGCCCTCCACGCCGGGCGGCATCTCAGAGCGCTTGAATTAAAACTGTGTGTTATTTGTTTCCAATGTAATTATTCCATTGCCCATCTCTTGCTGCTGGGTTCGTTGGTATGCAGTGACAGTGTGTTATTTAATGTGTTCCAATCCAAACCTTTCGGCTCCTTCCCGGCCTGAGGCAGTGGGGTCCATTCTATTCGTGTTTTCATCTATTCAAAGCAATCAGGCGATTGAAAATCCCCGAATTCCCGTCCTGTTCGTTGTGCAGCAAGCTGCCGAGTCTGTAAATAAAGTGTTTGTAACATCAACTCCTTTGTAGAGAATAATTGTTTGAATATAATGCGGAGGACAAGATTCTGAGGGCTTAAAATCTTAACCACAATGCAAGCTATTCATCTGGTAAATTGCATTCCGATTGCACGTTGCAAGTTATGACCGTAATGTTGTAAAATATAAAAAGTGCAACCTTTCTTTGGGTGAGGGGTTTGTAAATTGCCAGATGTCATTAGAACCTGCTGACAATAGAGGCGTGATGAAGGAGCCTGCCAAATGTAAGCTTCCTGATCATTTGTACAATTTACTGCTGATGGGAGGAAATGCGAACCTTTTAACTGAGCTTATCCAAACTTAAGGCACTTGGTAAAAATGGGTAATTTCAGGACAGACACCAGGAAGTGTTTCTTTATCCAGAGTATTATTTGAAAACCCTGCTTGATGCTGTGATGCGGAGGTCAGTAGGTTGGATGTTCTGGAAGGTTGAGATCAGATGTGCTGAAAGGCCTTCTAAATTCAAAACAATGTTGTGATCTGTTGAGTCCAAGTTAACCAATGCCTGAAAGAGAATGAAGATTCTCCCTGGCCAACAATCCCCCCACTAAAATTTGTCATTCCCTTCATGGCTGATTATGGGACATTGCTGAGCTCAAATTGGCTGCCGCATTCACCCACAAATCACGTTCTATATCCTGTAAAGAGCTTTGGGACGTCTCAACGGCGTGATAAGCCCTGTATCAAATGGAAGGATTATTTTTATTATTAGTAGTAATGAGTTGTATTCATCTCTTTCTGTCAACAGCTCTGATGCATGCCGTAGTATTTGGGAATGTGACTGCCATAATCCAAAGAATGTACTCCCGACGTTCCTTGTACCACACCAGGACAAAAGACTTGAAGGACTTCATCCGTGTTCACCGAATCCCAAAGCAGTTGAAGCAGCGAATGCTCGAATGTTTCCAGACAACATGGTCCGTGCACAATGGCATTGATGCGAGTGAGGTACGAAGCGCAAACACGATTCTACTGTTGCTGAAGACTAAACCTATTCTTAAAATACAAGAAGGAATTCTTGATTTCTCTGCAGAGCAGCGCAGCTTGTCAGCAAAAATCTCACAGCTTAAAATGTTTTATTTTCCCACTTTTCTGAGGAAACATTGTTTTCTTACCTGCAGACTGAAACCAATTCCGCTGATTAGGCAGCCATCTGTTCAAAACCATCTCATGCTTTTACAGCCAATTTAATGAATGTGGATGTGCAGTATAATGAACCAGCCAGAGCCTGCTAATGTGGTCATATTGCCCCTGGTCGAAATATCAAGCAAGAAATGCCTTGCAATGAATTGGAAAATGCCAACAGATTGATCTCATATAACATTGAGTGTCAGCCTGGCTCACACACACCTTTGTTTCAGAAGATTCTGAGATTAAGCCCCATTTCGGGATTTAAAACTCATATGGTTGAGGCTGGCACTCCCTGTGTAGTGCAGAGTGTGTGCTGCATTGTTGGGGAGATGTTGTCCTTCAGTTGAGATGAGGACCCGTCTACCTGGCCAGGTGGATGCTAAAAATCCCCTGGTAGTAATTGAAATGAGAAGAGAGCTCAACATTAACCCAACACTCTTTTGGACTGTGATTCAGTACCATATCATGCAATGCTTTCGTCCACTCTTTCGGTTTCCTTCGTCTGCTCTGGGGGCACTGCCCTGCTCCAGATCCACCACCCTACCCACCCCACCATCGGCGGTCAAGCTTTCAGCCTTTCTGCCCTCACCCCTCTAGAACTCCAATGTGGAATCCCTTCACCTAGCCCTCCCCTTTTGCTTCATTCAAGGCCCGTCTTAAGACCTTCTGGCTTCTCTGTGGCGTCAGTGATCCTCCTACCATTATCCTTGTCGTCTCGACGTAAAAGGCGCTCTAGAAATGCAATTTTGTTATTGTTGATTACAAGCCCCAGCTCGTGTGTAACTGGATAACAGAATTGCTGTCCATTAACCTCCACTAAAGAAATTGAAACAATCAGCATAGGTTGCAGTACAAAGCGCCTGGCTGTTGTGGGATATCTTCCTGATATCCCACAACGGGGCTGTGTGTAAATGCAATTTGTTGTTGGTGGTAGTGATGTCTGGGCAAGTGTTCAACAGCCGAAAGGAGCAGATGAGCATTAGATTAGTTTTAATCATCGGTTTGAACAAGATTGATTCAGGCAGAGCAGCACCGGATTAAAACCTTAGTTTCCTTTCATAAAATTAAAAGGGATATCCATTCAACTTGGGTTTTACCATTTACGAGCGGCTGAACATAATCCGGTCAAACCCCCTTCTCCATTCACAGTCAACACTTTCCTCATTCACTGTCTGTTTTAACCCTTCATTCATAGTCAACACGGGGACAAAAAATATCATTCCCTCTTGCCTTCGTGCCAAATGTATTTAGATTTATATAATAATAATATAATAATAATATAATAATGATGATAATGCTTGCCATTCGATCCAGTGCCTCAGCATATTGCCAAGACATCTCAAGGTGCTTCAAGGAAATTGCTGTAAAATGCAATAACAACGCATTTGTAGGTCAACATGGGGGTCACTGGATGTATCGAGAACGAGGAAAATTCCCAGTGAGATGTTGACCTCGCTATAGGTCCAGAGGAAGGAATGAGGTACAGTATTGTGCAGCAGGATCCTTATGTGAGCTCTAGCAATGGTCAGCAACCTGACTCACAGAGGAAGCTAAAATACATCGACTAACTATAGGAAAAGCCAGAACAGTACCTCGTTTGTGCCACAAAGTGACCTGAATGTTTCAATTCCTTTAATAGAAGTAATGGACAGCAATTCCTTTATCCAGTTATCTTTGGGGTGCAGTGGGTGGGGGGGGTTTCAGTGAGTTTGCACTCAATGCATTCTACCCCAGGATTAAAGCGAGTAGAATTACTCACCAAATAAGAGCAAATTTAGCAATCTTGCCTGTTTGGAATATGTCTCATTGGTCTCGTTATGAATTAGATTAAGGCACATGATGGAGGATGGAGTGGAGGGAACCTTACTCAGCACCCAGCAGCCCATGAATCACCTTCCCTTTTATTCTGAATGCTTATTTTGTATGCTTGAGCTGCAGAAGCTGAAGGCTTAGGGACCTCAGAGAATGGGTTGGAGTGCAACTGCTGTTCAACTACCTAAGACTACACAGCTTCCTGCTTTTAGTGTAAATTACCTGTTGAAATGTAACATGAGCTTGAGCTCATGTTACAGCTTTAAAATCATGTTGAGCTTTAAAATCTTCCTGCCTCATGGAAAAAATCACACGAGAGATAGATGTTGGAACTCCTGTAGCCCAGTGGTTAGAGCACTCGGCTTATAAGCGTGAGACCTGCATTCGAATCCAGGCAGGACAGGGCGAAACCTTGGGCAAGTTTCCTTACTCCACACGCCTAATAATAATCCCTCAAAAACAAACGCTTATAATAAAAATTGTTCATTTCAATCCACGACTGTTTGTGCACAATTGACTGCCGCGTTTCGCCCACAAATATACAGTCAATTCACTTTACAGTATATTCTGTGAAGCGCTTTGAGACGTCGATAAGATGTGAAAAGCGCTATATCAAATACAAGGATTATTATTATTATTATTATGCTCACAGTGATTTTACCACTTGGTATATTATCGTGCTGAAGTGAACGCTCTTCAGAATCACCTGGATTTCTACATCTCGTTATTCATTAGTGCCCAGTGATTGAACAGTTTCCCCGGATTTGCCAAGAGCAGGAAATGCCTCAGAGAGGGGAACTAACATGAGTGAGAATTTGTTCCAATGTACATAGACATGATATTTCCTGGTTTCCAAAAACCTGATCCCATTCAACGGTGCGCTGAGAGAATAGAATGCAAATGCATCCCCTTTTTTACTAAACGCCTACACAGAGCTATTTCACACGAGTAAGTGATTCAATTAGCCAAGCACACAACTGGAAACCTCAAAGGCATTTCCTTGGAATGAGCAGAACGCATAGTGTGATCTACAAGTTATTTTGCCAGCAGGAATGGATAACCAATTCTGCCCTTCTGATAATGTTTTTTTTTGTTCAGCTCAACCTGCCAACCCCAAAGCACAGATGTTCCATCATCCAAATCAAATGGGTCGTTTTTGTTTGTTTTGTTTTCAGAATTTCAGACTAATAGTATAAGACATTTAGCTTTTCCAAAATCTGAGTTTTTCTAAATCTAAAGCTGCTTTAATGGACATCTTAGGCTCATGTATTTGACCCCATTTCAAAGAGCACAGAGGGGCTGCGTTCTGCATGGTTGAGGCAAACCTAAGGGAGATTCAACTCACAGGAACTGTGTACCTCGCCTGAATAAGCTGACCTGTAGTTGTTACACTTGATACAAGAGATTTTCACACCATGATTACATTCATTTATGTGAAGTCCTGTAGCTTAGTGGTTAGAGCCCTCAACTCGCATGCGAGCGGACCTGGGTTTAATTCCCAGGCAGGGTGACATATTAGTCAAGTTTCCTTACTCCGCACACCTCAGTTTACCTAGCAGTAAGTAGGAATCTGGTTGTGGGTCGAATGTGGAATCGCTTTTCTGGGCGTAATTAAGCCTTCCTTCCCCAAATTAAAAAAATAATAATAGTAATAATTTAGTCACTCTTTCCACGACTGTTTGTGAGACACAACTGTTTGCAATTGGCTGCCGTGTTTCACCCACCCAAAATATACAGTCAATTCATTTTATAGTATATCCTGTGAAGTGCTTTGAGACATCTAATAAGGGGCTATATCAAATGGAAGGATTATTATTCAGAGGAGATATCTGTTCATCGGCTTTTGACAGCCGAGTTGCATTTTAGGCTATATGTTGCCCATCTGCTGTCACCAAATGTTGGGAGGTTCATCTTCAATTATTCCTCTCTCCCACTCACGATTAACCAGTTGTTTAATTGAAAATTGCAAGAGAGTAAATGAGTTTCGCTGCACAGCTGCTCAGTTTTACTTCCCCGCTATCAGGATAACCATAAGATAAATACACATTGGGTCAAATATTTGCTATTTCTATGGCAGGACAGTAGTGGTGATTCGAACTGGTGACAGGGGTTACATTATACCAATTACCACCTCGTGTGACATACTCCCAGTTTCAGGCTGGTGTGATACATTCCTAGTTAGAGGGTGTTATGCCTACAAAATACACCATCAATGTGCTTTACGGTATAACCAGTGAAATGTTTTTGAGATAGCCAGCCAACGAAAGATACTGAATCAAATGCAAGGGTTATTAATCTTATTTTTATAATTATGCATTTCCAGTTACACACAGGAACTCCAGACTTTACAAGACTAGATTTATAAGACTTCACTTTGTCCGCCTGGTAAAATTATTGAGAAACAACGTTTTGCTGCTATCCAAGCGAACTGTCCCACTGTCCTTGTTTCTGTTCCAGCTTTTGAGAGATTTCCCCGACGAACTGCGAGCAGACATTGCCATGCACCTGAACAAAGAAATCCTTCAGCTGCCCATATTTGAGTCTGCCAGCCGTGGGTGCCTTCGATCCCTTTCTCTTAGCATCAAGACGTCGTTCTGCGCTCCGGGCGAGTATCTGATCCGCCAGGGTGACGCCCTGCAGGCCATCTATTTTGTCTGCTCGGGGTCCATGGAAGTACTGAAGGACAACACTGTCTTGGCTATTCTCGGTGAGTAGCTGTTAATGTCTTCAATACTGGTTAATGTGTGTTGACCTCCTCAATCCCTGGGTGTGTGTACTTCCTGGGCCTCGTGCCACTGTCGCAGGATTTCAACGCATGCAGTGCATTTGAAGGAGAGAAATGCAAGAAACTTGATGCAAAGAAAAGGTTGGATGGGAATGAAGGTATCAGCATGTGTGACTGCTCATGTGGTATATATTTACCAGTTGGGTGCATTGGCCTTTTCCTTGTCATGTAATATTCCTTGTCATGTAATATTCCATGCAATCCTACATAGAAACGCAGGAACAGGAGGAAGCCATTCAGCCCACTGTGTCTGTTCCACCAGTTTTACATTTTGGCAAAAAAAAAGAACAACTCTTCTGTGGGAAGGAGAGTTGAAATAGCAAGAAACTGCTAGATCAGAGTGGTGCTCTGGCCTGCTCCATGTCCCCCAAACCCACCCACCCACCCACCACACCATTGGCGGGCGAGCCTTCAGTCACTGCCCCAACCTCCGGAATTTCATCCCGCAATCCCTCTGCCTCCCCCGCTCCTTAGCCTCCTTCAAGTCTCGCCTCAAGATCCTCCTCTTCGACAGTCCCCTCGAACACTCCCCCTCCCCTCCCTTTCCTCCACCCTCCCCGATCTCGACCCCAGCTTGTGTCTGAAACAGTGACTGTCAGCGCCTTGGGACGTCCCACCGATGAGAAAGGTGCAATCCAGAACGGAGGTGTTCGGCAAATTGGTCACATGAAATCTATAGGTTTGAGTTTTGCCTTCTACTTTATGAATAAAATCACTGCGTACAGCTGGTAAACCGTCCAACCTTTGTCTCATTCCATAAGTGCTGGCTGAGCCTGTGGAATAATTGCAGATCATTGAACCTTTAACTGGGTTTGTCAACATTAACATCAAACAGAATGCTGGAACTGGGAGAGCTTTCTATTGGAATACCGGTAAGCTCTTCTCATGAAAGTCTGAGATGAGTTTCAGTCAGTGGAGAGAACATTGCATGGTTGGCAGAGATACAAAACCAAACTGAGGAAGCTGGCTTCGATTTCAAGAGCTTCAAGCTTAATAGGATTGAGGGATAACTAATGACACTGACGCTGGTTGGGAACTTGCCTTTGGGAAGGTACCTCAATGAAAATAATACAGAAGTAATTCTGGAATGTGAATCAAAACTGCGTGTTACTAATATTTTATAGAGAGTTCTGCTGTTAGGCAGCAATCATTTCCAAGACTGTGGGTAAAAGATAACCAGTCAGATATTTAATTCATCAAAGCAACAATCTTCTTTACTGACAGATCTTGCACAATTTTGCCAATGACACGCAGCTCAGATTGAGTTATTTATTTGCTAATTGAGGTTATATAAAAGTTTAATCTTTGATGTCTGTGTGGCAGAATGCAATGCAGGCGAAAGTGGAGACTGTTCGTATCAACCTTTTAGAAATGAATGCTGGGTTAGAATGGATCATTTTCTGTGTTTGACTGCCTAAGGACTGGAGCAAACACTTCATTATTTAAGCTAAGACCCTCGTTGTCTGAAAGTTGCCAAAAAAACCAATAATGCCTGAAGAATATTGCGTTACCTGCTAGAATTTGCAGTAACTCTTTTACTCAATGCCTGTTCCGAGGAGAGTTAAATATAAATAATCGTTGCATTTTGTGAAGGAGGGCATATCAAAGTATTTCACAGGATTTAACGTAAAGTGTAGTGACTGTGTGTTTTGTATGCAAATGTGGTACAAATTCCTAAATACATCCTCTTCCTTATTTCAGGAATGAGATGCATTTAGAAATACCCCAAATTATGCTCCAAATTGCTGCAAACACAGTGGGATGTAGGTTCAAAATAAGGTTTTCATTCAAGACGTCAAAAGTATCATTTCAGGAGTATTAATCTACCCAAACACCACCTCCATCCCCCCAAAAAAACATTTGGCTACTCAATCCAAGACTGTTTGTGGGACACTGCTGTGTGTAACTAGCTGCCGCAGTTCACCCACAAAACACACAGTCCATCCATATTCTGTGTATATTCTGTGCTTTGAGGCATCTCAACCACATGATAAGGCGTTACATCAAATGCAAGGATTATTATTATTATCATCATCATCTTCTTTGACCTATAAAGGATTGGCAATTTCTAATTTACTCACTGAATGCCTCCTGTCAAATGACTAGATACAGTTGGTTCAGTCAAATAACATCTGCAGGCATGGAGTTAATTGGAAAAATCACACACCTACGATCTAATAAAATCATTCACCTGTCGTAAAGACATGGACAAAATTTGTAATTTCACAAATGCGCAGAGCAAGTCTGTTGTTTGGCATTGTCTTTTGTTTTGCCGAACCATTGAGGGTGAGCTTGCCGTGTCTGTAATGCTCTGCACACTTCTTCACCACTTATTTTTCAATGCACTTTGCAGTTCCAGAGGTTAAGGATATACTAGTTCAGACGCGAAGTTGGCATCCACCAACAGTGCTACAACACTTAGTGTAATTCAGAGTTGATTTTCCTTTCACTTAAACTAACCTCAGGACTGGAAATAATCCCCTTTTCTAGATTTTGCTGCCCGCTCCCTTCCTTTTTTAAAAAGCTTTCCACTTACGGAAACATCTGTAACAACTTAAAAGAGACACGCACCGTCACTACACATCACCAAAACTTTGAGACGTTCTTGATGTGATAAACATACACATATTCTTGATGATAATAATAATCCTTGCATTGGATGTATCAGTTTATCACGTCTTTGAGTCATCTCAAAGTGCTTTACAGAATATACTGCAATCTGAATGGACTGTCTATTTTCTTGGACAAAAGCAGCAGCCAATTTCAGTTATGGATTGAGTGACCAAATTATTATTATTATTTTATTAGGGATTATTACACCCAGAAAAATGACTGCCATTTGATTAACAACCGAGTTACTACTTACTATTTGGCATGCGGACTAAGGAAACTCGATTAAAGTTTCACCCTGCCTGGGAATCGAACCCAAGACCTTATTACTAATATTGTTGATGTTGTTGTAACATAAGAAATGCTAGACAAAAAAAATCAAGATGCATCTAGTTCGCCTTCCACCTTCTTGACAGGCGCATGCACATATGTCCCAAACTATTTATCAGAATTTTATTTTACAAATATGTACTATTTATCAGAATTTTATTTCCTAAAATACATCTATCCAATCTGTGTGTGAAGGAATCAACATTTCCTGTGACAACTGTCTCGCAAAGGGTCCTGTACCACAGGCTTGCTATTCGCTCCCTGAAATAGTGTTTTCATAGATTTATTCTGAATTTAATCTCAGGCCGTGTCCTTTGGCGAGCCCATTCAAAATCTTAAAGACAGCAATCATGTCTCCTCTCAATCTTCTCTTTTTCAGAGTGAACAAGCCCAGTTTACTAAGTCGCTCCTCATAGTCCATTCCCCCCTTTCCTTCAATCAGCGGGATTAAGGGATATGAGGATAGGGTAGTTAAATGGAATTCGGTTAAGAAGATCAGTCATGATCTTATTAAATGGCAAGGCAGGCTCGAGGGGTCAAATGGCCTACTCCTGCTTCTTATTCTTACGTTCTTGTGTTCTTATTCTGGTTGCCCTGGTTGTATTCTCTCGATTTCTCACACACCTTGTTTGTACTGCAGTGACCAGAATTATTCAAAGTATGGCCTCGCCAATGACTTATACAATGGCAAGATTACCCCACTATTTCAGATTGCTATTGATCTTTGATACATCCTAACATCTGGTTTGCATTACTTACTCACTGCTACATAAGCATTGTTGCAAGAGTTTCAATTTATTGCCAATCAGGCACACAAGGTCCTTTTCATTTTCCATACATATAATTTTTCTTCCATTCAAATTATAGTCTCTTCCTGAATTTTTTCATCCCCACTTTTTATTTCTTTGCATTGAATTTCATCTGCCACTGGTCCGCCCAATTCCCAAAGTATGTTCAACTTCTCTTGTAACCTACCTTGTTCAGCTTTGCAATCTACCATTTTCATAAGCTTGGCGTCATCTGCAACCTTAGCCACTGTCTTTGAGACTAAAATATTAAACAAAAGAGGTCCCAAAACAAACCATTGTGGTACTCCACAAGTAACATTTTCCCAGTCTGCTGCCATTCCCTGCACCACCACCCTCTATGTACTTCCGGTCAATCAGTTACTACATATCCAAGGAACATCCAAGGTCAAACATCAGGAACGTTGATGTAACTGTTATCGGACTGTTATCGGGAAACACTTTACAGAGTGCGTTGGGTGCAGGTTGACAGAAGCCAAAGGCTTGGGGATTCCCAAAGGGTCTAGCAAGCTGCCCAGACAATCACATGTCTGTGGAGAGTATCAGAGGTAGGCTTTATCAACTTAGTTGCACAAGGACTTTTAAAGTCTCTGGTGCAGGAGAAAGTAAATTATCAACAGCATTTCATCCTGCAGCTTGGCTAGCCCCTCAACCAACTTGCGCATCAAGTCCCATTTAGCACAAACTCTCATCGCAAAAGTTCGATATGGAAGCCTAATTACATTTCTGTTCCACAAAATCTTTGAGATCGTTGAAATGTAAGCGCTTGGGAATGATTCACTGCAAATCTATTCCTGGGGCTCAGTTTCCTTTCAAAGGAAAATGACATTACCACAAACATATTGCTGGGTATAAAAAGAACATGAATGAAAAGTCCCAGGCCGCCTCTGAACTCAACAACGGCTAATTCATAATTCAAAGTGTTGAATTTCGTTTCAACGTGTTGGAAAGAAAATGCAAACATCAGGACCCTTTCACTTTGAACACAGTTAAACCAGTTATAAAGGGTTAGGATCACATTTGACATGGCTTTGAATGGAAGAAGCACTTTTCGTCACTTATTAAAACGTCACTTAAGCGCTCTGAGACACCGTCCAGCATGGAGGGCGCTATATAGATCAAAGTTTTGTTGTTGTTGTTATTTTCCAGCAGAGTGATGAATATGGGAAGCAGACTCTGAGGGAAGCTTTTTTGATGAGTCAATTAACTCTTTGAGAAGACGGCAAATCAATTCCCAAGTGGAGAACTAAGTTGGTGGATATATTTGTCACGTTTGATTTGGTGCCTTTCATGCTTCAAAGCGCTTCTCAAGATATTCTTTAATACTGTATGTAGTGACTGTATTTTGTAGGTGAACATGGCAGCCAGTTTGCACAGTCAATCAGCCGTGAAGTGAGTAACCAGTTTTATTTCGGGGTTTGCAGGCCACCAATTTTCTGCAGCTGAGCAGCACTTATAGAGAACGACTTTCGTCTCATTTCTAATGTGTCGATTCCCCACCAACAAGAGCTTTGCATTTTGTTAATTTTACTTAATTCAGTGTTGCAAATTTGTTCAGCTGCCAAATAAATATGACGTATGGAGGTATATAAATTTTAATTGCGTTGCGCATTATAAATATCGAGGCAAATCTCTGCCCTGGGTAGGGGGAACTACAATCATTTTTTAAAACACTGTGATAGCTGCAGTCCTTTTCTTAGGTTTCAATATCCTGAGGTTAAAAAAATATATTTTATATAATGTGCAACATGTTTCATTTGTTAGTTTATGCAAAATAATTACATTTTAATTTTAACAACACCATTACCCTGTGGGTGGGCCAACTCTAAATGAATTAAAGAACAGCAAGCTCCAGTATATCAATAATAAAACAGCTACTAAAGCATTAACTTTTACCGTGGCCCTCCTTTAACAATAATAATAATCCTTGCATTTGATATAACATCTTATCGCTTTGTCGAGACATCTCAAAGCGATTCACAAAATATTCAGTGAAAAAAAGGATTCAAACACTGACTCGGAAACAGCCTAATCCTCATGAACCAATTACACTGTGTTCCTTCTCTCAGCCTTCAGTCACTCTCGGCGAATGTATGTGAAAGAGAGAGAGAGATAGAGAGAATCAGTGAGCCAAGCTAAAATCGTTGCCCATTTCTCTGTTTATCACTTGGGTGAATTAAGTTGTCAAAATGCATTTTAAGTTATCAATTGCTCTATTTTCCCATGCCTGTGGGGTTTGACAGAGAAAAAACAAGGCAGTCATAAATAATGTAAAACAATAAATACCAGCTAACACTCAGTAAAAAAAAATGTGTAGGCCAGTAATTGAGGAATTAATTTCATTTATTTTGAGCAAAATCTAACTGATTTGCCAGTCATTCCAGAGAGCGCATACAATTACTTCTATGGCTTATCGTTCCGCAGATCTTTTTTTTGTCCTCTTAATTTGCTTTCATTTTTTGAATTGGTGATTTATCTTGGTGTTAAAAATGGTACCAAAGTGAGAGAATTCATTGTGATGCAGCATAATGGGACTGTGGGGCAATTCAACTACTGCACTTGTATTTACATCGTACCCTTCTCACAGACTAGACTTTCGTAGCGCTGATCAATGGCATTGCAGGGTTGAAGTAGAGCCCTGTAGATCAGTGTTTAGAGCGCTTGCCTCACAAGCAGAGAGGACCTGGGTATCATTCCTGGTAAAGTTGAAACATTAGGCGAGTTTCCTTACTCAACACACCTCTGTTCACCTTGCAGTGAGAAGGAACCTGGTTATCAGTCAGTTGGCAGACTGCTTTTCCAAAATAAATAAATAAATTGGATTTTGTTCAAACAATCCACGACTGCTAGTGGGACACTACTGTACGCAATTGCCTGCCACGTTTCGCCCACAAAATGCAAGGTAAATTTACTTTGCAGTATATTTTGTGATGCACTTTGAGACGTCTCGAAAACGTGATCAGGCACTACATCAAATGAAGGGATTATTATTATTTATTGAGGAACGTCGCAGAGATAGAGATGGGACAAGGCAGAGGATTGAGAATGAGGATCTTGAATTTAATCTGATGTGGGGGAATGGGGAGCCAGTGCAGCTGAGCCCACACAATCCGAAAAGAAAGTCACTTACTTCGTAATGATTATTTCCGTGATAAGCCAGGACTATCAACAGTTTAAATATAGGTGACCCCAGACTCCGAATGTGAGTAGACGTTTCGGTATTAAAAATTCAGAACAGAAAGAGTTCAATTGCCTGCAAAAAATATTTTTCTCCTGATCTAATTTGACATGTCAGTGCTGATATTCCTTTCATCCATCTTCTGAAATCATTTCAGCCTCAGCCGATCATGGTATCCCCTTATTGACTATTTTGAGCGTAATAAAGTAAATTAAATTCAATCAAGCGCAACAAGCTCAGTGTTGGTGTCGGATCTCTTTACTCTTTACTCTTTACCCTTTACTCTGCTGTATTTTGTTTGTCCTGTCAACGAAATCTAGTCAGACGAACCTTCAAAACCAGGTATCAGGGAGGAGAGCAGCAAAGCCAGAACGGATCTAATGTCTGAGGCTCGGTTGCTTCCATCCGCAGCTATTTGTTAACACGTTATTAATAATTTTACTTGAATAAAGAACGCAACCTGTTTAGGATTATACTAATCCTTACATTTGGTACAGCAACTTCCATGTTGTGAAGACACCTCAATGCGTATTTACTGTCAGGTGCAATGACTGCGTATCGTGTAAGCAAATGCAACATTTATGACTCTATTATTGGAAGCCTTTTACTTCTCGAGTAGCCAATTTTGAACTTGTTTTTGATAGTCTTGAGTTCCAACCCTTTCTGTACCACAAAATCTTCCTCTTCACGGAAGAAAGGAGAAATGTTGTATATTGAAACCCGGTGTATCATAGAGCTTAAAAATGCTTTTTAAAATTGACAATGTTTAGCTTTAGTTTTCCAAAAACTGTGAAACCGGTCGTTGGTATTTACGTGAAGTGATGTTAATCCGTGAGATTTTGGGGAGATTTATTTTCCCTCCAATATATCGTGTTGGAACATTGAGGATAACTAATCCTTTTCATTCTTGATCTCAGATATAAATCTTCCAGAAGAATTTAGCATCGCACCAAGACCATAGACACACAATCAATGAGGATGTTTAAAAAGTGAGGGAGATACTTGGGAAGTAACGGCCTTAAGGGGATATGGAGAAAAGACGAGGAAATAGGATTATGAGATTTTCCATGATCTAATATATTGGCCGAGCAGACAAAATGCCTTCCTCCTTGTTTCCATGTTACAAACATTGTTTCGATAAAATTGCTGTCCCAATTGCAGATAAAATCCATCGTTGGAAGCTTGGGTCCGTAACTGTACTTTGCTGGAATTTCATTCCCTAAACTCTCACCATAGGTTACCATACTTCTCATCCCAGCAAAGGGGAGGAGGAAGTCATGCACATCCTTCTTAACTTTGGATGTTTGAAACCAGTGTTAATGGCATTTGGGACTCACTCTTAATGCACTACGTGATATCATAATCCCCCACCCCATTCAATAAGTGCTCTGTGGATGACAACGGATTTAACAACAACAGCAAGAATAGCATTCAGATAGCACTCTTCTTGTTAGGATTATGTCTCAGAGAGCTTCACAGTGGCTGAGTTGGACGCCAAGATCGGAGAAATGGGGTGGAGATAGTTCTTCAAGTGAGATTTGAAGATGGAATTTAAACAATCGCATCGTTAATTCTCACCAGCACTTTCCATTCTACAAAAGTCTTAAAGCCTTTAGCTTCTCCCTCTTCCTCCACATTACCTGATCCTGGCTTGCAGGGACCATATGAAGCAACTTTGATCGTACACACGACACAGTAATGTGCTTTACTTTCACCTGAAGAAACCTGGTAAAAAATTTACAACATCAAACCTCTCGGTGCCTCATTGGATTTTAAAGGCAGCTCAGAAATAATAACCTTTACTGATCTTCCTCTGATGTCCATGTTGAACTTTAAGCCGATAATTTACTTAGCTGCCTCAAAACATTGGCTTATTAATGTTTTGGATATCATCCTTCCTGAACAAGTCTATGGTTCAGAACCTCTCATCTCTGACTATAATCTGTACCGTGATGCGTTGGTTGACACATCAGAGGAGCATCCAATAAGGCTTTAAATGTATTCCCAGGTGTCAGCCTGGCTCAGCTGGTAAGACTCTTACATCTGAATGAGAAGCTTGTGGGTTCACGTCTCAATGTGCCTCTCATTGAGACTTTGAACACACAGACCAGCATCACAGTTTTTTTTAACAAAAGAAGCAGGGAGTTTCTCCCAGTGTCCTGGCTGGCCAACAAATCAAATTTGTCATTCATCTCATGGCTATGTGTGTGACTACCTCGTTCACCTACGAATACACAGTCACTACACTTTAAAAAGTTGCAAAGCACTTTGAGACGCCTCAACAATGCGACGAGGCGCTTGTATCAAATGTAAGGATTATTGTGTGTTACCTACAAAATACTGAACACAATGTGACTGTACACTCTCGCAAGTTAAGTTCCAAGTCAGGTTTCAACTTATTTACTGTTTAGTTTTGGGGAAAAATACAGCCTGTGGAAGGAGTTTAAATGGTGCTTTCTACAATGATAAATTGATGATTTGACTGGATTCATATGTCAACAGCTGCCAATAACCTCACCCCACCCTTTTTACCTCCACTGCTCAATGTCCTGCGCTTTATTCAGAAAGCATCTCCCAGCCGTTGGGCAGTGTTCAGATACTGACAGCTTTTACAGGTATCCACAGGGCACTAGTACAATACCAACACAACTGCTGGAGATTCAGAGTTGGCATCTATCTGAAACACAGGGGTTCTCTTGTGTCTCAGATACCTATGCTCTCTTTTGTCTCGGAGACAGGCGAGTTCCGTTTTGGGAGCAAGTAGAGCCACAGAAGCTGGGATTTCATTAGCCGAGGGTGACGAATGGCTCCCGAATACTGTGTCAGCACAGAGGTGCTGGAGATTTAATTGAGGAAAACCCTCACAGGCAAGTCGTTCCTCTTCTCAGGGAGGAAATCAAGGCAGTCGTAATGGGATTAGCCTGTCAAACTGGCGTTTCTTAATGTCCTTAATTGTAAAAGTTCAGTTCAGAGAGAACATGAAGGCGTTATCAAAGACAGTAAAAAACAAAATGTCTCATCTTATTGCCTTCAGACTGAAATTATTTAAATAATGAGAACTATTCTGCACTGCAGAGTGCGAAATAGATCGCACCCTTTGAGCTGTCTGAAGAACTTAGACTGTGGAGGAACATAGGATTGTGCCATTGTGATGGAGATTCTTGATGCCTGGACACGGGATACTGGTTCCACTCTGTGTCTGCTTTCAGAACATGTATATGTGACTTACCTAGCTCTTTGACCATATCCCCCCCCAGTATAGACTCCCATTGTGCCATGTGGGAGTTTTTTGAGACGCTTCCCTTTGTGAAATACACTTCATAAATGCATATTCTTGTTCTTGTTGCATTTTTGGAGGTACCATCCAGTTGCTATTTACTGCTAGTTAAACAGAGGCATGTGGAGTAAGGAAACTTGCTTAATGTTTTGGGTTAATTTCGCCCACAAACATATAATTTTCCTGCTCTCCTTCCCGCTACCCCGACCACTCCCACCCTGCTCTGGGTGTTCAGTGCCTTGGGATGTCCTCCCGACGTGAAAGCCGGTATATACATGCAATTTTGGTTGATTAATTAATAGCCTGAGGTTTCTCGGTTAATAGAAAACTATGTCTCAAATGCTACCTCAAATGTGAGGATTATTTATGTATGTATTTAATAAATTTGTGGGTTGGGACTTGATAAGCTAAATGAGGATCTCCTGTTCCTATGTATAGAGTAGAGGGAGGGAAGATGAGTTGTGCTCAGCATTGGTCCATTAATCTGCCTCAGGTCGGGTAGGAAGGTGTTTGATATTTCACTCTCAATGAGCCTCTGTTTCCAGTCATTCCCACATGGGCAGTCGCTGAATGGAGACCAACAACAACCACAACAACATCAATGATTTATATATCGCCCTCCATGCCGGATGGCGTCTCCGAGCGCTTACTTCTCAGAGTGAAACAGGAAAAAAATACATACCGAGAGTAATAATAATTAGCTCACAAAATTTCAGCCTCTCTGCCCCCCATGGTTTGGAACTCCATTCCACAATCTCTTCGCTTTGCTCCCTCCCTTAAGACCTGCTCAAGAAACTGCTCTTCAACCGTGCTTTCAGTCGTTGTCCTACCTGCCCTACTCCTGCCCTACCCTCATCCCAGCCCTGCCCATCCCTCACCCACCCCATCACCACCAACACCATTCCTGGATCCTGACTGATCAGTGCCTTGGGACGTCCTCCCGACGTGAAAGCTGCTCTACAAATGTAATTTGGTGGTTGTTGTTGTTGTTCCCACCTAGTGGTAATTGACCAGTCAGAGTCCTCTCCCAACTCCCCACAAGTGCTACAGTATATCCTGTGAAGCGCTCTGAGACGCCCAATGATACAATTCCATTAACAGTTGTGCTGCAGATGCTGAAAAAGCCCTGCCTTCCATTGTCATTCATTCACCTGTTTTCTCTCGCTCAGAGAGCAGTGAGGCAGTGGGGTTGTGTTCTGTCTGTGCCAAGACTCCAAATACCTACAAGCACCTGGACCATCTAACCTAATGAGACTGGGAGGACCAGTTAGCAGAGAGCAAGGTAGCAAGTCATCCCCAGGCCATCTCAGGAGTCTCATTGGTGCCCAAGGCAGAGGCCTTCATCTCCTCAGAGTAGCTCTCTTTCCATTTGAATGAGTTCATTGATATGCAGAGAGTAGGCTTCACCCACTCTGGCTTTTTCACATGTTAATTTCTTTAGCAAATGAGGAGGTAATGGTTGTTTGTTGGCAGTGAGTTGTGACTAGGTGATGAATTGGTGTAATTTATTCAATTTACTGGAGCAGACGCTTTGGGTCTCTGTGAATAATGAATTTAAAAGTGTAAAGAGACGTACTTCCCATTCTCCGGGATGCAGGAATTCCCACACAAAGTAACACTTTTTTTCTCTCTCCCCAAATATCCTGGCGTGTGATTCCCTGGTAGTGGCTGGACCGGTGTGAGCGTCAGTGTTTCACAGAGACTAAGGGCTGCATGTCGCTGCTCTGTGCTACGATGCTTTGAAGCACATTACTGCACATTGAAACCCCATAAAACAACCTTATGCTAATCGTGAAGTTAGATACAAGGATAGGAATGTTAACCCACCCCCCGCCACCCCCCACAGACACACCATCGTCATCACGTGTGTGTGGAGAGCGTGCTCAATGTCACATACATGTGTTGTTCAAGGTCCACACCAGGGCCTGAGTTGGTGAGGCAGAGGGAATCAGACATGCCATCTAAATGACATATATGTCATACTTTTATAGTCTCCTGCTATTGTCACCCGAGACACACAAGGCCGTAGTCTCCGTAGACATACACTGCTTTAGTCTCTCAGGATATACACAGACTCGCTGGATATAATAATAATCTTTGCATTTTGATGTAGCTCTTTTCACATCTTCTAGACGTCTCAAAGCGCTTCGTAGAATATGTTGTAAAGTGAATTGACTGCATATACATGGGAGAAATCCGGCAGCCGATTGCGCACAGCAGTGTCCAACAAAACAGTCGTGGATGGAAATGACCCCATTTTTAATGCTTTTCTTGAGGGATTATTGTCACGGGCATGTGAAGGAAGGAAACTTGCCCACGGTTTCACCCTGCTTGGAATCGAACCCAGGTCTCTCGCTTGCAAGGCGAGTGCTCTAACCACTGAGCTACATGTACATCCACCTACATGTACCGTACAATGCTACAGTGTCCTGTGACAATCCAGGGAAACTGAGAATGTGCGCTCGTAATCTGAGATCTCTCTTTTCCCACCTAGGGAAGGGCGATCTGATCGGCTCAGACTTTTTGGCGAAGAACCGTGTGATCAAGACCAATGCCAATGTGAAAGCCCTGACCTACTGTGACCTACAGTACATCATCCTGAAGGGGTTACGGGACGTTCTGAAGCTGTACCCAGAATACGCAGGGAAGTTCATCGAGGACATTCAACATGACCTGACCTACAACCTGCGCGAAGGCAGTGAAGCAGACGTAAGTTTATACCTTCCCCTCTCTGACTCCGGCTTTTGC
Organism: Hydrolagus colliei; assembly: GCA_035084275.1. Classification (NCBI taxonomy): domain Eukaryota; kingdom Metazoa; phylum Chordata; class Chondrichthyes; order Chimaeriformes; family Chimaeridae; genus Hydrolagus; species Hydrolagus colliei. Next base: position 3,689,369 of record CM068747.1, on the reverse strand, counting down.
CTCCCTAACCGCTGACTGATTCAGACAACCTATTTGTATTGAAGACGACTTCCTGTGAAGAACTAGCACAAATGAGACCCTTTGTATGAGTATATTCTGTGAAGCGCTTTGCAAGGATTCTTATTATATATATCTGTTCACATGGAGAGTATATTTGTATAGAGAGTATAAATAAGACACACCTGGTGTGTATTTATAGGCATATAAAATTGTAGAAGGTGTTGGGTTGAGTAAGACGAGGCCATATTGTATAAATGTGGTCCCGTGCAGGGCTGTGGCTTTTACGGTTGAGGATAAAGCACATTTCAGCTTTAAATACGACTGAGCTGACTGTTTCTAATAATAATACTTGCACTGCCGAAAATAACAGCAGCTTGTCTTGGAGCATGCGAGTCTCCGAGGGACATCGGCTTTAAAAAGCCTGAGCTAAAAATAGCAGCAAGCACTCTCCGTTTTCTGCAGTAACATCAATAAAACAGACAGGCTGTGTTGACCCTAATCACTCCAGATCCATGGCGGGGGAGGTGGGGACGGGGGGGTGGGGGGTGCTGTGGGTTGAGGAATTGATTTGCAGATTCATTTAATTACCTCCCAGATGATATATTTCAGTGGAAAAAAAATACATAAGAGAGAGAGAGAAAGAGCGAGAGCAAGAAAGAGCGAGTGAGGCTGTTTCAATAATTCAACGAAATGCCTTTCTTCTCTTCACGAGCTGTCCGACAGAGACATGAGCGTGTGTGAGCTGGAGCCCAGCAGTGTTATATATGCATGTAACGTTCCAGACTTGCTGCCTTCTGGCTAAAGTTTGTACTTCACATCAAGCACTCCCCGGAGGGATTTGCTGCGCTTTCTAAAAATAACTTCTCGCTGCTGAAACAGTCTGAAGTTTGGTGAATTCATTATAAGATGAGACAAAAATAAATATCTGCGGGAATGGTTAACGAGAGTGCTTCTCTGCGATGCTCTCTGTACATCAGACGCCTACACAAGACATCTCTGAAGTGAGTGGGAGGATACGGTGCCATTTCACAAAACATATTAGGAGTGAATGGAGCCCGGCTTCGAACGCTCAGGGTCGGAAAGTGTTTCCATCTTAAAGGATCAAAGGCTTTGATAAGCTTTGGTTATGTTTTAATCGCACACATCTTGGATAATCCCTAAACCCATCCACACAATGTTTGCCAGCACAACATACAATTGAAAAGCCACTCAATTTTAATGCCGTTTTCAATAAAATAGTCATGTCAGTCAGCAGGAGGGAATGTCAACAACAACAACTTGCATTTCCATAGTGCCCTTTACATGGCAGAACATCTCAAGGAGCTAAACTCTGGGAGAACTCTATGGCGAGCCAGGGGGAGGGCAGAGTTGACGATAAGCGCGATCGAATAGGAAGGTTCTTCTCTTCAGGTATGATCCAGAAATGGGAACGGTGGGGGACAAGGCGGAGAGGGCTTGAGGGAGAGAGTTCCTTAGTGTTGAGGAATTGAACGGGTTTTGAAACCCACTCTAACAACACCAAACGATCCCTTTTGTCAGAACGAGCCAGGTACAGAGTTCCTCTGCACCCATAATGAGTTTATTTTACTTTGTGGCATTCAAAATGGTAGTTTTTAATGCCACAAGGATGTTACCAGAGACGAAGAGACACAGAAATCAAGAAAGATTGGATTGCAGCTTTTCTCTCTCGATCAGAGAGAATGAGAAGGGGGCATGAAAGAGGTGTTTGAGATTAGGAATGAATTGGATAAGGTGGATGTTGGTGAGTCCAAACTAGAGGAAATGATTGTGAATTTGCAGATTTAATAGAGGAATAGTTTATGGGAAACGTATTCATGCAGAGGGTGGAGAGATGATAGAATTCACTGCCAGAAGCTGTGGTTGAAGCAATAACATCAATGTACAAACACAAAGGGACCACAGAGCAGAAACAGTGGAACGCTGGAGATGGATGGAGCTGGGGGAGCTTAGTCAAACATGTGCGTTTGACTAAGGTGGCAAGCTTTGCATCTCGATCTTCAACACTAGAAAGTTAGCGAGTGAGTAGAATTATCAAGGTGTGGGTGCACTGTTTACCATTTAATAGACAGAACAAACCACAAGTTCCTTATTAAAATTAAGGGTGAGGAGAAAGGTAAATCATCTGTGAATATTTTGTTGTTGATTCATTTAGTAATTAAAACACCAGCAATTCTCCCTCTGCACATGCTTTGTGCAATTCGGGTAATAGACCCTCTCATCTTCTCTGTGGGATGTGGGATGCAAAGCTGATACTTAAGGGCACATTCTTTTGTCGTTGTAGTTGGACCATGAACGCAACGGAGGTCTAGTCCCTAAACTGCCCTCCATCCTGGAGGACGAGGAGGTGGAGGAAGATGAGAACACACCCCTCGCACCCAACTCTAACAGCACGACCAGAATAATAACATCACCCATGAAGGCCTCACGTTCACCAGTAGCCCCCAGATCCTCGCAGATGGAAAGACAGCTATTGAAGCCAGTTTCTCCTAAGCCTGAAAATGGTAGAGCCAGACTTTCCAATAGCAGCGAAGGGAAGCCATCCAAACTACATATCCCTTCTGTGAACTGCATAGGACCTCCAAGCCTCAGCCCGAGGTAAGTGACTTGCTTGCACTCATTAAATGAGGCTGGAATCTAGTATCACTTTGTTACTCTCTGACGGGGGGAGAGGGGGGGGAGAGGTATTCTCCAGGCAATTGTGCCAAAGGATGGAGTCAATGCAAACATCTACTTCAGACTTGGTGGTCAGATTTGACGTATTTCTTTCAGAGATTTCTTAAGAGGAAATATGGTAGGATGACCTTGGAGAAAAGGGTTAAAATTTCACGAGTGCTGAGTTGAACCCTTGAGCTGTATTTCAGAAATATTTTGAAATGTTTAGAAGTCTGATAAATCACACACACATTTCACGTTGAGAAATCTGGTGAGAAATATACCCCAAATTAGACCGCAGCAGGCTAAAGGTGTTTGGTCTTCAAGGAAAACCTTAAAAGACAGACAATTGTGTAAATTTTAAAAATTAATAATAATAAGAAGAATAATCATATCCCCATATGGATATGAAACTGAAACGCATGGAGGGGAGGCTAAGGAGAAATTTTATTTACGATCACCCAACAATGAGCAAAACATGTCAAAGTGACAAAAATCCTCAAAGCCAAATGAATCATTTGGTTTAACGTCTAATCCGAACGACGGTACCTCCAACAGCGCAACACATCCCCAACACTGTATGGAGTGTCAACCCAGACAATGCAAGAACCAAGTCACGATTTAAAGGGATTGAACTGTATCAGAAGCGGTTCTGCTACCAGCTAAACCTTCTGCACTCAGCAGATAATGTTTCAGATATTCATATGTGGACGGTATCACAGCTCGATGACAAATTAGCCAATTACAAGAAACCATTCCTTTGCAGTCAGTCTGGAAATCTTTTCATCTTTACAACCCAAAGGAGAAATAGAGAGAAACCTTGATATTTACTGGCGTTGTTTATTTTCCTGAGTACTATTGGTTTTCCAATGTGCAATAATTCCACTTTAATTATTCAGCAACTAATATCATCCCCGTGCATATTGATGGTAATATTGATTACCATCATTATTACCATATTGATGGTAATAAAACCCTACAGACTGTGTTTAAATGAGAATTCCCAGAATATATCAGGACTTGTATTGATTCAGATACAGTGATTCATGCCCCACTCATGTTAACTTGAGATCAGATATGTGTGAATCTCACTGACCATCAGGTAAATTTATCGATCGAGGTGAGCGAGTGCATCTATTTTCTGCATCGTCTGGTTGTTAAATTTGGTGATAGTGCATTTAAGTTATGTGGGGGTGGAATTATTGTGGTGTGACTCTATGATGATCAACGCAGACATTCCCCCAACGTGGGAAAGCCAGTCAGGCTACAGGCTAGTCAGGATGTGCTGCCCATTTGCACAGAAGCGAGTTTATAGTGGAAGTGGAGTGACTGTGTGTTTTGTGGATGAAATTACACACCGAGCCATTTTGCACAAACATTATGTAAGCAGTTTTATTTGGAGCACATGTATCAGTTTTGCTCAGTAACTCTCTTGCCTGTGAGTCAGAGGTAATTGTTTGAGCCTCATAATCCTGGCTGACTCTCCAGTGTAGCAACACCGAGTTCAGTACAATCCAGAATGTTTACAGATGTGGCTGTAGTTAGCATAAGTATCATATCAGTCGGAGTGGGCAACCCAGTCCGGCACTGTTTTTGCGGGTGCCAGACAGTTGCCTTAAGACAATCAGACACCCATCGCTATATTCAAACCCGACTGAGAATTGAACGCACCTGAAGTTCCCCCACTTGTTCATGGAAATGCTTTTCTGTGGAATGCACTTTTCTGCGTGTTGACGCGATGGTGTCATCTTGGCCACCTGTGCTGCGGATGATTGGAACAGCGAGGAGCAAACCCAGCAGAGACATGGTTTCAGCCGGTGATTTTTAACTCATTCATCATATTCATTGGTTATATATGTGTGCAAAGTACAAACGGTGCATTTTATACTTGGCAAAGGAGCTGTGAAACACAGAATGTATTGCATTTCTGAGAACGACCTCGAGGTTGTCATTCCCAAGCTGTTAGGTCTTTGCTCAGGTTTCCTGCTACTGGCTCTCAATGGACAGACTGTACATAACCAGCAGAATGAATCAGATTGGCCTGGAACAACAGAGGCTCAGAGGTGTGATTCTGAAATATACATCAACCCAAACCAAGAGCATTTCTACCAGATTAATTATCAAGCAGCATTCAGGGGATTAAACTCATTCTGTAAAGATCAATTTTCACTGTGACTCCACGTTGAAATTACTTCATAAAGAAGCCAAGTTAATGTGTGAGCCACAATTCAGTGATGTCTTAATGGCTTAATATTTATCTGCCTTTAGCTCTTGGAAGTAAACGCCATGGATGGAGACCAATAAATTGAATGTGGAGGTTTATAATATAACTTGTGCGTTTGCCTCGCAAGTAAGAGGGCCTGGGTTCCATTCCTGGGTGGGATGAAACCTTAGCCAAGTGACCTTACTCCACATACCTCTGTTTACCTAGCAGTGAATAGGAACCTGGTTATTAACCATTGGCAAATTGCTTTCATGGGATAATAATTGCTCCAAAATAATAAGTTGCCACTCAGTCCACGACAGTATTTTGTGCGCCTAATGGCAATATCCCACAGGATATTGCCATTAGGCGCACAAAATACCTAGTTAATCCACTTTTCAATATATTCTGCAAAGCATTTTAAGACATCTCAACAACGTGATAGGGTACTATATCAGGCGTAAGAAGTATTATTATTATGATAATCTCCCCAAGCTTCACTTTCCCAAATTGATTGGCGCGGATCTCTGACAATGCAACAACAACAACAACTTCGATTTATATACCGCCCTCCACGCCGGACGACGTCTCAGAGCGCTTCACAATAACGGATCCTGGACCCGAGCCAGGGGGAGGGAATGCATTGGAATGTCAGCCTGGACTGTGAGAGCTCAAAATTGAACGTGAGGCTTGAACCCACAACCCTCTGAATCAGAGCTGAGAGAGTTACCAACTGAGCCAGGCTGACGGGTTGCTGTCATGGGCTTGTCAGGGTCAATGTGCTTGCTGCCAGATCTCTATTATCTGGCAACCGGTGCTCGGAAGAAACTGACCACTCACCGGGGAGAATTGGAAACCTGTGTCTCCGTCTGTTTGGAAGGTTGGGACCATTCCTCCATCGTCACTACATCAAAAAATCCCCAAACTACCCAACTCCATTGTAGGAGCTCCATCGACACAAGGACTGCAGGGCTTTGAGGACAAGGCTCCAACACCTTCTTCTCAGCAAAACCAGGGATTGACAGTAAACGCTGGTCTTGCCAGAGTCTCTCACATTCTGAGATGAGTTTAAAAAATCACTGGTAAAAAATCACAAGTGGAAAATGAAAGACTCAGAACTGAATTACAAGCGGATGGAGGGTCTGGGGCGCTACCCTATTTAAAGGCAAGTTGTTATTTTTATTGCTTCGAAACGATTCAAATAAAATGCAGTGTTCTACTGGCTACATGAGTGTGACAGACATATCCGATGGCGAGGATATGATGGGGATCTCATAAATCTCTCCCGACTTGCAACAGAACTGAAGCTCGTTTCCAACCAGCTCGTGAGGCTCCACTGTCTGAGCTCCAGAAAAGCACTAAATAATGAGCAACAGTGGCTGATTTTTAAAAAAATTGGTAACATTGTCATTATAGTGTTGTATCTGAGTCTGAACAAGTCCTCATCCATTATTTTGCAACTCACCTTGTTGAGGTTCGGGAGAGGAGCTCGGTGTCAGCAAACACTGTGCTTGTTGTTTGTGTATGTGCATGTGTGTATGTTTGTGTGTGTGTGTGTGTTTGTGTGTGTGTTTGTGTATATGTGTATGCTCATGTGTGTGTGTATGTTTGTGTGTGTGTGTTTGTGTGTGTGTTTGTGTATATGTGTATGCTCATGTGTGTGTGTATGTTTGTGTGCCATTTGAGTTTCTGTGTATGTATTTGTGTTTGTGTACATCCATTTGTAAATATGAGTGTATATGTGTGTGTGCGTGTGTGTGAGTGTGTGTATTTTTGTGTGTATATGTGTCTCCTCCACCCCCACCCCCCCACCCCCACAAGCCCGCTCTCCACCCTCCCTAATCCCTAACCCCAGCTCGGATCTGGAATAATAATAATAAATAATAATAATAATACTGTCTGTCCAGCGCCTTGAGACGTCCTCCCAAATTGAAAGGTACTATACAAATGTAATTTTGTTGTTGTTATTTTTGCCTGCATGTATGTGTGTGTGTGTGTGTGTTTTTATACATGTCTACTTTTGTACATATGTGTATGAATATGTGTGTGTGTGTGTGTGTATGTAGGAGGTCTCAGGTCAAAATTTCAGGTCTACATTGCAATATCTTTTAACTTCATTCTTTAATAAGGACTCCGGCTAGAATTCCTGTTCATCTGCAGGGATATTACTCTGGGAATAGCAGTGAAGAGAACTCACCACAGTCTGTGTGATGTACTTGCCTATTTGCATTACACAGATTGCTATTTAGAAAACCCACTAACAAATACTGCAAATTACACCCCATTTGTAAAGAGCTTTCGTTAAGCCGCTTTTGTTTCTAAACTGTATTATAAATGATACCAGTGGACAGAGGGATACTGAGTAATAATCCCTGAAATTTGCCCAGGATAACTCTGTCTAACATCCCCAATGCGACATTAAAATTCATTCAATTTATCAATGGTAAGTCATGTTAAAGGGATCAATAATTAAATAGGAAAGTTCTCATACTTCATGTATGAAGCCTTGCATTTGATATAGAGTCTTATCACGTCTGCAAAGTCAAAGGACTTTGCTTCATAGGATTTACTGTGAAGTGTAGTGAATGTTTATTTTGCAGGCAGCCAATCTGTACGCAGCAGTGTTCCACGAACAGCAATGGAGTGAACGACCAATTCTATATGACATTTTATATGCTGGAAACCAGGACACAGTAGAAACTGGGTTCACATTAATTATCGTGTACCATCGAATTGTATGCATTTTTAAAACTTCTGGACCAGGCTCTGAAATAGACAAAGGCTCAAAAAAAGCATAATTCAGGGAAAATAGGTGTATATGCTCCGAGTTATTATAATGATGAATTCCCATTTCGGGACCAGCATTCACAGAGGAACATTTGAAGCTGAGCGGAATTTCAGTCCACAAGTTCCCTCCTTCATTCCCAGGAATCTACGCTCCTCAGCAGGCCAGCGATGGGACACTGAACTTTAAGAGTTTAATACTGTGGCACATAGAGCAGTGTTTCAGTGGTTGCAAACATGAGGCAGAAGGGAACAGAAAAGAAGAGTGGGAAAGGGGGGGAAAAGGTGAAGAATACGCACCAGCATTGGGCTGGTTGAATGGAATAGCCTGTTTGTGTGCTGTAACATTCTACATCATTCTGTGTCGGAACAATACTTCAACGTGAGTCACTGCCCACTTTTAAGAAAGGAGATATAATAATAATAATAATAATAATAATAACAAACCTTGCATTTTGATATAGTGCATTTTCACGTCTTCTAGACGTCTCAAAGCGCTTCACAGAATGTACTCTAAAGCGAATTGACTGTATATTTGTGGGCAAAACGCGGCAGTCAATTGCACACAGCAGTGTCCCACAAACAGTTGTGAGATGTAAAGGAGGCCCACGATAGCTCTGAGACACCATCCTGCATGGAGGGCACAATATAAATGCATGTTGTTTCTGTAACCTTGGTTCAGCGCCTTGGGACGTCCTCCCGACGTGAAAGGCGCTCTCTAAATGTAATTTTGTTGTTGTTGTTGTAACCAGGGGAAATTGGAGGAAGGTTCTGCTTTCTCCTAGAATGGACATCGAAAGATCTGATAGGTGGTTTGACTGGTGGATCTTGAAGTTGGAATATTAAATCTGTTGGCTTGATCAATTGTGTCTACTGTCAAATAGGATTAAACATCCATCTATAAGATCCATGGATCTTATAGGTAGAAAGTTAACCTTGTGTCAGTCAAATGGTTAGAATGACCGGTACAGCAGGTAGAGGATAAAGGTGCAGCAGCTCAGATGATTTGATTGATGGACCACGTAAGTCAAGGGGTAAACGTGTGTCTGTCAGATGCTTGGTTCACTGTTCTTGTCATCAAAGGCATCAAACTTTCACCCTGTCAGAGGCAGCACGAGAAATTTTGAGAAATAATCCCTGCACTTGTTTTTTGCTTCCTAACACATTGTCGAGACATCTCAAAGGTTCAAATGCAAATTGCAAATATTTGAGGGAAGTCACCTCTCTGCCGTGCTGCAACCAAACCCATCTGTTCATGGTAAGTACATCAAGAAGAGAGACTGTGTCACTGTGCGTTACAGCCAAATGGAAGTGATTCGAGGGCTGTGTGGATATGTTTACGACCCGTCCCCATAATAGATCGCAAGATCAGTTCAGTTGAAAAAATACCTTTGAGCTACCTGATCTTGTCCACCCAGAACATCAACCCAACCATCCCCCCATCACTGTATTGAGCATTTTTTTAAATGAATCCAGTGCCCGGGCCTCAATAATTCGCCCCTTTAACATACAACAGTGGTTAATTACCCCCTGGGTTTTAGTTATATTTGACCTTGCAACATCATCAACAACAACAACTTTGATTTATATAGCGCCCTCTACGCCGGACGGCGTCTCAGAGCGCTATACAGTAAAACCTTGTTTATCCAGTACTCAACCAACTGGTATCTCCCAATTGTAATGGGAGATCCGGGACACTCGCGAGTATACTCACTTTGCGCACTCATTAAACTTACCAAACGCTGGAATGCTATTTTACCGATCATTTTACTGGGTGTGCTGGAATGCTTTATTGGTAAGTATCCATACAATATTCTGTTATTATTTAGTCTATTGTTAATATGGTATGTTTCAAAATAAGTGAATTTTTTGTGTAGGATTTTTGGCAGCTTGCCGCTCGAATACCCGTCGTATTTAATTAACCGGCACCGGGCAGGTCCCGAGGGTTGCCGGATAACGAAAGGTTTACTGCAGTAGTATTCTTTGTCACAGAGGATAGAACAGAAAAACAACTGGGAATATGGAAAGCATCAACAGGTGATTTTGAATAGCTTAACAGATGGATCCATTTTTCCCAGAGCCGCCTAACATATGGACGGTGTACGTTATTTATCTCCATTGGCTGAGTCTCTGGTAGCAACGCAGCTCCGAAATCACGACACAGTCTGATCGTTTTTCTTCTGGCTGATCAGTGTGAACGTTGATTCCCAGAGCGTCACTGCTTCGAGGAGCCAGCCGCAAGCGATCAGACTCATTTCATTTGAAATGTGTGGGGCTTGAACCCACAATCCTCTGACTCAGAGCTGAGAGTGCAATCGACAGGGTCAGGCTGACACTCAAATGGATTGCTGTTTGAAAGAGCGACCACAGACCCGCCGGGTAAAACCTCTTTCTTTTCAGTTGCGCATTTCCATGGCTAGCCTAGGTACGAGAAAAACGGATGTATACAATGCAAGATGATGCTTACAGTTTCGCGTGTGGGAGAAACAAGCGTGAATGTTTTTGCCACCCGGGAGAAAGTATTAACACAAAATGAAACTTAACCGGGTTCGCATCTACAGACAAGTTTGTTGCTGTGACCTGAGGGAAGGCACATTGATCCGATCCGCAGCGCCTCGCAGCAGATTAGATTTGAACTGGCAACTTAGGGCACTCGTGGTGTTGCCAAGCAACAGCACGTCGACTGTTGAAGATCCATGCCTTTTAAAACTCTGTAAATTCCCACCTGAACTTGTCAAAGAATTGAACCTGAGGCTTGGATCTGAGCTGCTTTCAAGAGCTCTGGGATGCTACTCCGCTTGAAGGGGGCTATATAACTATGAGTTGTTGTTATTGTTGAATCACATTGCACATTTGCAAAGTGCACAAGTGTACGAAACATACTCCAAACATAAAGGGCACAGTCAGGGGTTACACAGAGAGAAGGATTCGAGCAACTAATACCCCAGGAAGGAAGGCCCACCACGGAGGAATTTGGTTGGGGGATTACTGATAAAGTGGGACAGTGTCTCGGAGGAGAGGTTAAAATGAATTTCTTCGCTAAGTAGGGTTGTTAAGTAAGTAACATACAAATAAAATAAATATTGGTCATTCTCTTCGTGGGCCCTTTGTGGGACCTGGCCGTGTGCAAATCAGTCCCCACATTCACCAACAAATAGAGTCACAGCACTTTACGGGGTACTCTTGTGAAGCGCTGAGAGACATCGCAACAGGTGCTGTGTCCAAATGCAAGGATTATTATCGTTGAGGTGTTTAGAATTTATTGGCACAAAATGTTGCTGCATAAATGGAATGTTTCAAAAGGAAACTAGACAATAAAACCATCAGTGGATATGGGGAGAAAACTGGAATTTTGGATTAATAAGAAGCTGGTTTAATAATGCAGGTAACCAGCAGGCCATTCGGCCCACATGATGGGCTGAATGGCCTCCTTCTCTTCAGTGGATTCTTACACGTCATGTACTCTGGTTTCTAAGCTACATGGTGGAAATAGCTGTAGAAACTGCCGTTCCCACACATGATACAAACCGTACAAATCAAGAGCCAGAAAACGTCTTTGACGCTGGATCAGAAAAATTAGCTAAAGGCTGGAAAAACCCACACAGGACAGACCTGCCACTGATTTCTGGCTCGATGAGAAATGAGCATCACTGAGAACATGGACAATGCAAGGTAATGGCTTCGGTTTGTGAATGCTTCAATCATATCTCTGTGCAGCTGGTGGCCACTAAATATATCTTGCTGCACTGGCTGACAGTGGACTAAACTGCAGCTAAATTGCAGCCGAGTTGTTGTGTATATTTAAAGGGACACGGCCTTTATCCCAGAGTGCTTGCAAACCCTTTTATTATTTCTTGTTTGCCGTACTCCTCTGAATTCTGTGGTTCCAAAAGTGGCTTTACATCCTAAAAGCATGAGCAGGCTATTATCGCTGCAAGTCATCGTATAGTAATAAGGATAATCCTTTACATTTGATCTACGACCTTATTGCACCAAAAGATCTCAAAGCCCTTTGCATGTTGTGACTGTGTTATTAGTGAGTGAACACGGCAGCCAATTTGCACACAACCGTATCACACAAACAGCCAGGAGGTGAACGATCAGGAGGATTGGTTGGCCAGGATACCAGGAGATATTTTCTTTTTGTGAACAGTGTTGTAGGATCCATAACACCAGTGAACAGACAGACAGAGCCTCGGTTTAACAACTCATCTGAAGGACAGTAATGAAAGTAACAAGTGGCTCTTCAAATGTTCTTTCCTGGGGGGGCGCTGGACAGTTAAGGGGTCAGGACATGGGGGAGATGGGGTGGGGGATCAGGGTTGGGATGAGAAGAAAGAAGGAGGCTGAAGGCACAGTCAAAGAGGAGGTTCTTAAGACTGGTCTTGAAGGACGAAAGGGAGGGTGTAAAGCAAAATGATTATGGGATGGAGCACCAAAGCATAGGGGCTTGAGAAGCTGAAAACCTGGCCAGCCATGGTAGGAGGGAGCAGACGGGTTGATAGGGCGTCAGCAGGTCACAGAGGTAGGAGGGGGCAAGACCGTGGAGGGAGGAGAAAGAAGCAAAGCAACTGTTTCAGATTAATGGCCAGCAAACCATCTTAGGCTCAGACGGTCTGAATGGAAATCTGCTTTGCTCTTGATGACACGATTTGGAAAATGTTCCAATTTGTGCTCCACCTCGTTTCCAGGCTGGCAGTTCTGCACACGTACAGCATTCCTTTTCCACATTGTACCGCTGAACAGGGCAATTTGTCAAACAGTCTGAAGAAATTAGACCAAAGGAGATTATGTAACCGCCTCTCTCGTGTTATTACTTGATGACTTCTCTTAATCATTCAAATCTCATTCTCCTGCCCTTTTCCCTCACATCCCTTAATACCCTTGCAACTAAAATGCCTCGTCTTTCTCCCTCTTGAACATTTACAATGATTCCCCCATTCCTGGCCCCTGAGGCAGAGCCTGGCCTACATTGTTCCACCCGTCGCTCGTGGCTTCTTGCAGTTTTCCGCTCTCTTCTTAATTCACAAAAGCGTGATTACTATCGATAGCACTAAAATAATCTTTGTATTTTGAAGAGGTACAATTTATCACGACAAAATGTCTCAAGGCACTTGCCAGAATTTTCTCTAAAGTGTAGAGACACGGTGAATATGTTTGTATGTACAGTATTTTAAAGGTGCTTTATTCATTCCCTTTTTGATAATGTTATGGTTTTGATGTATTTTTATGCTAATTTTTCTTTGCGTCTGGATTGCGGCGTTCATGTAAACTTTATACATTCGACAATTTAACAAAAGTCAGCAAAAATCTGTTGGTTGGGTTCCCTCAATACTGTAATTGACGAGCAACGTAAAGGATTTCACAAATTGCATAATAAAGGTACCGGCAATTTACACGCAGTTAACCCAACCCACAATTAGATCCTACTGAGACTTTTATAATCCGATGAATATTTCTTACATTTGGTATTCCTTACGTGTGATGAGAGTATCCCAACGCACTTTTGCGGGATATTATCTTAAAGTGCAGTGACTGTGCGTTTTGTGGCGTGAACCCGGCAGCACTCGTTGACGCAGCAGCGTCCCAAAAACGGCCACAAAGCAAAGAGAATGATTGATTTTATTCAGTCAGGGTCGTTCAAATAACCTCAGATCAACCTTCATCGCAAACTTGGTATAAAAATGCTCATTTCAATTTCTGTGTGAGATCAGCTAATGTGGCATAGAGAGAGGGAGAGAGAGAGAGAGAGAGAGCACGAAAGCTGGGATTCCCTCCCCCACCTTTGTATTTAATTGTGAGAGCGCATCAAAAGAGATACAAATGGGGAAAGAAAGAGCAGCAATGCTGTGAGATGTATGTGAAGAACAGGCTCATTAAACAACCAGAGGCAGCCGTGGCAATCTAACCTTTCCTCAGTCTCCAGCGAGTGGCTGTCAGACCTTTGCCGGTCACGTGAAGCTGCCAGGGAGACCCCGGTTTCTATATTTAGTACAATCACTCTCAGTCAGGCAGACACTGCGGATAAAAATAGACCCGTTTCCTACTCGTGTAGACGAGGAGCTGGTTTTACGATGATTTTTTTTTCTCTGCTGCTAAGAGCAGGAATTATAGAGGAAACCACTTGGGTATTTGAGTGTCAGGCCAGTAATGAATCGCACAATTCTTGTGCTTAGCCTTACATCGGAATTTGCCTTTTAATCAGCCAGCGTCTTCCTATTAAACATAAAAAAACTCTCTTCAAAGGGTTGGATGGTATTATTCAGTGACGACTTGTCAGCCTCCAGACAAGAGAAGTGATTACTTTATCAGTGTCAAACAAGAACAAAAGTTGCTGGGGAAACTCAGCAGGTCAGGCAGCATCCATGGAGAAAGGAAAAAGAGTCAACGTTTCGGGTCTACAACCCTTTGTCTTTATCGGTGTGAATGCTTTGCCCTCGTTTCCAATGCTCCATCGCGGTCTGATGCTTGACGAGGTGTTTTCTCTCTGCTAGGTTTGTGGACGGGATCGAAACCGACACTGGTGGACCACACGGGCAGAGATTTGAATTCAGCGCTAAACAACTAAACGAAGGCAGCAGTCTGCCTCTGCCCAGTTCAGGTATTGTCCATAAGCGCTTCAAGACGCCATCCAACGTGCCGTATAAATGCCAGTTGTGGTGGTCACAACACTCCCTCTCTGTGCGCGCACGTAGGGTGTCGTTCACTCCAGCACACCCCCAGCAAACCAGATCAGACACAACAAACTTGCACTCGCGTCGGGTCTTTTAAGTGGGATAAGTGCTTCAGAGTACTTTGCAGGTGTAACAGGGAGAATTGAGTGGAAGCAAGGAACGTGTGGGTGTCAGCCAAAAGTGTGTTCAGGGAGGTATTCTTTCAAGATATTTTTTTGAAAGTTGGGGAGGAAGAGAGCAAAGGCAAGAGGGTTTTAGCAGAAGTTTCCTGGGGATACAGGACAATAGAGATCCATGACGGTAGATTGTTGGGATAACAACTCATCCAATGGACCCCAGAGTGGCCACCAAGTCAAATTACCCAGAATTGTTACCACACTTTAAATCTCTTTGTGAGACTAAACTGTGTTTGCCTTGTTCACAGGGGAGGCTGTGGAGACCAAGCAAAGTATTTCCAAACTTAATTATGAGGTGAGTGGATACAGCAAAAAATAAGCTTTCACACAAAGAGGCAGCATCAGCCCACAGCGAGACTTCGAGATCCCTAATGCTCTCTCACTCTCTTAACTGCTATGGAACCATATAAAATAGTAGAGGTTTGTGGCAATAACCTCCCACAGCAATGAATAAATTCTGCTTCACGTCAGAGAAGACATACAATTCTCGTTCTCCACCTCTGTGAAGTCGGTCCAGGGAATTAAATGGATGTCAAGAGACAAAGCACGAACAGCACACATGACGTGATTTGAAGCCTCTCGCAAGTCTCACTGCCGTTCCTTTATTCATTCTCTCCCTTTGGATGAGATGTTAAACTGAGATGGCTGCCTGGTTAGGTGGGTGCAGAAAATCCCATGGCGCGATTCAAAAAGAGAAGAGAATTTCTTCCCCAAATAAAAATCATGAATTCCTGTAAAGGTCTTTGGTGTGCCCTCCTCATAACGTAACAATTATTATTTGTCATTCGTGTTATTTCTTATTTTCCAGATGTCCCACCTCTCACACCAAGTCACGCAACTGAGCAAAGACCTGCAGGACATGACGCAGCTTCTGAAGCCCTTTCTGATGAACCACAAGTGTTTTGTGCCTCCCGCGGCTCCCGGTTTCCTGAGCTCCGCGATGCCGGCCGCCTGCGGCAGCGGGAGGTACAGCGGCAGCCAGTCACAGACCACCTCCACCGCGCAGACATTCTCTACCTTGCTGATGCCTGACTTTGCTCAGGGGGGCTCATGGACCGATGGCAGCACGTATCTCCCGAGACCCTCAACACCCAACGCCACTCACCCCGTAGGAGGCGTCCAGGGTGTTCATTCCGCCATATCTCTGGACTCCTTCTTGATACATTCAGGACAACACGTTGACCGCAGACCCCAACTTCTGACTCAGACCCTGTCTCCAGACAGAGGCCATTTACCTCATGCACATTATCTCTGCGTAGATCAAACGCCCCCCGTCCCATTCCCTCCCCCTCCCCCTCCACCCCCCCCTCCCCAGCCATACGGGCAGCCAGAGGACCACGAGGTTGCCATGGCGAGCCCCTGCTGCCCGCTTGCGGGCACGGACAGCTTGGAAAGTAAAGTGGCTGAACTCCTGAGCCCCGGGGGCACCAGGCTAGCCAGGGCGACAACAACTTGCTCTGTGGAAATGGTAAGGACGTCAGCCGAGGACTTGGGCATCGATACAATTCAGTTCATAGACGACGAGGGTACAACCGTTTGAACATCTCCACGTCCAGTTTGGGGCTGAAGGTCTGTCTGTCTGTCTGTCTGTCTGCCACCACAACCACCAAACCAGTTTGTTTCCTTCAGAATCGGGTCCCACAATAACAAAAAACACACACACACACACACACGACTTCGGCAAGTTTTCTTCACCTTCTTGTTGCGGTGAGGACAGAGGGCGGAGGGGAGAGGGAGAGGGCCTGAGGACAGGAGCGAGAAGAGATTACAACAAACTCCTGGCTGTGTTTTGTTTCGGAGACGACATGAAGACAGTGAACTGACTCGAGAATGCGCAAATCCGATTTTTTTTTTTAAAAAAAGCATCTTTCTGTTATTTTTTGCCATGGGTTAGGCTGGCATTGGATGTGCTTTTCAAGGAACAAAATACTGCAAAATATACTTTGCAAACATGGAGCATGATCTGCTTTTAGACACACTTTTCCTAGCATGGTTTCTTTTGAATGAGCCAAATGTGTATACAGTAATTAGAGTTCAGAACTTGCTGTAAAGTGCTGAGACTGGTTTGATTATACATTGCAGAGACAAAAAAAACTTATTTTTCTACCTTTGTTACTTGAAAGAAAATCTTTATACAGATCACTTTTGTTTTCTTTGTGTGAAGGGACAGATGTGTTTGCTAAGCAGATTTTAAAAGATCAAAAATTAATTGCATGTAATATATATACATATATATTATACATATATATTTATGCATGATGCATGTGGGTCCAAGGTGGCATAAAGCAGCATTTGTTGGAGAGTGAATGTGTATTTTATTAAAGGCGATGAACTCTGTGAGCAAAGGCATGGTCCATGTTGATTTCAACCTGGAAAATAGGAGCAGCAATAAAGGCAGGCAAGGTGGTGCGTGCTTTACAATGGGAAAAGGCCAATTTTTCACTTGTGTTACCGCAGATAGGACAAGGTTTGATTGCCCTTTGGACTTGCCCTTTTTAGTTGCAGTTTGCCATGTACACATGCGACATGATATATGTATGTGAACCACATTACATGTACGTCAATCATATTACATTTACGTGTACCGGACACAGAGGCGTGAATTGAATGGCTTCACACAGAACTTATTCTGAAATACCTTAAAACAGCATCGGAAAACTAAAACGATCATCACCGTCAGTTGTATACTCAACGTTTCAATTAAAGGCAAATTCAAATTGGGCGAGGGGTTCTGTAAATCTCAGAGCATTGAACTCCCATACTTAAGACTTGGAAGTAGACTGTTCTGAGCCTGGTGACTGTAAATATAAAGCATGTTCTGAGGGTTTGGAGCTCTACAGATAGGAGGTTGGGTCCTGTTCTGTAGACCAGGTGCCTCCAGTGCTGAGAGTTGGACTCCTATTCAGGTGGCACATTTTCAGATCCAGTTGCTGAAATTGTGGTCTCCATAATCCATAAGTTGGCATCTGCAGCCTTGCATGGACGCCCTACTTCTGGGGCTTCAGAGCATTACATTATGGGCAGAATACAACAAGCAGAGTCCAGACTTACACTGGAAACTGTGTGTGTGTGTGTGTGTGTGTGTGTGTCACTTGCCCTTGTGTAACACTCCAGACAGAGAGTTCGTCTCTCCTAGCCAAATAAGGGAGGGAGAAAGCGAAAGAGGCTAAAAATGATCAAAGATACTTCGAAAATGCTTTTCGCAAACGTGTCATAATCAATGATTAAACAGCACGCTTTAGAGGGTGAAATCAGCTTTTTGCAGAAACTGATTTCTTTGCCTAAAATGCAATACACACCAATTGAAGGCAACATCGTTCTTCATCCAGCGCATTAAAGTGTTTATTGGTATTTATGCCCTTGCAGTTGGTGTACAGAAATGGTGCCAGTTTTTCTTTACTGTAATGAAGCTGATCAGTGGGTCAAAACTACTGAGTAGCAGCAGCAGCAGCAGGTGTGTGTGTGACTTCTGTGTGACAGCCTGCGCACAACATGGGAAACACACTCTCACCACATCGGAGGTGACAGACTCAAGAGATTGGTGATTGGTGTGAACAGCCAGTGTCTCCCATCACCGTTTACGCCGACTTGAAGTGTCTTGAACATTAGAACATTACGGCAGGGCTGAGGTATCAGAGCACAGAGCTTTGAGAATTCACAGTAAAATCTCGTCCTGTGATTTGGTCCGTTAGAGGCATAGCTCAATGTGAAGTCTATCCTACACCGGCAAGGGAGGGCTCGGGTTTCACGTCTGGTCTCCACGTGGCTAATGATATCGGTAGTGCCGCTAGGACAGGATAGCACTCCGGAGCCAAAGGGGAATGGAATCTGTTTGGATTCCTGTTCGCGGGCATGATCCAGTGACCTCAGCTGGGAAACACGAAAGTTGAGTGAAGATAGTATTGACTTCAGCCATCGATCAGGCACTGTCCACACTTACTACTACTACTGCTATTAAGAATAATCCTTGCATTTGATATACCGTTTTTCACGTCTTGTAGACGCGGCAGCCAATTGCGCACAGCAGTGTCCCCACAAACAGTTGTGGGTTGAAATGACCAATTTATTATAATTTTTTGCTGGGGGAATTATTATCAGGCATGTGCCGTAAAGAAACTTGCCCACGATTTCGCTGTGCCAGGCATCAAACCCGGGTCTCTCGTTTGCAAGGCAAGTGCTCTAACCACTGAGCTAGACTTACACAGGGAGAATGTTCCTCTCTTGGACAAGATGCCCGAGGACACTTGGCATCTGAGGAATCAAATCCTAGGTAGAACACAGAACATAGAACGCGTTGGAGGCTGAGGGATAAAATAAAAATGTGTGTTATAGGCACTGGGAGAATATCAGATGGATGAAGCGTCATTTCTACATCCTTCTAGCATATACAGTATACTCCATTACCTGTCGTAAATCTGCAAGGTTTTTTTTAAATACAACAAAATGATTTGTGTCATAAGCAGTTACTGTTATGGCTGGTCATCATTTCTCGTCAGTGGAGACTTTATAATGTAGTTTCACCGTGAGAATGGGAAATGCGTAAACTGTATTCTGCAGAAGCTTTTTTTTTGTTAGTTCTGAATTAAAGATCAACCAAGCCGGTGATAATCCTCTCTGTGAGTGTTGCATTTTTCCCTGTATTCCTCCCAATCCCTGCAAACCCACGCGTCAGTTTCGCCGATTGTCATTCCTTTCAACACATGACTCGGATTCAGATGCTTTGACGATTTAACAATGTCATTTGTTGATGTTGTTTGATCCTACCGCTATGAAGACTTCATCAATCACACTGCTTTGCCTGTTGAGTGGGTGTTTCCAGTGGGGTGGGGTGGGATGGGGGGGGGGAATGTTAAGGGAAGAGTTTGTTGACCAGGACACCAGAGAAACTCACTTGTCTTTTTGAATAGTGCATTGGGATCTTTACCCTCCACTCGAACAGATGGTCGATACCACGGGCTTAACGTCTCAACCGAAGGAAGGCACCTCTGACAATGCATCATTACTGCACTGGAGTGTCAAATGTTTTCTTACATATCACAGCTGATGGCTGGCCAACCTGGTTGAATACACTCTTGTTCTGCTCATGCTCCCAAAGCAAAGGCAGCTGACAGGTGTAGGTGTTAATACATATCAACAACAACAAGATTACATTTGTAGAGCGCCTTTCACGTCGGGAGGATGTCCCAAAGCGCTGAACAGTCAGTAGTCGGGACCCGACTACTGGATTCCACCCGACTACTAATTATATAATTATTATATTATTATTGTTTATTAATTTACCCAATATACAAAAAGGACAAAGAGTGGAGAGAATGAAACAACCGATTCACGAGGATGAGACCAGAGATGAGAGCATATAATTACAACAAAAGGCTTCAAAATGGGGCTGAACACACTGCAGTTTAGAAGGTTAAGAGGGGATTAACTAGAAGTATTTAACAATCTGAAAAGGTCAGTACATAATAATTTACATTGTCTGATGAATCATTAACAAGCGTACAGGCATAAACTGTCATTATTATGAGAAGTATAATGGGGGAGGTTGAGAGAAATAATTATTGGAATATGTAGTAGTCCATAAGCATCCATTTAACCAGAAAAAACAAGTTGCTTCTTACAAGACAGTTGAGAGTGTACATCTAGATTCAATTCATTCATACAAAATGGAATTTGATAGATATTATAAATATTTGCCAAAGAAAAATATAAACAGGTATAATAATAACATTTTGAAATTTTTGTGATTTAAAGTGCGTTTTAGGATTTTAGTATAAAGTGTAGTGACTGGATTTGTATGGGGAGTAAAGCTGGATTGCAAGAGATAGCTGTAGACGGAGACTTGCACAATGTAGACATGAGCTAAAAGACCCCTTTGCTGAAATATATAGGAAATTGTATACCAGAACATGTAGTGAAGTGTGCTGCAGTCATAGCGTGGCTGCTTGTGGGTGATTGGTGTGCAAATTGGCTACCATATTCAGCTATAAATAATTATTACATCTTACAGTTAAAAAAATCCAGTGAGTCTCTGAGACCTGCTAAAGCACAAGGATTATTATTATTATCATCAATCTGTACAGTCCAGCCCAGCAGAGATTTAGGACAACTGTAATTACACCAATAGCTCTTTGTTGCAGAATGCAGCTGCACCTTCAGTGTGCAGATTATACACGAGTTTCCCTTTGGATCTGATCTGTTTGCCTAACGTGAGCTCCAAATATTTGCAGTGACTGGATTTTAGTGTTCGAGTCGTGCGCTTTGCCAGCACCAGAGCGATATGCATTCAAAAATTTATGCAGAAAGTGGAATAATTGGATTCTTGAGAAACTAAAAGTATCTTTCTATCGACTTGGCTGAATTTTGCTCTTATTGATATGCATGTCGGATGCCAGTCCTGTGAATTTGTGTGCACGCTTCAGAGAGCAAACCTATGAATCTCTCTCTCGCTTGTGATGAAATGTCATACCCTTCAATGGTATGAACTCTTCTATGGTGAACAAGCAGCGTTCTTCCACGGCAAGCTTTGCAGTTTGGGTCCTGTTTGAACTCCAGCCATACCCCCAATATACACTCTGAGCTCCCCCAGCCCTGGTTCTCACTCCACCTGCGTTGAATGTTCCTATGAATGTTTTCCAGAATGAGGTATAGCCAGATGCATTGTTCCAGAGAGCATATTCCATTCCTGACAACAGGAAATTTCCATGTGTAGGTGGCATATATATGTGGAACTCTATTTTACAGTAATAATAATCCTTGCATTTGATAAAACACAATGATATACACCGTGAAGCATTTAGCGATGTTCTCCTTACATGAAAGGCACCATATCACATGTAAGGATTATTATACAGTAGTCTTAAGCATGTTAATGATTGATTTCCATCTCCCATCAAGACACCCAGCTAACCCACCAAAAATATTTATATCGAGTTAACGAAATGATTCAACGGAAATTAAAACTGAAGCCAAAAAAATATATAATTTTTAGCAGCAGAGCAGCAATCAGAACAATTGTTGTTAATGAATGATGAGGAGTCATTTCAAATCCAGAAGCTGGCAACCTGAGGCTTAAAACTACTAAAAATTAAGTACCAGGCCCATAAATAGCCTTGCAACAAGAAAATGGCAATTGAGCCCATCTAATGGACTACAAGCAATGCCAATCCATCACTCTACTTTAGCATCCTTCAGTGATAATTAATAACTCTGTCCCGTCCTTAATTTTATGGTCTGTTACCCCACTGCAAGCAAAGTAACTCGGATTGAAAATTTCTACATCACTGGCTTTATTGAACTGAATTGCTTGCAGTTTATCAACCTTAGAACAGATATATGTTTTGGGTGGGAGGGGAATTTAACTTTCTCCTTTATTTTTCCCCTCCCTCCCTCCCTCCCTCCCTCCCTCCCTCCCTCCCTCCCTCCCTCCCTCCCTCCCTCCCTCCCTCCCTCCCTCCCTCCCTCCCTCCCTCCCTCCCTCCCTCCCTCCCTCCCTCCATATCCCATTGCTCTGTTGAAGGTACTCCCAAACCAGCATCACTGGGAATTGACAACCAGGGAATGAATAGGTTTGTCCAATGGCGATCTCCTTACCTGCAAGGAGACACCCAGTCTTTGTCGTTCCATGAAATAAGTTACATGAGATATTCATGACCGATTAAACAGGGGGAGCTCTGAGACTGCTGGATGCAAACAGTCCAATTCAAATCTACATTCATGTATAGCCTTTCATGTTGAGAGTTAGGACAGCCCAGAGTTTGCACCTGAGCTCAGGTTGGGGGGACCTTGGGGGCAGGAAGCTGGGGTAAGGGCGAGAAAGATGGTCAAAAGTATAGTCTTGAGGCAATACATGAAGAAGTCAAGGGAAGGGCTAAAGGAACTCCAGGATGGATTGGGGGCAGGTACACTGGAATTTAGACATGAAGCTCAACAGAAGCAGAGCTGTCCAAGTGTAACTTTGTTGTTGTTGTTGTTACTGTTTTGACTGAACTATTTTGTTAGTAAAAAAAATTGGACATGGGATTGGTCCCATGTGCATCTCTGATTGACAAAACGCATTGATTTACTAATGAAACAGTCAAACTGCTTCACTTGATCCCTTATCGGTTACGGGCAGGTTGGGGGGCAAATTTGATACATCTTCCGTTACAAAACTGCCTCCTAGAGAATTCCCCGATTGATGGCTCAGGGTGTTTTATTACCTTAACTTACGAGAAGAAATATTGTATTTCTCATTAAAGATCATATTCAATCGGCTTTTCACCTACTCGCAACATTGCACAATAGTACCCTCAGCAATTATAAAACCCTTGGACCAATAAGTCACCTTGTACCACAATACATGCTGCACAGCATCAGATACACACACAAAATAATCGTAATAAATTGCTCACTTCAATCCTAGACTGTTTGTGGGACAATGCTGTGCGCAATTTGGCTGCCGCATTTACAGTTTATTCACATTACGGTATATTCTGTGAAGCGCTTTGAGACATCTCAATGACGTGATACGGCGCTACATCAAATGCAAGAATTCTTGTTATTATCATAGAGTGAGGGTTATTCCAGTTTTATTCGAGGTTAACTTATCTTTAAAGTAAAGTTTGATTCAAATTTTTTTGAATAGAAAATATCAATTTGGTAAAAGCACCGCATCAGCCAGGTTAATCAAAGTATGATTAATCAACATGTACGAAACATTGCGTCTTTCGAATGCTAACAATTGGCTTTACAATCTACTTCTAATTCCCGGTTTTCATTATTACTGTAGTAACCAGGCTGCAAATCTCTGGTAGAGCTGTGAAAACCTGCTGTTTAGTGCTGCACTCAGTCCAGCTGTTAATACTCAGAAGTTGGATTTCTGCTCAGACTGCTCAATAAACAGCTTTATACCTTTAAGGACAGTTTGAATGGTTGCCAGTTGAGATCGCAATCGCTGATGTGCACAAAGGAATACGGTGCTGCAGACAGATGTTGAAAAATTATTCTTGCGCTTGTGTAGTGGGATGGATGTCGCAAAGCGCTTGAAGAGTGACTGATGAGGAGAGTGGTCCTTGAATTAGAGCAAGGAAGAAATGGAAAGGCCGATCACACAGGATTACACAATGGAGATGCATTATTCAGAATTCAGAAGGATTTGCGCACGCACACATACATACACACACACAAACAAACATAGAATTCGCCAAGGAATGAGATTTTGTTGCAGCGCAGACTATGGATATTCTATATTTTCTTCAGAAGCATTGTTAGGATTTCAATTGTGGGCCTGGACTGAGGAATGCAAGTCTTTGTATGCTGTACAATGGGTTAACTGAAAATCATTCTTTTAATAAGAAAATATAAATTTCCTGCACACAAACGCCATGAATATGAGTACATTATACTGATATCACAACAGACTCTAGTAAATAGACAAAAACTAATGTTTCATAACCAGTGTTATATAAAACAGCCCAAGAAGCCAGTCCTTAGTTAACCGACTTCAGTCAGTGGAGCTTATACGACGTCAGAAAAATGTGATAGTCTTCTCGCATTATAATTACAGAGACGGTGCTATTAAAACACTTGTGTGTAAAGGCAAAACCTATTCAGATCAACTGTACGCATGGACAAAAAAATGGAAGTAGACTAGGTTAGAACACAGTATATTACAATGATCCATTTGGAGTGCATTTAAAATGGTCACAATTTAAAAAGCTTCACTCAGATTAATCTTGAAATGATGTTATTGTCGCATATTCAAACAATGCTCGCAGAAAATACTTTAGTCTCTGATTGTTATCATATTCATTTTTTTTATATCCATTTTCTCGTCTCTGTACAAAAAAAGTCCATTGGTGCTAAAACAAAACAACAAAAGGAAAAACTGCTGAGACAGTAATAGTTATAAGCAGCCAACAGCCACGAACCCATGCAGCAACAGACCTCGCCCAAGACAACACAAATACAAACGAACATCGGAAAGTTAAATGCAAAACCTTACAAAGCTTTCCGTTTCTTTTATTTGCTGAGAATCAGATTCGGAGGGAAGGGGAAGAAATCCCTTCTTTTGTACGGCTGCGTGAAACTCAATAGCACGGAAATATTAAACCTTTTCATCGCATGAACGACTCGATAGATTGCTAAGATTAAAATGCCTGTCTTCTGAGAGAAATGAAGGATTCAAAGCAAAAAAACAAAAAAGCAGCAAAACATATAGCTAGCTGTTTCAACCGGGAACTTTTAAAACTCAAAAAGAGAGGGAAGACAGCATTCTGTTTCGGCCGGCCTACACAAGTTGAATTTGAGCGAACAAAAAGATCTCGGGTAATGTTCTTCTACGCGTTACTCCGCCTTCTAAAACATGTAGTGTAGCATTTGATTGGCGATGAAAGAGGATTGGAACAATTAATCTGAAGCTGAAGTTAGCCATTGAGTCACTTAGCAACCTTACAATGTAAGTGGCCACACGTTTGATTGTACAGTACTTGTGTAGATGAAGGATAATTACACTGGGAAGATGTTCCGCTCCACATTGCCAATGTACTGATGCACGTCTTGACGCTCTGTATTACTTGTACAAACAACTTGCACTTGGAAGGAAAGTGTATCTATGCCATTAGTACAGCTGGGGTACCAACTGAAAATACCAGACTAATAGAACCGGTTGTCTGAGTAGAGACATCGTTTAGGTGTAAATGTTCCCTGAAATGACCCATTGCTATTTTGTGACACCAACTTCAGAAAAGCTTCAATATCTAATTGCCTACACTGAATCCCAGGCCTCTCCAGAGAATGGGGATAGAGCAGTGGGAGTCAGGCTCACTGTGCAATGGGTAAACCACTGTTGCTCAATCCAATGTTGCCAAGCCACGCTGTCATTGAAGCAAACCTCTACTGAAGATCGAAACAATCAACTGTTCAAAGGGAATTTTTTGTGTGTTTTTCGTTTAAACTTGCATTTGATATAGCGTTTTTCACGTCTTCTAGACGTCTCAAAGCGCTTCACAGGATATACTGTAAAGTGAATTGACTGTATATTTGTGGGCAAAATGCAGTAGCCGATTGCGCACAGCAGCGTCCCCACAAACAGTCGTTGATTGAAATGACCAATTTACTATTATTTTTTTTTCTTGAGGGATTATTATCAGGTATGTGGAGCAAGGAAACTTGCCCAAGGTTTCACCCTGCAGGGAATCGAACCAGACTCATTTGCGAGGCGAGTGCTCTAACTACTGAGCTACTGGACTCCAGGAAAATCGGGTAAGTGCTTTTAAAAGAGTCAATGAGTGCCAGTGAGAGAACTCCTTCATTACCTTTCCCTGAGCTGGATTTGTACCTGGATTTTCAGAGGTAAATGCCAGATTAGTTGTGCCCTTCCTCCTGGAATCAAATACTACCTGTGTAGGCCTATAAATAGATGCCGTCGCAAAGTAAATGCAGAAAATTGGGGTTAAATCAAATGCACACAGTATTTTACATACTCACTCTCTCTGGAGCTTCTGACCAAAATTATATATATTTTTTGTACAGTTTTGTTTAAATATTACATTATCTTTAAGGTGTTCTCTATGAGTAAATCCTTTTACACCAAGTATAGCATTCATTCAGCAAGCAATACACTACCCTGGAAAAACTGTAGAAAAAATTATTCCAAAAAAGAATTCAAAAAATTAATCAGTCACACACCAAAGTAGCTGCAGCATGAGCAGAATTTCTTTCAGGATCAAAGGAAGGGAAGGTGGATGGGGTGGGGCGGGGTGGAGGAAGGGTTCAGGGGTTCCAGATTGTTCTTAAAGTCTGATCAACTCTCCAAGTAGTTCATGGAAGCAATTATGTTGAGACTGAACCTCGTTCGTCACTGCATTGCTTTCTTCTTCCTGAATGATTAACGTTTCTTCACGAATCACTGCATGCAAAAAAACTGCAGTCCAAGGTGACGTGTGCACAAAAGAGCCAGGGCTCAGCTTCCCACTGAACCCACCTGCTGCCGTGTGTTTGGAGCTTTGGGTGGGACAACGCCAGGCTGGAGACTCACGACAGAAATTGCTGCAGTGCTGTTTTTGCCCTGGAACACATTCGAAAAAGGGAGTCTGAGCAGTTGTTTAACTGTAATCAGCTTAAAATACCACTAGGTTTTGCCTTTATTTATCAATCAATTTATAAAGTCAATTCAATCTACAGGAAATTCTGTGAAGTGCTTTGAGATGACTCAACCAACGTGATGAGGCGCTATATCAAATGCAAGGATTATTATTATATTACAGTAAAAGCCCGTTTATCCGGCACCCGGGGGACCTGGCCAATGCTAGTTAAAGCTCCTGTCGGATATTCGGGTGGCCCATGGCCGAAAACCCACCACAAAAAAATTTAAGTTCTTTTAACACTCACCATACACACCAGACAAAATAATAACAGATAATAACAGGATATTGTATTGGTACTTATTGTTAAAACAATTCTCTTGCGCTTCTCACCTTTACTGGTTGAGATTTATAGTTCAGCAATTCTTTTTAAAATGGAAGATCCCGCTGTGCAAAAAAAACGGAAGCGCGAATTTGAAGCCATACTAGCGGCAAGCCGATAACCCTAGACTCTACTAACGGCAAACCAAAATACTGCGCGACAATGACTCACAAATGCTCCGCCGCTATTGTTCCGGATAAGTTCCGGTTTATCGAATGGGGACTTTTTTGGGGACGTGCCAGTATATGGAAGTGCCAGTTCATTGAGTCACGGATACACGGGCTTCTACAGTATTACTATTATAAATTAAGTTGTAGCAGTGCCAAAATTAAGAATTTATCCAAAGTCAACATTGCCATTCAACTAGTATATAACAGTTAATCACGTTTCCTAGGCACAACACGGTTCCCCGTATAGGTCTTTTGTCTCATCACAGGTACGAGGTGGTGACAAGATTACAAATTGAATCGTTACGATGCAGTGCTAAAGAAGCAATGATTAGATTCAATAGGTTGAGAATCAGGAAAACTGCTTTTTGCTACCAGGCATTTCACATGAAACTTCACATAATCCCAAGAGAATAAGTCAACCAGTATTCGAATTATACCAAGGCCAGCATCAACCAGAACTATTAATCCATTCAATGCTAATTATCCAAGAGCTGCAGAGGGTTGGCATAAAAAACCCCGTAACTGTGCTATGAGCAATAACTCCCATTAGCTGATTCCCCATTCGTCAAACGCTTCTAGATAAACTAACATTGTTCACATTCACGGAACCCCCCAGCTTTTTGTTTAATGGCACCCCATAGTTGCCAACGCTTTGTAAAGAAATCAACTCTTCTAGAGTTGCAGCTCTGATAAAGGATGCCAATTACTTTGTCAGATGAAGGTGACAGGGACAATGGAGGATCAAACTAACATTATATCATCAGTATTGTGCTGCAGTAGTATATTTCTTCAGCCTCAAAATGTATAATTCCTCATATAATACTAAGATTTCGGTGGTAATAAAAGGACGGAATATATTCTACACAAAGCACAACATCTCAATGCCTAGATACTTACTTGTCGCAAAGGTTGGGGTCTGTAGATAAAACCAATTTATGTAAAATATCCACTATGCCCAACTCTCTGAGTTTATCCTGACGTTCATGTGAACCTATGAAAAAGTAAAAAGTTAATGTGGAACATTGAATAAATTATAACATTTTGCCAAACAGGAACACACGGAAATCTATAAACACAAGAAAAGATGATTTAAGTGAACTGTCAGTTGCAATTAATGACTTTTGAGTGGCACAAATGAAGTGTTCCCAATGAAAGATTATTTCTGAAGTCACATTCAAGAAGCCAACAGTTAAATTATTAAGGCTGCTGTTAAGCCAACAATACTTTTTTTTGATTTAACTGTTGGATTAGGTTGAATGTTCAAAGTCCAATCAATATGAATCCACGTTGTACTTCAAAAACTCAAATCAGAATAAGGTGTTTGCTGGCCCACACCCTACAAACCCGGACCAGGTTCATACACAACAGACAAATTTGTCAGCCAAGTTATCTAAGTACTTTCTAACTGCTACATTAAAATCCTGCTGTTTCAACAACGTGCCTTCTCCAAATACACTGAGCTCTGGCACAGCCATTAATGTCACAATATTAGCTCCAAACACTAAACTGAATGTTCCCCAAATTAGCCACCACCGTATACCCATGCTATTGTGCAAACTGCTGTAATGGCTGCATTTCATATGCTTTGTTAAAACTTACAAGGAACAAAAATTAATTGGGCAGCAGTAATGAGCAACGTAATCTTGTCTTGCAAATATTACAGGATCACGATATCTTTACCAAGTGACAATTCACCGTTCACAATGAAGAAATCCTTGTTTATTCCACGCTGAAGAAAGCCTTGTGAATAAAGCATTGGCCGGAGTGTCCGAGACACCTCAGCACAAAGTCTTCCAAAATAAAATTTTAATTAATTGGCAACCTTGACTTTTCTCTTTGTATTTAAAACTGTTGTACATTTCCAACAGCAAATCCAGACAACCTTGTGAAGGATTTGGGGCTAAGCTAACTATCCAAAATTGCAAGGCAATTCAACTGAGAATGTATGGGGTAGGAACATAAAACTGACTGATGTAGAACAGTTTCCTCATTTATACACTTTGTCCAAAATCTCATGAAATGCAATAAAGTTGAACTCTAACCTTTTCCAAGAGGAAGTACTATGTAGGCAGTTGAGGAACTGTTTCCAGTCTTACCTTCCTCCTCACTCCAGATGAGATTAGATATACAAAAAGTAGCAGCAAGCTGGAGTTTTATATTTGAATGACCCTGGAAAGTAATAAATTGTATTAATAGCCAGAATTGTTAGAATAAGACAAACCCATAATAATTATCAAAATGTCCTCCCTCCTCAAAAAAGTAAGAATTATACGGTATCAACAATAGACCACAATTGCAAAAACATTTGTAGGATGACTTTCACATCAGGAGGATGTTCCATATACCACTGAATTTGCATATCGCTACTATATGTACCGGCCATATCATTTGGCACCACTCACAAGCATTTACAAACATCCCAAACTAGTCTCATTCTCAGATACGGAGGGCCTGACATTGAAGAGGGATAGCAATTATTCTATTTTCATTTAATCGGATGGGTTGAATGACCTACTCCTGTTTTTAATGTTCAAAAACCTACCATACAGAGCACCACCATTTGAATCTGGACCTTTTAATTTAATTAAATCAGTCACTGCACAGATGTGGTTGCACTAGATCAATGTGGTTCATAAATTATTGTATTAATAGATTTATGAATGAACCACTGAACTGTTAAGGGTTGATTTTTTTTTCTAAATAAAAGTTCAAATAATTACAGGAAAAGTCACAATCAACATCATTTTAAAAAAAGGTTTACTTACCATGTAATATTTAATTTTTTGTAAAATGTCATCATTAGTCATGATAAGGTCCTTTGCAGTGGTTCCATCTGCTATATTTGTGAGTATACACAGAGTCTGAATGATATAACAATACGAGTCAATAAACTGTATTCCGGGAATAAACCCTCAGTCATAAATTCTCACAAGTATAAACGTTACAAGAAAACTTGGGTCAGAAATTCTAATGAGTTGGGCACAATTTCCTGTTCAGCACAAAATCAATCATGAATAAACTAATCAGATAAGGGAACATGCTGTGCACTTGGGATAAGGCGATCATTATAACGAGAATATGGCAGAAAATGTTGCTGCATCAAAATAAATACAATATGGCTACTGCACGTCTAGATCAGGGTTTCTCAACCTGTGGATCCCACCCAAAATTGGGGCTCTAGAATGTATCAAAGGGTCGCAAACAGATTGAGAAAATTTAGACATTTTGCATTTTATCTTTAATGCCACAGGTATTGCCACTTGACTGTTTTTTTTGTACTAACTTGGCTGGTAGGGTTGCCAACCGGCTGTCTTTCTATTGCTTTTTAAAAATACATTGCTGGGGCGTTATGTGAGAAAGAGAACACCGGGAGCACAGGCGTGGGGCAGGGCTACTGGGAGACAGCCTGGCAATGTGCGTGAGAGGCATTTGTGGTGGGAAGGCATTCATAGTGAGGTGTTTGAAATTTCATTCCCCCCACAGTCCCACTAGAGATGTAATCACAGGTATGACCTTGCTTACTTAAAAAGTCTGGCGTTGTGTTTACATTAATGTGTATTATATATCGTCGGTAAGAAATATTTAATAAGACAATAAGTTTTGCAGTAAACTTAGTTACTGAGTTGTGACAGGTCCTCAAGGTTTACAAATGGCCTCTGAGACCAAAAAGGTTGAGAAGCACTGGTCTAGATTATCTGGCTACACACACAAGAAACCGATGATTGCACAACATGAATCATTATTCTATAAAGATGGAGAAAATATACTTTCATCAGCAGTACCAAATATTTCTTTTCACTGTGTGCCTTTGGAAAATTACTGTTGGATGCATGAAAATTACGGCCACTGGGTTTTATATGTTTGACAGAAACTGTAATTGACAATTGTCTGGCAGCGGACTATTGACTAATTTTGTTCAAAGACCTTTGGAAACCAGGGTACATAAGAAAACAGGTCAAGATATTACTTTTACAGATCACCATTACAGAGCTAAGCAGGCAGAGTGGTCTATAAGTTTCCATCCTCCTTTGTTCACAGAAAATTCCATTCATCTCAAAAGAAATCTACTTTGCCTCCTGAAATTCAATCATAGATCTTTGAAAAACATACCCACCCCCTTACCACGTTAGACTGACTACCACTCGCTTTTTTCCTTTACAACACATACCTTCCAGAGAATTTCTTCAGAAGTTACAACAATTATTTTAAAATAGTTAACATCAGTCCCACAATGAACCAAAACTCCAACCTGAACCATCCTGTAAAATTACTCCATCAAAAAATAATCAAGATATAGACACAATGAGGCAATCACAATCAAATGACAGCTTCAAATGACTCTCACAAACCACTTAAATTTCAATTCTGCAGTTTATGGTGTCAACTAAAGAGTTTATTGAATTCATATCTCATAATCGCTTCTAGGAATTTTATTAATCGGTACATTGATGAGGTCAGAATAACCTCATAAAATCTACAGTCATGTTAATTTCCATGCAACTTTTAACTACTATTACCTGATAAGATCGTTTCATCCTAGCAACCCCAAGTCTAGACAGCAACCACTAATGGAAGGTAAATGTCTGCACTCTAATAACAGGTCAAAGTAATATATGTCAAGACTCGTTAACTTCTGCTGGAAATGTGATTCTGAATTTTAAACCTTTCATGTGAGACTACGAGTGAGAGGTTGAACTAATTCATTTTCAACATTCATTCTTATCACATTATCGTTCTTTAATAGGATCTTAGTTTTAATAGAACACGTTTATTGGCTTCACAGATGCTGAGATAAACTTGCCTCTTGCTTTGTCTCACAGGTCAGCATAGAGGATACAGCAATGAATCTCTGCTGAAGTCACACCGCATACCCAGGCAGGCCAACGATGGCAATAATACTACTCTCCCTGTTAAGGAGTTTGTAGATAACTATAACTTAACCTCAGGATTCAGATAAAACAAGACAAGCTTTATTCTTTTTTACATCAATAACCTATTGATGAAATACCAATGTTATCACTCACTCCCAACTATTAGAAATTTGGTTTCCTGTATAAAATCAAAACTGACCCAGCAGAAACAGTCTATTAGGTGGATACTGCTACCATGGAATTGCTTTGATATGCATGCACACAAACACTTTAAAGTATTAGGATAGAAAATTACATGGGGGAATTTGATTAGCGTATGTCACAGTGCAATTTTGATAACAATCTTGTTTATTGCATGGTCAGCTTGCTTCACAATTAAATGTGGACGATGTAAAAAAAACACATGATGTATATTCATCCCTTCAGGAATATTACATTTTAATAGAAACGTTTAGGGTATTGATCTCTCAAAGCAGGCTATCCCCACTTAGGCCCTGATTTAAACAAAATGGAGAAAAGCAACAGTCAATTCTACTGAATCTGCCCAGCAGCTAAACGATTCCACTGTGGGCAGTTCTCAGATAGAGTGGATGGCTCTCTCTTGTGGTTTTTTTCCCGGTGTCCAGGCCAATATTCCCTCTGCATTGAAAGACACAAAAAGGATGAATTGGTTCTTCTTCTCTTACCACTGTCGGTGGGAATTTGCTGGTGCAGATCAGCTGCTCATTTGGCTGAATCACAAAACATTTTGAGTAATCAATCTGATAACGCACTGTATTAAATGCAACTGAATGGAAGATCCAGAAAGACAGGATGACACATTGAGCGGCAACGCCACAAGGGCCATCAGTAAAGCAAATGGTGAAGTGCCTTAAATAGGACCTGGCTATATTGTGAACACGACTAGCATAAATAATAATAAATAATAATCCTTATCAAATGTAATGACAGGCAGCAGGCCAGCACGTGGCTTCCACTCAACTGCTTCACACAACAGGAAGAAGATAGCAAGTAGAGAATTGGAGAAGCCACAAGGCTTTCTATACATGCACCAATACACACCAAAACACATCAGAACACACCACAGAAATCAACGCTGCTGGCAACTTTGATCCACCTAACAATACACTGTCAAGGCCAGTTAATCAGCACCATCTGGTGGACTGTAAGGAAAGTTGCAAATGTACGTTGGTGCGATTCATTCACAGACCATCAACACAGCACACAAGAGAGCATCAACCATCACATGTGGGATGCCCAGTTGTGAGGCCACAAGTTGCTCTGTCCAAAATAATCACTGCTTTTGGCGAAGTAATAGAAAACCGTTTTGCACTAAGGCCCACTGGGATCCTACATTGCGGCTCGACACAGCATCTCCTAGCATGGACGAAGGCCTACGTCATAGGATCTTGGGAATGGCCAACATTCACACCAGGATCTTTTCAGGTGATCATCACAGTACTCACTGAGATGACGTCCTGTGCCTTCACTAAAACTGTACTATTCAGTATGAGTGAAATCACAGCCTAGACTGACACTCCAATACATTGTGCCACATTGCTGGTGGTGCCATCCTTCAGACAAGACGTTAAACCAAGGCCCCCTTGGCTGATTAAGGTGGATATTGAAGATCCCATGACATTATATGAAAAAAGGGAATTTTCCCAGTGATTACTAGTAGTTAGAAAAATTAAAATGCACATTTTTTTCAAATTAAATCTACATATAGGTTGGGCACACCGTGTCATAAATCTTACTGCCATTGTTTACATTTCAATCTTCCCCTCCCACCAAGTAATACAGTATAAGTAGTTCTGATTAAAACAACTCAAATAACAAAATGGAACACTATTAAAATCAGTCATCTTCCTCTTAGTATACAGTTTCTCAATCCCATTTTTTTTGTTAGATAATCCATCAAATGTCCATCAAGACATCAGTTTCATAATACATTTTGCAGAAAATGTAAAAATTCATCATCACTATTCAACCCCCAAATTTCCATTAAATTTCTTCACCTCACATCTTATTTACAATTTTCTGCTTGGGAATAATGACCAATTTTAATCATTTAAACCATACGCCCTGAAATTCCGACCTATACTGGGTAAACCATGAGTTGTAATGCTTTGTTCCAAATTTGTATTGGGGATTTATTTTTAGTTTAAAATGTCATAGTCAAGAGTTCTAAATGCTAGTCAATAGTTGTACTAAAGATTTTGGTGATAACACAGTAAATTATGGACCACAGCAATAGAGATGTCTACACATATATTTTATATCCCCTTTTTTTTGTAAGGTACTCCATCAAATGTCCATCAAGCCATCAGTTTCATATATATATATTATATATGTGTATGTGTATATATATATAAAATATAAATATATAAAGTATATAGCACACACATTTTTTAATCCTAAACTGTCAAGAGATACAAGTGAACAAAAATAACAAACACAGTAGGCAAAATTGGTTGAAGTGAGTCACTGGTCAGAAGATATTTAATCACTCACAAAGATTACTCCTGACACCAGCAAGAGATTGAGGGCAGACAACAGAATATAATATGAAGTTTCACGAGTAAACGTTTTGCTTTGCAATCAATAAACTCGTCTTCTATAACATATTATTCTGATTATATAGCATCCAAACTCAAAGAGATTTCTTCTAAATTTCATATGACAAAATATGAAATGCAAGTATATAATTAAAATACATGAACCATTCTTCTTGTATATCTTTATAGTCTAAAGACCGTTATCAGTTTACTATGAAGTTACAATAAATTGGGTATAAATAAAATCACCGCTGGACTGCCAATTGGACCACACTGCTCTAAGTTAATATTCTGAATGCAATTTATCTTCTTGAAGTAAAAATATTCTCAACTCAAGATTTATATTGAACAAAGAAGTTCCGAAGTAAAAAGGGTTTGTTTTTCATTTAAATCGATGCATTTTTAATTAACCACCCGCTTTTCCTTTCCTGCCTTATGTTGAACACCAGGCAATGTACCAAACTCACACACCGACAATAATGACAGCCCTCCTCGAAAGAGAATGATAAACACAGCATCCGCTACTGTCAATTATGGAAAAAGATTATCATGATAAGGACTGCACATTAGACCTTGTACAATACAAGCCAGTTTCAATGTTTTGAACAAGTTGTACTACGCAAACGTTGATCCTTTGTGTCCAAACTCAACAATGAGTAATAATTTATTCTAGATGTCGCTTTCACATTTCTTTGAGAAGAAAACACCTTGTAGCAATTTCTACAACAAATTTCAACTCATGCGATCAATACGTTAACAACCAATTTCAATGCTTCTTTTGAATCTGTGACATTGAAATGCTAAAAGGAATAGACACTGAAAAGGAACTCAAATAGAAATGACTGCTATGTATTGTAAAGATTTTTTGATTTCTGGTTATTTTTAAAACAAAGCTTCAGCGATTTAAATATTCCAGAAATGTGCTGGAAGTGCTTCACAGGTTAGAACATTAATGCAGTAAAAATGATGGATAGCCAAATTACTACAACAACAAAATTACACTTATTTAGCACCTTTCACGTCAGGACGTCCCAAGGCGCAGGACAGTCACTGTGTCAGACCTGAGCTGGGAACGGGGGAGGGGGGGGCAGGGGTTAGGGGTTGCCGATGGAACCACTGAAGAGTAGAGTGTTGATGCAGCACTTGAAGGAGGCCAGGGAGAAGCGAGGCAGAGGGACTGGGGATGGAGTTCCAGAGGTTAGGGGCAGAGTGGCTAAAGGCTCGCCCGCCGATGGTGCGACGGATTGATCGGGGGATGTGGAGCAGGCCAGAGTCTGCTGAGTGGAGGGAGCGGGAAGGTTGTTAAGGGGTTAGAAGGTTATGGACGTATAAATTAATGTATAAACCAAAATAGTACAATATTTAGAAATGGAAACTTCCTCAACGCTTGCTAATTTCCCAACCATAAGTGATTCATGAGTACGGATGTCAAATCAAATTTACATCAAGGCCAAATGTTCCGTAATAGATTTTAATATAATCATTACGAAATACGCCAGATGCTAAATTCCTTTTCTCACAAAGTATTAATTTCCAAACACACTTTTCAGATCAATTAATGAACAATACTTGAGCTGCCACAGACTTATTGGCAAAGCAGAGACAACTAAGAGCGTACACGTCTGAGATCAGAGAATGGCTATTAACGATGAGCAGGTCATGGCCACAGTATAAATTACATGTTCTCTGAGCGTGAATATCCAATGAGAATTAACTGGTATGTTCAATGTTAGGGTCTAAAGAAGTTTGAGAACATTATGTTCTCCCACTCCCCCTATTGAATTCAACAGTATTGAATACAAATAATTTTAAGGCACTTGTTTAGTTTTATCTATATGGAGATATCCTTTGTATATTTTATGGACCTCAATTACCTTGTTTCCACTTTGACCTTCTGTGTATATATATATATATCTCTACAAACATCATTCCTTGTGATATGATGTTCATCAATATCTGGACATTTCATCTTCCACGCCTACTGCATTTTTAAAGTATACAGTAAAAGCCTGTTTATCCGTGACCCGATCAACTGTAACTTCTGTATAACCAGCACATCAAAAAAAAGCTCTGCATTCAATTAACCAGAATTTATCCGGCACAATGTATTTTTGGGGTGTGTTTTCGGCCGAATATCCGGTACACGCTTTAACCGGCATTGACCAAGTCCCGAGGGTGCTGGATAAACAGGCTTTTACTGTATATAATTTTCCGGACAACTCAATGCAGCCAAGTAGAACGGATGCCTACAATTAAACGGTGTTGTAACACAGCGGGGAAATTATGTACAAGACAAATAGAACCTTTTCTAACTCTGAAAACAAAACAAACCCCCCACTGGAGTCTTTAAACAGTGCACGTTTAAAACTTGCCCGCCCACAAAGTGAGAGAAAATGCAGATTAAACAATTTCTCATCTTTGCATCGAGGAACCAGTGATCAAGCAGGTGAGCAATAGAATCCTAGCGCGATACCTGGATCCTCGCCCACCCAAGGCAGAACGTAGGGCTGTGCTCCTGAATCAAATGAAGGTTGAATGGAGAGCAAGGAGGTCAGCTGGGAAGCAGCATTGTCAAGCCTCCATTTGGCCTAACCTCAAGAGCTCCACAAGTGACAAGTAATACAGTCGTCTTGTTTTATCGCTTCTCTCCCGCAATGGCACAAGTGCAAAACAATTTGACTGGCATTTGTCATACTTAACATGTATCAAATCAGTAGACAGTAGCAATTTCATACCTCATAATGTGAGCCAAGCCAGCTACACCCAATTTCCTCATGATTTTAATAAACTTCTACACTACAGCACTTAGAGAACACTGAATGATGCTGGGAGCGGGCAAGATGTTATGCTGCAAGTTGCCATTATTAAAAGACAGCCATCACACAAAAGAGAGTTAAAGCTAGCTTTTATCTAAAGGATCTGTAAAAGGATTAAGTAAGACTTGTAAAATGCTCTCTTTTATTGAATCTTGCATTTGATATAGCGCCTTATCACTGTGTTGAGGCGTTTCAAAGCACTTCACAGAATATATCCTCACACTTGTTTTCAAGTCCCTCCACTCCTCTGCAACCCCCTACCTCTCTGATCCCCTCTCTCCCCAAACCAGCACCTGCAGCCTTCGCAACCAGGTCTGGCCTCCTCCATGTCCCCCCGAATCCTCCGCTCCACCCTCGGTGGCTGTGCCTTCAGCCACTACGCCCCGAGGCTCTGGAACTCCCTTCCTCCTCCCTTCGCCTCACCCCCTCTCTTCCCAGTTTCATGTCACAGCTAAAGACCTTTCTCTTTGACTGCGCCTTTGGTCACCTTTCCACCCCTGCCCCTGGCTCGGTCCTGGGATCCGCTATTGTGAAGCGCTCTGAGACGCCATCCGGCGTGGAGGGCGCCATATAAATCGAAGTTGTTGTTGTAAAGTGTATTTTGTGGACAAAACGCTGCATCAAATCCCTCAGGTGGTTGTGGCTTGAGTGACCACATTTTTTGGAGGGATTATTACCTGCCCAGGAAGTGATCCACCAATCATCTAACAACTGGCTCCTCCTTAAAATTGGTAAAAAGGAGGCGTGTGGAATAAGATACTTGCCTAAGGTTTCGCTCTGGCTGGGATTCCATCCCGAGTCCCTCCCTTCCTTCCTCCGTCAAGGTACGTCTCAAAACGTACTCTTGACTGTTCTTTCAGTCATCTTTCTCCTCCTCGCCCCCTCGGCTCCCATCTGCCCACTGCCATGCACCTTGAGACATCCTCCTGACGTAACAAGTGCAATGTAAATGTAAACTGTATTGCATGAACCCATCAGCAAACATACTACGGTAGTAGATTCCGATCCATGCCCACTGTATCCATAGCAACTGCAGAGCAAGAGACCAAAATTGGACAGACAAATGTATTTTTGTGCAATAAAGAGCTAAAATTGCTTGCTACAAATGGCCTTGTGGACAAAGGCACTGTCAGACGTAGAACTAGGGCGTTTTGGCCACAAAATATATCGTCAATTCACTTGCGGTATATTCTGTGAAGTGCTTTGAGACATCTTGAAGATGTGATAGATGCTATATCAAAATATCCAAAATCCAAGAGACACACACCAGACAGTTAAGGGTTTCATTCTGCTCTGTGCTAAGTCAAATTATTTCAGTACAAGATGAAAGTACAGTAGAATCAGTGCCAGGGCAGAGAGGAATGGAAATAAAAATTAGTCAAATCAGTGATCACCAATATTTCCAGTAAACTCCAGATGGAAAGTATATTGGCAAGAATGAGACCAGCTGTTATACTACGTGTGGTTGTATTTTACCGACTCAAGTCTGGTCTGACTCACAAACGAAGAGCGGACACTTGAGCTGCCGGCCTTTGGCCAACTTCAATGAATCAGGAGAAAAGGAAAGTTGTCCAAGAGAAAAGCTGAAATCCGATCCTTTAGTTATTGAGTGAAACCGTATATATCAAGGCACTTGGAAT
Organism: Hydrolagus colliei; assembly: GCA_035084275.1. Taxonomy (NCBI): domain Eukaryota; kingdom Metazoa; phylum Chordata; class Chondrichthyes; order Chimaeriformes; family Chimaeridae; genus Hydrolagus; species Hydrolagus colliei. The sequence goes on along the minus strand of CM068747.1, from coordinate 3,650,360 downwards.
GGATTTGCCAGTAAAATTTTCAGATCATAAAAAGGTGGATTCTACACCCCTCAAATCATAACAGTGGCAGCCAAAGTAGTCATGCGTGAATGTTGTCTAAAATAGGATATTTTCAAAGCCAAATTCCAGTCATTAATTGTGACTTCTACTTTGCAAATATTGGGATTGTGAGATTGACAGACACTGATTAGTGAATCCTAAATTGGCGAGAACACGCCTGACAGTAAGAGCAGAAGACTACAAGGGTCATTGGAGTTTAGGATAAAATAAAATTCTCTCAGGACTATGATGATGATAGCTATACAAGCAAAAAATTGCAACTTTCGTTGAAAACGTGAATATCAACCGAGAGTTAAGAGAAGAGCGACAGGCTCGATCTTGGCAAAAAGTAGCTGGAAAAACCCATATCCTGCACCTTTGTGCTTTCATCAAGTCAGCCTTTCCTCCAATTGGCAAGATATGGAACACGGAAGAACAGCTTAAGTAGCACATCCGAGTCCGCTCACACAACAATCTATTATGATCTTTGGATTTCATTCAGCACTGTTCAGCACAGAAAAGCTTCTTATGTGGTTTGATTTCATTTACAGACCAAATTAGTGGGAAATAAGCAAAATCTGCTGGATATTTGGGGTGAAATCAGAAAGGGCAGCTTTAACACATGCAAACATTTTTCCCTCGACAATATTAATTGATAAGAACTCTGCACTCTGTAAAGATCACAATACTTGACAACACTTATATCACGCAGGACAATGTTACCTCCTGGAGATTATATCATAATCTTGAATAGCCTCTCACATCAATATTAATACAACCGAACCACAGCTGGAATGTTGATCATCCTAATCATTGTGCCTACTTAATATGTGTTATACAAGCAGAATACGTACAGTCGCACGGACATATTTACTGCAATAGTTGACATGTGAAGCCTAAATAAAATTCTGTTCTTCAACATAATACCTGAAAAACTCAACAGCCAGGTCTTTCCAGTGACCCACCTGGAACTAGTCATTAATGTTGTGTTATGCAGCCCGCTGCTTGCAGTCTCGTTCAATCAGCCTCCTTTACTGTGAGTGTTGTATAAATCTGCTGCAGTTCACTGTACCAATGCATTCACAGCAAAGTGAAATATAACATTCGATTCATCCAAAAATTCGGCCAGCTGCCAGATAATTGCTCTGCCACTGTAACTGAAACTGTTGTCCAGTTTTATTTAAAGTTAAAAAAAATCTAAAGTGCCGCAAATTGTAAATGATCAGCAAGCAATTGAGAGAAAAAAAGATTTTAACAAAGAGATCAAATGAGGATAGAAGTCATGCCTTGGCAGCTTCATGACACACAGATTTTCCAATACATTTCACTCTGTGTTTAATCTATCCAGCCAAGAGACATCAGAAGAGAACCAACTCAACAGGGTTGAAACAGCTGCCATTTCATCTATTTGAGAACAGTGCCGAACTCAATCCTAATTCATCCCAAACATTTGCGGTTTTATTGAAAGCCTTGCATTAAGAACCACATATTTATACAGAAAGCATTTTCATTCAAATTAAGCAATGCACTTCTCCAAAGACACAGACCTACCTGTTCTTTGACTTCAATATTGTGCTCCCCTTCCAGAATAAGTGTCACTGCTTGCATTATCTGCTTTCCATGAGTGCTCATAATCTGATCTATGTGCTGGCGATAAAAACAAAGAGATAGATATCTTATTCTAGTTTTGAATCTGGAGATGATGCTGTGGATGTACTGTACATCAGGGCGAAACTTTCTGCCCAAACTGTTTCCTGAACAAAATTTTAATAAGAGCAGAAGAAAATATCAAAGGCTTAGCGCAAAAAATCCCAAAAAACTAAATTTGGTTAGTCGGGCATCTAACACATCTGCCCATCAATCGTTGTGTGCAAAACGAAATGAGAATTCCATGCAGCCTACCCAGACATGGAAATTACAGAGACGTTTAATGGAATGTGCCTCTCTCTGCAACCTAATTTCGTAAAGTATTAGGTGCAGGTTTGCAAAAGCGAAGGTTTGGAGCTCCCAGGGTTGAGATGCTGCTGGAATCTAACTATGCAGGAAAACTGCATAGCTCGCCATTGAGAGTACAGTTTGACAAGCTTTTCTGCTGCTTGTTCAGCGAGGACCATCCTGCCTTTTTGTAGGGTTAACAGAAGCCAAGTCAGCAGAGTCAATGCCCCCAGCGACTGGTCTGTCCTTCATACTCCTGCCGATGAGCCAGTCACAATGCTGTATGCAAATACATGAATATATCTTGCAGCATCTGTTTAAACAGCTTCCTCACTTATACAATTGCAGTTCGGAGAAGTAAATACTTATTTACGAAGTGCTGGAAAGGGGGCAGCAATTCTGTGAAGTGGGATGTATTAAAAATGTAATGTTTAGTGCAGATTTTAAATACATACAGGCCTGGTGGATAGGAGATTCCTGAGGAGGCCTAGAGTCTTCATTAGTACATTCACATCTGAATCTGACAACAATCTAAAGAGCTGTTCGGTACTTAGTCCCCGCAAAATATCTGTCTTTATCTTCTGGTCAGCTTGAAAAGCCATATTCTGAAAAATAAACATGATATTAAAGTGCATTAAATTGCTTTTGCCTTCTACACCTGGAACATCATAACTTTTCTTATTTTTGATTTGTTTTGATACAATCCATCAAAAAAACAATAATAAATTGGTCATGTCATTTCAATCCACAATAGTTTGTGGGACACTGCTGTGCGCAATTGGCTGCTGCGTTCCTCCCACATTTATACACAGTCAATTCACTTATAGAATATTTTGAGAAGCGCTTTGAGACAAAGTGGGGAGGGTGGAGAGGGGGAGAGAGGAGGGGGGTGGGGCGGGGAAGACTGGGGATGGATGGGCAATGAGGGGGAGGTGGTGGGACACTCTCTCCCCCTCTCAGGCACTCTATCTCTCTCCCCTTCTCTCACATACAACTCTCTCTCAATTATTCTCTCAGTCTCTCACTTCTCCTTTCCTAGCTCTTACACACTACACCCTCCTCTCCCCTCCCTCCCCCTCACTTTCTCTACCCTTCAGGAGCAGGCTATTGGCAGCGAAGGATGCAGTTGGTAAGAGATGCAGTTGTCTTCCTGACAGATGGCAGTAAAGGCTCTGAGCGCTACAATGAAATGTTATGTTGTGACATAGCTCTACCAAAGTCCCACTCCGCAACAACAGACAGCTTTATACTTATACACTTCAGTGCCTTTCACATCAGGAGGATCTCCCACTCCAGCCCCTGTAAACACCCACCCCCCGCACCCCTTCCCTCCCACCACCTCTTCCTGGTCAAGTGCATCACAGAGAGCATGAAAAGCTCACACTACAGAAAATACTTACCATTAAAGCCCATATCCCATTGACTCGGAGTGCTGGATTCTCACTCTGTGTGAGGTTACACAATAGATCCACAGCTCCCGACTCCAGGATGGGCTATTATGATATGAGAGAACACATTCAATTTTTACAAAGCATTTAACTAAAGTTAACCAATGTCCCGAGTGCGAGTCCTTAATATTATAAACTTCAAAACTACAACAATGACAACAAAATGTTTGTACAGTATATAGTATCTTTCACATTGGGAGGACAACTGAATAAAGGTATGTAAAAAGTAATACCTATGTTAACAGTCACTTAGTTATTTGGGCTGTATGAGCCTTGATCAACTAACACAATGATTCCAGTCAGTGTAGCAACTGGCGGCTGCTTTTTCCAATATTGACTACAGTTTAACGCAGCGTTTGGATAGGCTTCTAATGCATCAAAATATGTGAGTATTCTTGTATCAATGAACAAGCCTGTGAAAATTTGTAAACAAAATAAATAATTTATAAACACCCTTTTAAGGTGGTTATGACACTGCTGTGTGCAATTGGCTGCCGTGTTTCGCCCACAAAATATATATTCAGTTCACTTTATAATATATTCTGTGAAGCGCTTTGAGATGTCTAAAATACGTGAAAAGTGCTATATAAAACGCAAGGGTATATATTTGTGAAGCCTGACCAGGGATCTGAACTTCATTCAAGACCTACCTCTTTACTTGGTGAGAACTCGAGGAGAAGATTGCACAGTGTTGATGACGCCACCACAAGCACCTCATCGGGTGCATTTTGTAACAGCTGAAAGTCACAAAGGACAATAAGGTAAGTCTTCAACTGACTTTAAATCAGAGGTTTGCGCCAAAGTGTACACACACGCTACACAGGGACACAAAACTTTCAATTACAGAGTGAAACTGAGGAGGAACAGAACACTACCAGGAAAGAAACATCCTAACAATAGTCATTGGCTTCTGTCGGTTTAATTACTGCACAGTAACAGTGGTGGCCATGGAAAGTCTCTTGGGTCAACTTAGACGGGACCTTGTAGAATTATATAAGTACCTAGATTAACTGTAATACTTATTCTTTGTGTTACTATTATCTTGTTCCGAGTCACTCTATTTCTCCTTAGCGTTATCCAACAATACAAATTTGCATTTACATATCGCTTCCACGTCTCAACAGTGCTGACTGGGCACCCGAGCTGGGAGTGGGAGCCAAATGTAGATAGTATTCTAGGAAAATAATAAAGGCTCTAAGGAGCCACTGCTCTGTTCCCCTGGTTCCTGTAGAAAATTCTGCTAACTGGTTGCACTGAAAAAGCTGTTATGATTGATCTACACTTGGTATCGCCTGATTTCACAGAAATGTGATGAGCTCACTTGGTATTTGTGAGGCTGCACTTTTCTCCCTGCTGTCGGCATCTGTTGTTTTTTTCTCTCTCTCCTCTCCATTCCTTAGTCGCTTCCCACATTTAATTGCCTGGATTAACAACCTTGAGTTTGCCAACTCAGCAGGACTATTCTGGGAAAGCTACTACAGAATCCAGCCTTTGTTTGTCATGCCCTGTGCATAAAAAACGCTGTCAAGGCAGTTTTATTAAATAGTCATTGACATGCAAAAACATAATAATATATTAACCCGCTCATTTTAATTGAAATCACTTCATAACAAATAATTACATAGAATCTACAGCATTTAAACAGACCATTCGGCCAACTTGCCCCTGCTACTGTTTATACTCCACATGAGCTTCCACACATCCTAATGCCCCCTCCCAAGACTCCACCAAAACTCTGCATTGTTTTTTTCTCTCATGTATGCATCTAGTTTCCTCATAAACGCATTGCTGTTGTCAGCTTCACCCATAGCTTCTGGCAGTGAGTTCCACATTCTCGCCACTCTCTGTGTAATAATGAAAAGTTCAACGGTTCTGGAAGCCGCTCAGCGTATAAATTCAATGGATCCGTCAAGTGGGGAGTTGGTGCGTGATGGGTACCCAGATAGCTGGCCATTCTCAAGATCACATTCTTTTTAGTTTTCATTGATATGATTTCCTAATATATATCCAGGCGGGTCAGGGTGAAACCTTGGGCAAGTTTCCTTACTCTACACACCTAATAATAATGCCTTCAAAAAACATCACAATAATAAAATTGGTCATTTCAATCCACAACTGTTTGTGGGACACTGCTGTGTTCAATTGGCTGCCGCGTTCAGCCCACAAATATACAGTCAATTCACTTTACAGTATATTCTGCGTATCCTAGCCAACAATCCCTCAAATAAAACTGGTCATGCACTTCATGGCCTTCAGCCACTACGTCCCAAGACTCTGGAACTCCTTCCTCACTCCCTTCGCCTCGCCTCCTCCTTTTCTATTTTCAGGTTGCACCTAAAGACTTTTCTTTTCAACCGCGCTTTGGGTCACCTTTTTCCCCCTCCCACTGGCTTGGCCCGGGATCCGTTACTGTGAAGCGCTCTGAGACGCTGTCTGGTGTGGAGGGTGCTATATAAACCCAAGTTGTTGTTGTTGTAGCATATTGGTACTCACAAAGTGGCTGCCATGTTCGCTCACAAAATACAGTCACACCACTTTACAGTACATCCTCTGAAACACTTTGGAGACTTCTTAACTACACAATGTGGAGCTATATTAAGTGCAAAGATTATTATTATTAACTCTAAATTGTCATGACTATATTTTGTAGGTGGACATTATAGCCAATACTAATAAAATAATCCTTGCATTTGATATTGCACTTTTCACGTCTTCTAGACGTCTCAAAACGCTTTCCAGATTATGCTGTAAAGTGAATCGACTAACATATGTGGGCGAAACGCAGCAACCAATTGCGCACAGCAGTGTCCCACAAACAGTCGTGAATTAAAAATGATCAATTCATTATTGATTTTTTCGAGGTATTATTATAAGACGCATGGAGTAACGAAACTTGCCCAAGGTCTCGTCTTGCCTGGAATTTCATCTGATATTTGCACTCAAGCATTGCTCTCCACAGCCATGAAGTGAATGACCAATTTTAAGTGGGGATTGTTGGCCAGAACACCTGGAGAAACTCATAAGGAGATCCCACAAAATCCTGAATATCCACATAACAGCAAGTTTGACAATCCAACAGATTGTCTGGAATGTATTGGGAGTGTCAGCTGAGACGGAGTTCAAAGCCTCGACTTGTCGGTTGAACCATTAACAATTTGATTCAAGATTTTAAGCTTTTAAACTTCAAAATATAATTCCAATTACAACATTAATGACAAACATTTCCCTCCATCAGTTACTTATATGCAAGTGGATATTCACTGCCACAAATTAGCTAATATTACTATCAGTTGCATCTCGACGAGTGGTTTACAGAATGCATTACTGGCCTTCATTGGCAGAAAATGGCATTACATAAAGGTAAAATTGATCAATTAAGTTAACAACTGGGATATAAAACTAAATCTAAATATTTAAACGTTCATTCAGAAATTTTAATATAACCAGCTTCCCAGGCACCTTCATTAGTGGTTTCCATACTGTATGATCCTGAAAGCTTGTCCGTAGCTGCTGTACAGATCTGGAGAGGCTATGCAAACACCTAGTAATCGAAGCCAGAGAAAGATGCATAACATTAGTGCGACTACATTTAAAATGCATTGAATCTAATGGACGGAAAATGGTAAGCAAGGTCACTGTGATCAATGCATTCTTTAACTGTCCATGTTACAAAATGAGTGGTTAAACTGATCAAATTAGTCGATATTGCAGAGATGAGGAAAGGCAGAGCTGGTCACGGCTTGGATGTGGGGGAGGAAAGACAGCTGAGGATCACACAAGACACCTAGGTCCCTGACTGGCTTGGTGAGGTTGAGTGTGCAACCATGGAAGTTGATGCTGCCAATGCCTGATGTGTGAAGACAGCAGAGGTGAAAGGGAGCATAAGAAGGCAGAGAGCCCTGATCACAAATGTTTAAAGTTATTTTTAAAAAGTCTGCATTTATAATCACACAATCTGACAGAGGCATTTGGCAGATCAAGAAAGAATGGTTTCAAGTCATTAAAAATTACTTGTCCCTTACCTGATGAGTTGCATTCTAAACAGCTAATTCCATACTTATTTTGTTTCATTTTTGCATAAAAAAGTATTATTTTCTTATCTATACAATGTGTTATGATGCCATTTATGAAATTGATTCTTAAACGTTCCAGTCCAGTAACTTTTAAGTCAACACCGGAGTTCATCATTCTCCTCATTAATCAACTAACAAATTCGGTTTCATAGAGAAGTAACTTTTGATGGCTTCATACCTGACAGCAGCTAACCGCACTTTGATACTAGACTCAGATAAGCCAGTGACAATGCGGTCCATCATAGTTTCAGTCTCGATTATCTAGAAGAAAAACGAACGTGGTATAAATAAGCAACGTAGATGCAATTTCATTGCATTTTACTGCGTATTTAAAATAAAACTGCAATCCACACAAGAATGAACAGTCACATTTTCCTGCAATGTTTCATTAGATTCATTCTTAAAAGACTGAAATGCTTCAAAGCAAACAATAGGTGTGTGTGTGTGTGTGTGTGTGTGTGTGTGTGTGTGTGTGTATATGACCCGGAAAAGGCAGGAAATGTACTGATCCATCCACCCGTTTCTTTTCTAAAGTGAGGATTCATATTATCATGTAGCCTGCGCTGCCTGCTGCACAACCCTGCATGCTTCCTGCCACCACAGACAAGATTTCAACAGGGTAACAAAGCAATCAATCAGCAAGTGGCCACCCATAGAGTCAAAACGACAGCAGCTCTGTCATTACTTGACAACAGCAGCTATTCCAGTAATGAACTGTGCCACTGCGAAGCTTGCTTCGATAGGTAACCACTCCTGCCCTGGACTGGATGGATACCCGAGTCATGGCTCTGTAGAGATGGTCAAACAAATCCACAACATCTTTTGATTGTTGTGTACTACAAGCTACGTTGCAGTCGTTTATATTCAGGCTTCTGGAAAGCCAGGGTGTGCAAAAGTCGCACTAATGCCATACAACAGGTTTTGGATAAAAATGTGAAATTCTGTGATGTGGCGGGGAAGGAGTAGAGAGAAGGAAAGGGCACTTATGTCAACACGAAAACATAATTTGATGAAACAATTCCCAAGCACAGTTTAAACAGCGCAGTGTAATATAGCCAGAGTATGGTTTCTGGGATCCGAATACAAGTGGTTTAGCAAATGCAGACCAACATGTTGTTCACTTATTTTGCTTGATGCCTAACACGGTTTGGCATGGTAAGCAATTAGTCAACTGATAACTCTAGGGTCTCTTTCAACTTCACCCTTTGCAAGTTCTGTTGAATCTATGGAAAACCTGTGGCTGTTTGTATTTCCAGCCCGCAATATCTTAAATTGCCCTGAACTGGTTTGTAAAATCCTACTGCTTCCTAATTTCAATTCTATCTGCCCCTGTCCCCAAACCAGCTAGCATCATTTCTAAATAATAATGCATGGATTTGATGGAGCGCTTTTCACATCTGCTAGACAGGACATACTGTAAAGTGATTTGACTGTGTATATGTCTAACTACTATATATTGACTCTGAAATTGTAGTTTTTATGTGCACTGGGAACAGGAGAGAATCTTTGTAATGGACCCCTGAGGCACCAGTTATTATCACCTCCCATTTCAACCAAGCTCTCAAATCAAGGAAGCTCAAAGGATGTTGTTCATAGACTTCTTCATCTGAATTTCAACATTGCAGCCTTTTAACTCACACTGTAATGACACATTAAAACAAAATCTATATAATAAAAACCCATAGAAAATATTGAAATTGCCAGTAAACATAATGCTGAAATACTGAGGCAGATCAGCGCAGCTGCAGAATTCGTCGAAGGGTATTCATGCAGGCTGCAGATCTTAAATATAAATGCGGAGGAATTTAGTGTTTTGTAGATAAGTAAAATTGATATGATGGAATTATATCATCTCAAAGATTAATACTTCAGGATAAAATATGCACCCGTTAAATCAAAATATGGTCATTAAATGTCTGTAAGTCACATTATTGTGCTCATGTTTGAAATATGGAGCTTTTAACTGTTTATTCATGTGTTTGCAAAATACCATCATTTGCTAATTCTAAAAGAATGAGCTCTCATGCTATTCTGAAACGTATACTGGCCAAATACCGCATTTTTAAATTCATATCAAACACAAAGCATAAAATACAGCAGCACCATAGCTGGTAGGTAAGTCATTACGTATTGTGACTATGTACACTTGAAAAGCACAAGTGAAAATGCCTCGGGTAAACCTCAGGCCTGTTGCATGCCAGGCATCATTAAAGGTGTTCTGAGCATAGGCATTCGGTGACTTCCCCACTGGAAGAAATTGATTCCTGAATGCAGCAGTTAGCAATTTTTAAATTCAGGCTGAAGTAAGGAAGTAAGGAAAAATCCTCGGCACATCTAGAAGTGACTTTCCGGCAGTAAACTGCACTTAATCTGTTCCATTAAAAGCCTCGTCAGTTAAAATAAATATATTCTGTTGACCCAAAGTTAGCTATCGAACAGATTACTTTCCCTCAAGGAGTGCCTATAATGAGCATCTATTCACATGGTCGATGTTCTTGTTAGTTCTGGAATATATTTCAGCTCTCTTGAATTTGCAAATGACAATCTTGTTTTCCAATGCAATTTGCTGAAATGGCTTCCTACATGAACTAGACAAGCAGCACCTCAACTTTAAATCTGGAAGCAGAAAGTTACTAAATGGCACAATAAAGATTTCCTGTAGCACAATAAACCTCATGAAAAATGCTAATTTACACTAGGATGCAAGCAGAAAATAGCAATTATAAAACATTTTTCAATGGGGAGAAGGGTTGCTGATTTGTCTTCCTTTACTAACTAGAAATATTTAAATTTTGCTGAAAGTGCATTAACTCCATTCATAGTATAAACTGCTGTCTGCCGCGTTTCACCCACAAATATACGGTCAAACCACTTTACAGTATAGTCTGTGAAGCGTTTTGAGACATCGAGAAGACGTGAAAACATTATCAAATCAAAGATTATTATATAATATAAACAAAATACTGAAGTTACTTTAATATAGGCCTTTCCTTTCTCCCCACACACCCAGCAGTTTCATTATTTTCTGCTCTCCTAGACTAAATGTTTCTCCAGTGAAAATACCAAAAGGCACAAATCCTGCTTCAAAGCCTGTACTTAAGCCAGGTTCCAGGTGCCCGAGCTGTTAAAATGGTTGGTTGTAACACCACAATAAGCATCAAGATTTTTCAACTCTCACTTCCCAGGTGGGAAAAGAGAACGTGCCTGGTTAGCTTTGTACTGTGCTGGGATAGGACAGTATAAACACATGAATGATTACTCCCTGCCCTCACAATGAGGGAATGTAAATGTAGACCAGTCTAGGGGATAGACTTGTTTATTTTGCTTCAATATGTATAGTTAAAGGTTATTTATCTCCAATTTAAAATCTAATTTTGAATCACACAATTGTACAATGCAAAAATACAAAATGATGTTAGTAAAGCGACTTTTATTCCAGGCGCTGGACAATCAGGAAATAGGACCCGAGCAACACGGGGTGAGAGGGGGGGGGTTGGGGCGGTGGGATCACGGAGGGTGGAGGGTAGGTGGGTGGCCAAAGACACGGTCAAAGAGAAGGGTTCTGAGATGTGCCCTGAAGAAGGCAAGGAACGGAGTGAAGCGAAGGGAATATGGGCTGGAGTTCCAGAAGATTTTAGAAAATGGACAGCAATACTCAAACAAACTGCAAAGAATTAGAGATGAGGAGAATGCACTATAACTTAGGACAGTCATTAAAGTAGTACACAATATGTCTTTTTAAATACTTCTTTGTTATTCATTAGTGCAAAGGAACTATATTCCTAAGCACCAGTTTGGACTTTACGGCTTAGTTGAACAATGAAAATATGAGCCATCAGTTATCTTAATGAATAATCAAAACCTTTTTAAAAAAACACTTTACCACTGTTCCATACAATGTTTATTCCAACATGGACTATTAATGACATCAGAGTTACCGCTTGAGTGCAGTTACTGTCAACAGTGTGAGGGAAGCAGTGATTAACTAGAAAGCTCAGGCATTGCATATTCATTTAATTCTTTCACACTGCAGCACAAACGCCAACCTACCTTCCCCTCAAAGAGATCATCAGCCCTCAACGTTTGTTAAGCAAAACTACCCCCCAAAAAGTTCATGTGCATTTTGAAAATTTGTGATTCGTGACCTGATTTTAGGCCAGAACCAGGATGGGCTAGTGCTGTAGCCAGAGGTCATCCGGCAAGACCAGGTTTCATATCATTGGTTTACCATGAAGCAAGCCAGATTCCCATAAAACAAATGCATGCTCCAGCGACCCAAACTCAGGTAGCAATAGGTAACTCTGAAAACAAGAGAGAGAGTTCCCAAGAGGTACTTTTCAAAAATTAAATATTAACACCGTAATTCCATAGCCATAAATAATAATGGTTTAAGAACTCTTAAAAAAAGATAATGAACACTTTAAAAAGCCTTTGTACCACTCTAATGATCAGTAATATTTTAGTCAAGTTGCAGACATAGAACTCAGAGTAGTTTATAAATGTTTGATATCATGTAACATGCATTATTAATTTTATTTTTAATCCAGGATACCATGACATTCTCAAGCTGCTCTGGCTTTGTTCTCATGGTTTAATGATCTTATCTTAACAAAGATTATGTTGCACCCTCACAACACTCTTCAGTATAACAATGTTACATTATATGTTGTATGGTAAATTAAATTGTGCAGTCGTCGGGAGATTTTTTTTCTCAAACTAGCAATGCCATCCAAAAAAGCGCAATGGCGTTCCACAAATATTCACCACAGTAATGAGAAAATACGTCTAAAACTGCAATTCAGAATTAGAAATAGATAAATGTATACAGGGTTGCGCACTGTATTCTATGGTTAATCAGGATGTCACAAACTCCCTAATACTGTACGGTGATTATCCTCCAACACACTCTCCAGTATTCATTATTCTCCAATAAATATTCATTATAAACATTTTAAATCACTAGGTTTTTCCATTACTTGAAAAACGTTTTTGAACAGTCACATTAGCATTGATAAGAGATTTAAATAACTTGCAGTTAGTACACAGTAGTAGTCACTGAAACCTTTCTCCGTGAGCTGTCCCAGAGGTCAAAAGTAACCTCTACAAATTAGCTCGAATTCGGTGCCATTAGGCGATTTGCTTTCACTTCAGTGTCAAGAATGGGTACAAGTACAATACTGATCATAGGTCAAGTTAAATATAATTCTTCAAATTATAATTATATTAACCTATTGCCAATACAATTCTTTGAATTCTAATAAATCAAGGGATCAGATTTTGCAGTCTTCCATGGAGGATATGCACAGGCAAAAAAACGTCCCATCTCAGGGGTATAGACTTCAGAAACCAAGGCAATTTTGTTGTCCTGCAATACAGTAAAGTAATGCTTAGAGATATTTGGGCTCCTCGTAGTTTTCATCTACAAATTTAGCATTCAAAGATCATTACCTGACCGATTTGCTCAGCATGTTAAAATATTGTGCTCTTGAACGCATGCCATATACCCACAACACAACATAGTATGAGACATTAGCTTTACTTTTTCTCCTGTATTGTTTTTTTTAAATGCAAGCATGGTGTACTTTGTCACAAAACGACATCATTTATTTGATGGGCTCATAGCACAATACATCTTTCTGAAGTTTAAGAGGGCAGGATTCTGTAGGCAGGAACAATCAATCAATTTAGTGGGCAGCGCAGCGCAATTAAAGTTGCTGAACAATTTATATGAGCAGTTAAACCAGTAATGGAAGTTCGCCCAACCAACGTAGTTTGACTTGAACAGAATCAAACCATTGGATCAGGGCAAAAGCTTCACAGTCAATATTGTGGGTTCCACCATCAACGCCTCAAGTGTACCAGATTATTTTCCAATCTGTTGGCAAATTATATAGGCGAAAATGGATAAGTTAATTCAGGAGTGAATTTCAGACCTTGTTGTTTTGTTTTTAAAATGTGTGCACAAAACAAGCACAATAATCCTCGCATTTGATATAGCGCTTTTCACACTCTTTTAGATGTCTCAAAGGGCTTCACACAATATACCATAAAGTTAATTGACCATATATTTGTGTGTCAAAACGCAGCAGTGAATTGTGCACAGCAGTGTCCCATAAATAGTCGTGGATTGGCCAATAGATTATTTGTAGCCATTATTACAATAATGTATTACAAATCCAACTGTGGCCCACCCTTGCCATTAAAGCTCCTCGCCCCAATCTCCTATTGTATCTACTTCTAGAGTAGATACAATATTGGATATTCCCAATATCCGGGAATACTGCATGAGGATGAACTGACAATACATACAGTTTGGGAGGCAGTTCTGAATGAGAGTAGAACAGATCAGGGATGTTGAGGAGGGTGGGATTCCGACACCTGAGGTGAAATGTTTAAAAGAACTCTGCATGCTATGAGGTAGCAAGTGTAGGTTACAACAATAGCTTCAGAAAATATATTGTGACGTGGCTAAATCAACTCTATTTTTTAAGTTTAGATTAAACAAATAATCACAACAACAACTTGAAAAACATGTTTCACGTTTGGGAAGACATCCCAAGCCATTGGACAGTCGAGGGGGATTTTGCCCCTGAGCAGGGGATTGGATTCAGGATGGGTGGAGACAAAGAGGGAGGGGGAGAAGATGACAGAAAAGGGTGGATAAAAAGGAAGATTTTTTTAGATGGTCCTTGAACGAGGCAAGGGAAGGAGAGAGGCAAAGGAACTCTGGGGGGCCACCTGGTGTGGAAAATGAGAAAACTATTCTATAGGTACAGTAATGAGTGAAAATAAAGATTTACAAATCAATAAAACAAATCTGCATTTAATATGTGTTGGCAATTGGCATAAAACCCACTGCAACAGAACAACAAATCTTTTCTGCGGGCAATACGACAACTGCAACTGAATATATTCAATTGTATCAGTACATATAAACTCGCAGAAATGGATTACTAAACATGTCTTAAGGGCTTTTACACCAATTTCCACAAGCTTCCCAGCAAGTTACCAAGTTCCTTTTGACATAAAAATAAACCTGACAACGAGAGCAAGAACTTTGTTTTTTTATATAGAAATAATAGCAATGTCTCTGTTCCTCTCCCCCGCAAACCCCAGACACTTACCGGCGCATCAATATTCTGGCCTACAGCTGAGTCCCACGAACCGAGAGTTGTATTAATGTATTATAGTATTGTACTTCTGATGCCCTGCACCATGACTAAACAAAATGTTAATCATTTCACAACAAGCGCATCCAATACTCAAATTACACTGGTGGATGGAAAATTCAGGCCCACAGAATACAGTATTGCACAAAGGGACTCTGACTATCAAAAGGGCTTTCACACTTGAAAAAAGTCACTTAAATTATGCTCCGTCGCAGGTACAATAGCCAATCGATCGTTCACCCTTAAAATCAGATTCTGAATTATCTGCGATGTTCACCATAAATCCTCACCTTTTTTTGTTCCCTCAGAAAGTGACTCTAGTTAAGTGGTTTGTCCATTCTAATTGAACAAAATCACATTTTAAGGTTAAACTAAAATAATTGCTGTGACCATTTCTAGATGGCTTTGACAGAACCTCATTCTAAGGTCCGATCCAGGCCAGATAGCGAGAACAACTTACTCCTGATGACGAGATTTATCTTGGGCACACTGTTCAGTTTCATAGACAAAGTCCACAGCACTGTTTGGTGCCTCGACCTTGCTCAATGATAGCACAAAGATAAGCGTCAATAAATCATGGTAATGTCACATTGTTGCAGTAAAATAATGCGCTTAGGTTGGGAATGAAGGCACATTACCAGAAGAATATGGGAGTATTCCAACACTGTTCTCCCTCACCATGCCGGGTACACACACACAACATACTCCTGCCTAATTTAAACTGAACTAAAAGTTAATCTGTAAGGTACTATTTTACTGGTTGATAGTTCACCTCACTAAGAACTTAAACCATATTTAGTTACTCAAAAGTTACTTGGAAGTAGTGTTTCGGTTCACTGTAGATTCAGAAAACAAGCTACCAGCAATATCATTGCACAAAGCTTTATTTACAATGAAACTTGCACATCAGCAACACAAATCAACACATCAGCAGGCCACAAATTAAAGTTGATACAGAAACAGAAGCTGAGTACTTCCGGTTTGCAGCAGGTAAGTAGGCAAGCATTTATATAACTGACATTACAGAACTACTGTATTACGTGAGTCAGTACTATATACTACACTTCACAGTGGTTTATATTACTATTGTTATGAACTCATGCAAAGAATGTAACTTAAGGATCCGGTGTAGGTTCAAACACAGGAAACACCAGCATTTGTCATTCCAACATGAACACGTCACAACTCATTTCTCTAGACAAAACGAGTCTCAATCCCATTCATTCTTCACATCTGTTTATGCTCTTTCGTAAAGTCACTGTTAATTCTCTTCACCTTCTCAGGTTGACGTCACTCCCTGCCTGTTGGTTGCCAGGACCGGGGGACGCCCTTCTCCCAGACTCACCTTCTTCCGGATGTCTTCATCGTTCGCTCCAAGGGAGGCATACAACTTGAACGCAGCTTGGCGAAGTTCATGAGCATGTTTGAGGTCATGGTCGAGCTGAGGAACAACAGGAAAGAACAGCATTTAAGAAAGATAAAAATCAACCTGATTTGTCCTGTCACTTGTTCATTAAACTTAAAAGGTGCTTAAATAAGCACGGCGATGAATCAAATTAAATCCATTTGACAAAACTTTTTTTTTTAATTGTCTGATTTTAACTATTTCTTTTCATGACATACCCAATATTTACATGCTCACCAGAAAGTCTGTCTGTTTTAATGTCACAATCAAGTTATTTACTGTATTCATTGTTTCACCCACAAAATGTACAGTATATACTGTGAAGCACTTTGAGACTTCGAGTACATGATAAGGCCCTATATCAACTGCAAGGATTATTATGATTATTAATTTAGAAAGTGAAAAAGCAAACATTGATTATGCTGCAAATTGTCCAGATGAAAACGTACCCTTTTTATATCTGTGATTGCACTGACTGAGCTGGGATATTTGAAGTAATCGGCAAGCATTGCAATGAGATGATCTGTGATGCTGGCAATTCTCTGCAATTCCACATCTGGTTCTATCAGGTAAGCCAGGGTTTCAGCCCCTTCCACACGCTCCTCCAGCAGCCTCTCCTTACTGCACATCCTGACCAAGCACGGGAGTGTCTGAACAGAGAGAAATTTTGTAAAGTTAATTAGGTCGCACACAACATCAAGAAGTCATTTCTTCCAAGGGCTAAGGCGTGAGAGGGCAGGATGGTTCACACTGAGAAAGTTTAGGGTGGGGCTTCTGGTCAGCACCTTGGGACGTCCTCCTGACGTGAAAGGCGTTATGTAAGTGTAATTTTGCTGTTGTTGCTGTTATTGTTGGAAATAAACACAAAAACTGCCCTCACAACCCCCTCGTCCCCCGAATCCTCCTCTCCACAATCGGCAGCCATGCCTTCAGCCAGTACGCCCTGAAACTCCTTCACCTCGCCCTCCCCCTCCCCATCTTCAAGTTGCGCCTGAAGACTTTTCTCTTCAACCATGCCTACAGTCACCTTCCCCCTCCCACCGGCTCGGCTTCGGGCTCTGCCATTGTTAAGCACTCACACCTGGAGTGTATAAATGCAAGTTGTTGGTGTTGTTGAACAACAGTAAAAACAGCTGGCTCACATGATAAACCTCTTGCCTCCGAGTTCGAAAGTTGTGGGTTTAAGCGCTACAATAGAACTGTGAATTCACAGGCATGGCTGATATTCCAATTCTGAACTGGTTTTCAGAGGTTCATTCATTCCAATGACAAGTTAAACCAAGATCCTGTCTGCCTGTAAAGGTGGGTCATTAAAATCCTACAACACTATTTAAAAACAGCAGGGATCTTCTCCTGGATAACATTCCTATGATACTACTATCCAAATAGAGAAGGAAATCTCCCCCCAGGGTCCTGGCCAATAATTCTCCTGAATGTATTGGTCAAACATGGCTGTTTGTACAAATTGGTTGAAATAGTTCCCTACAAATACACTCACTACACCTCACAGTGATCGCATTGAGATGTTTCAAATGCAAAGACTAACTTTCATCACATATTCTATCCTTGCAACTTCTTTCAAAAAAATGAAAAAAAATGTGAATTTTCATCTGAATTAAGAATTCAACATTAGAAATAGTGATCTTTTGTTTCCTTGTTTATCAAGCTCTCTGAGGCACCACAAGTCAAGGCGTACGCCATATAAATGCAAGTTGTTGTTGTTGTTATCATAGCACATGTTAACATCTGTACTCTCAAGGCAAATTGGGATTCTCCAACATGTTAATATTCCTGGTTTACTGAAGTGCACAAGTGCCCCCTACTGACCAACACAGGACTGATATTGAAAGCAAAAATTTTTTTTTAGCTTGAACACATTCCTGCTGATTTAAGGACCGAGCTTCCTGAAATAATCCTCCCGATGTGAAAGGCACTCTAGAAATGTAATTTGTTGTTGTTGTAGTTATGATATACCTTCACAACTATTATCCTCGACTATTGAAATGGAGTAAATATATCATGGAAATGTCATACTAACCTTTAAAACTATACTATTATCATCAGTCCGAATTGCTCCAGCTCTGCACATGTAAGTCAAACTGGAAAGTAAGATTGCAATGAGTTACATAAAAAAAGAGTCATTTTCTGAGTATCTTAAATTCCATTCATGAACTTAGTTAATTATGAATCAGACAATAAAGTTTTATCAACTGGGTTAACATCATCAAATAACTAATCATCTTCTAACAATTAGTGCAATATTCTGCACATTGTTGCAATCCAGAGTTCTAGCAGAAAAGCTCCTTCGCTTCAATTTAAAGGATAAATTGTCTCTTATAACAAGAGTGAAAGTTGCTATTTTAAGTGCAAGAATCATTTTATTACTATAAAGAGATTTATAAGAGGTAAATGTCATTGTTGAAAAAGTCTGAGTAGATACCATTTTGCAGATGTCAGCTGCATTTCAATAGGTTTATCCCTCTGCATCATCTTCACAAATACTTGGGGTAATAATTCTCCATCTACCAACACTAAAATCAGAAGAGCACATTAAATATACTGCTTTGAACAGATCCATTTCAATTGTCACAAAGTAAACATTTAAATTGGGCGTTAATCCTAGTGGAAAAAATACAGACAAAACACAAAAGACAAAACACAAGTGGACAGTTTTCGCCCCCAAAAACTCACCATTTACAAGAGTCAATGAAACCTGAGGATTTTCATAGGCCAATACTGAAAAGCATTTTAGTGCCTGCATCTGAACCTGTGCAAAAATTAAGAATCAAATTCTGTTAAAATGTGCATAACCGAAACAAGCTTAAAATTAATCTTAAAATTCAAAATGATTCCAAATATATGTTATGCACCAACATTAATCAAGAATGTGGACGATAAGACTAGATATTTATACAGAACCTTAGATGCAAATGATTTCCAGGTCAGTGTTTCTTCAGTACACTTTTTAAAAAAAAAAGTTAAATCCAATTCACTTACTTTGTATGAAGGTGACGTCAGTAGATGTGCAATATTCTGTACTGCACCATTAGTGAACAAGACGGCCTGGTGTTCTGGAGTCTGTAAAAAAAATGATTATTTTAACCTTTCTGATCCGGGAGAGGGGAAATAACAGAAGACACACAACAACTAATTTTCTCCTGGCTGGATGATACACATGTGAAGGATAAAACAAATGAAAAATAACTTTAATTTAGTCTTTAGCATTTTTAATCCCATCACTCATACAAACTAAATAAAACTGTTCTAAAATGGCATTTCCTTACAACTTAATGTTAAACTTGTTAATAAGGACTTTCCTAAGATCATCAGATATTCACACATACACCTTAAACTGTGGACCAGTTCCTCACACAAATGACATAATGCAATGTCAGATTATCTAAAAAGGTGGCATCTCTTTAAAGTGTCACTTAAAAGATCAACATATACCCTCAGACTATTTGGAGTGTCTGCGGTTAAAGCCTCTTACCTTGCAGCAGTGTGAGAAGATCTGGCAGATATACTCCTGTGTGTATCGAGATCGACTGAGTAAAGACATCAGATGAGGAACCACAGTAGCATCCTGTAATATAATCAAAACAAAGTTAAAGTAAGCTGTTAGTAAAAGAATAAGTGAATAGAACTCCAACTTCCAGCACAACATACATATATTATCTTTCCCCTTCCCTATGTTTCAAACCTTACAAGTTTAAGTTTATTTAAGCCTTTAGTTTAGAGGCACTATGGCATATCACCAACAATACTGGTTATAGCCACGTGCTAGAAATTAATGGAACAAAACTACATCAAAGACATTGCCTCCAACTGTCCGGAAGTGTTGGCCTCCTTCGCACCACTCTGCACAGCTGATTTCTGCATCTACGTTCTGTGGTTATACCGGTATATAGACACCAAGCTTAACACAACTAAATAGCACTGCTCAATCTTGCAGTGAGTTTAAGAACTTACTAAGACAAATCTGATATGTTTCTTCACCCATTAACTTAGCTCCTGTTTACAAGAAACAATAGTTTTGCTCTTCTATCAAGCAATTTGAATGTAGATGCATACATGTCTGTTCACATAAAATAAATGTCTCAACGCGCTCAATATCTTTGCACATTAGCTCAAGAAGCAACACGAGAGAGACCCTTTAGCATGCACAATATCTACGAGTGCATTCTGTATTCCTAAGTGCATCATGGAACTTGTCATGATCTATATATGCACACACACAGTAGAATACAGGTTTTTACCCCATTAGGTCTCAATTTCTGACCTAAGCAGAATGAGAGAAACTCTTTTCAGCTAGGGTAGTGAAAAACAGAAGCTGAAACAACTCATGTCACTTTTCTGAACCTATTAAGATTATTAGCGTTAACATCTAGTATTCATGCTTATATAAACAAGACTGCTCTGGCTTTTGTCACCTATTAGACCTCAATAAGAATGTACATTCAACTTCTTCCAGGCTCCCAAAAATACTATTCCCTTAGTCTCAGCATGATGTTCTAAGATAGTGAAGCCAAATGAATAGTCAGAAACATCCAAGCTATTTAAGCAATATTCTATTTGCTTTTCCCGCCAAGTCAAAGCCTCAGAATTGTTCATACAGAATAATAATTGATGTATAACATTAATGTGTGTTGCTTAACACTTACTGTATAAAGCACCTCCACTGGAGTCACAGGGCTTGTAAATATTGTGCGAAGACATCGAAGACAAGCCTCTATAAACTTCAGATCTGGAAGAAGAAGGCCTAGAGATATGTAAAAGAAAAGTTTTTTTTATTTCTAGGCAATGATTTCTTGCCAGAAAGAAATTATCACCAATTACAAGTTTCAGAGATTCATAATACCTCCTCCAGCATGTCTCCCCTACGCGATTGATAGTGACTTGGTTATTTCTGACATTTGTTCTTTAGTTCCCTGACCAGACCAGCCTTCCACATTCTGCCACATCACCCACTTTTTGCCCCAATCTTACTTCAAACGCTGGTGAAACCCTCATTCCTGCCCTTGTCGCCTTATGCCTCCCTAGATTTTTCCAAAAAACTGCTGCCCTGGCACCTGTATCAGGCTGCTCAAGCTCATCATGCATACAATTCACCTTACCGTTTATCCTGTGAAGCACTTTGAGACGTTTCGACAACGTGATAAGGTGCTATATCAAATGCATGGATTATTATTAGCACCCCAGTTGTTTCAGGTAAGATTGATTTCCACAGCCCTGTTGCAGATCAGAATGCTTTCAAGATCCTCACTCTCACTTTCTAATCAATTTAATGTCTGGCATCTCCCTCCCTTTCTGATCTGCTCACATCCTACTCCTTCACTCGTCTGGCTTGGACTTCTGAATCTCTCATTCCCCGCCCTCAACCACCGGTGGCCATGCTTTCAGCCACTATGCCCCAAATCTCTGGAACTCCCTGCCTTAATCACTGGTTCGCCCCTGCTTTGCCCAACTTCAAATCACACCTGAAGACTTTCCAATCTGTGGCCTGCCAAGATTCTGAGGCCAATTGTAAGCACTGCTATCATCACTCGAGGCTGAGGTGTGCTGCATGATCACAGACCACATCTTTCTAATCTTTAAGCCTCAATATTACACCATACAACACAAACGCCCATTGAGCCCATCATGGGAGCTGAGTCTAAAAAAAGATTGTATGAACTTTCTACCATTAATGCTTCTTTGAATGAGCATTACCTTGCAGTAATGCTGGAATTATGTGGCAGTCTAACAAAGACTTGACGTTGTTTTCTGTTCCCATTGCAAGGCTTCCCAACACAACTGCACATTCTGTTTTAAGTTCCACACTGGAAGCTTCCTGCTGTAGAAGGTATAGCAATCTACAAAACAGGAATACAATTACTTAACAGGTTCAAAATTATACAAATCTGAACCACAGTGCTCCAAAAACAATTTTCTACCTCCTGCAAACAGAAATAACTTTTGATATATTTATATATATTGCCCTACCAGGTAAACATGTTGAGTAATTATTGGCACAGGTAATACCTGCCAAGTCGGGTGACTGTTTGTAGGGACGTTTGACAGCGTTAAGCTCTCTGAGATGCCATCTGGCATGGAGGGTGCTATATAAATCGAAGTTGTTGTTGACAGCAATTTGCATGAGCGAGATCACCCAACCCCAAACTACATGTTGGATAAGTAATCAATCTGATGGATTAAACTACTCCACTTTACCAATTAGTATCTCTCTTAGTTGACATGAGAGGAATCAAAAAGCAGTTCATTTGGGATATTAAGACCACCGCCCTTGAAATAAAATGTTCAGATCCCAATCCGTGCTGAGTTACTCACTCATCTGTTAGGTCTTAAATGTCCCTGCGTTTTCAATCCTGGTCTCTGTCACGAGACCCCTGCTGGAAGATAGCCCGGGCAACAAAAAGCTTTAAACTTGGCAAAGAGGACCTTTTGTCTGAGTGATGGCTATTTAGTGCAGAACAGGATTAAACTGTTACAATACCTTGGCACTGCCCCCAGCACAATCAGATTGGCTTTCTGCTTGTTGTTCCCAATGACAGCATTTTTCATGTCGCTGTGAAATATAAGAGAAGTGGATCAATTAAAAAAAGCCATCTCATACTTGAATATTTCATCCCAAATTAATGGTGCCATTTCAAGAACCGGTGCTACAGTGTTTCATTTGAAACAAATACTCAAAAGATAAGACTTTGCAAATTATCATTGCCCTGCCCTTGAAATTAAATCTATCAATAAACTTTCGAGATCTATAAGCTTTCTTTGAAATATGGACTTTGACAAGCCTGTGACCAATGTCCCTCCTGAACCAGGCTCCGCGAGCCTATCAACCCATGTCCTCGCTGAGCTCCACCGGCTCACATTCTCCAACAGATCAAATTCAAGATCTTTGTCCTCACTTTCAAATCCTTCTATGGTCTTGCCCCACTCCATCTCTGCAAACAAATAGCCCTAACCTCTCCCCCTGCTTAACTAGCAAACCTAGGCTTGCTTCATATCTGCCAACCCGACATGCCAAAGAGCTTTCAGACATGCTGTCCACTCTCTGGAACTCCATCTCAGAGACCCTGAAAGGCCCTGTCATTGTAATAGGCGCAATACAAATGTTAATTGTTGTTCTTGCATCTTAAGCAAACTCTCTAGTGCAAGATTATAAAAATAAGGAATATTTTGATCTTTTATTAATGTAACTTCAGATGGTATATAGCTGGCATCAGTTCATATGCAGATGATTTGTAAATTGATTTCATAAAGTAACCCAAAGTGAAGAATGTAGCATCCTCATCCTAAAACAGTACTTACATGACACCTTGTAGAACCTTCTGGGGATCAGGATCAAATAGCCTGTCGACATAGTGACGACTGCTGGCTGTAACTTCCTAAAAATAAAGAAATAAAAATATTGGAAACATGAGCAGCAATACCATCAATACAAGAGGTCAGTTGAAAGGACCTCTGACTTCTCTTCCACACAACCCCCACTCACCCCACCACCCCACTCCAAACACACACACTAATCGTTTGCCTTTCATTAAGAACGAATGCCAGTGTCGCTTGAAATACTCGTTGATAAGAATGCCTATGAAACGACACCATCATATATATACCCAGGATTCCATTTTCAAATCAAACCCCCATGTTTTTCCCATTCTACTTTGTACTTTTTCTTCAATGTACAAGAACATTAACTATCCTGGACATGGATAGATAGCGGCAGAAGATGTCAGCCATTAAAATCAAAGCAAATTCTACTATTCTTGCAGTAAAAACCTCAGCCACACTTCGCTCCATCTTTTGAAAAATAATACGCAGGCACCAGATAGTACAGTACAAATGGTAACAATGTTTAGGGGAGAATGTGTTTCGAAAACAAATACTTAATTCCCATCAAATAATTTTTTTCTTCCAATGTACAATATAACAATAAGTATAGACAAGGGAGATTCTTAACATGTAACTCCATAAGGTTGAAACTGGGAACCATTTGAATACAGTTTATCCAATATTGCATGAGTAAGATTACGTATGCATTCATTGTGTCAAGTCAGATAAGTCAGCTCACTGGAGAAATGCTGACTGTGGAGCTTTCTGTTCACACATCAGGCAAAAAGGTTTATTTTAAAACTTTTTATATGAGAGTTTACATTAGCAATACAGGAAGAACATTACATACAACATTAAAAGATTAGTGGTATTCCAATTGTACATCAATCCATTGATCTACCTGCCCAGGAGTGCGTCAGTTCGAACATATTTTTCAGCGCATGGGCTAGAATGATTAATGGAAACCAAAGTGTCGTCATGCCATTTAAATACCTTTGCGGTCACATAGTTCCCACTCCTATTATTTTAGCTTGTATTTCTTCACGCCTATACTTACACATTTTCAATATTCGGTCCAACCAGAACCAGATTCACTTCCAATGTTTTCTTCTCATACAAACTGCTATTCAAATATTTCCCCCCAAATGCAATTGTTTCCTGTCAAGAACCTTTGTGTTATTTATAATACAAGCAAAAATCACCCATTCCTTATTCCATTCCTATTTTCTGACTATCATTTGCAGATTTGAGCCCAGAAATTCACCAGGCTTTTTTGCAGACGACCTTTATGACTCAATTTAGTTATTCCGTTCACCAGTAAACTCTATTTTACCTTCAATTGACTTATTTTCTGCTTTTGATTCCCAGAATCTGGTTTGATTCCTGCCACAATCCAGACCCCTTAACCATGTCACAATCCAATTCCTTGACCAAGTCCACATTACTACATTTTTTTAACTCCGTATCCAACAACAATAAATGACATGTCTATTGCGCCTTTCATGTCGGGAGGAGGCCCAAGTAAACACCACAAAGCATATTATCATGATTGCTATTACCAACTGTATTAACAGCTCTCACATTTTTACAATATACCAACTCTCAGACATAGATAGACACTGAATATTTTAAGTGTTTGAAACATTTCAGATCCACTTCATCATGTCAATATTTTTGCTTTCACTTTGACAACTGCGGGAATAATAAAAATGGAAGTTCGACTCAATCAGATGTTTAAATGGCAAACCAAAAAGACAAAGTAATCTAGTTTATCATCAACACTCAAAACACCAACATTAGACTATAGATCCAGGATAATTCCACAGATAGAAGTGGAAAGAGACAAACAATAAGAATTAAGAAAATTTGTTCTAGTTAGTTGGTAGGACTCTCACCTCAGAGTCAAAGGTTCTAGGTTCCTATCTTTGAGCTCACAGTTTGGGCTAACACTGATGCAATGTCTCAGAACCACTGCATTGACAAGAGATGACATACTTTGGATGAGACAATACACTGAGATCCTGTCTGCCTGTCCAGATTGATGTTAAAGATCTCATGGCACTCCAATAAAGGAGAAGGGGTTTATTGCTTCTTATCCTGGCCAACAATTTGCCAGGTAGAATTGAAATTTCACTTCATTGTTATATGCAATTGATGTGCACAAATGAGCTACCTCATTAATCTATAAATACCGTCACTAGACACTGCAGTGAATTTGTGAAGCACTTTGAGACATTTCATGTTTGGACAATGTTGAAAAGGCGCTATATTAAATGCAAGCATTATTAAAAGAATAATCATTGCGTTTGATATAGTATATTATAGATATGTATTATATATAATATATACTAGTATCAGCCCTCCCGTCCCTTCAGTATGTGCAAAACCTCTATGTAAGTTTTCTCTGCTATTATAGTCAAGTAATCTATTTTGGGAAATAGCTTTCCTGCTAATGGATCATTCATTGGAGTTCCCAGATGTGCAGCAATATAATGTCATCACAGGGTAAGATTTTCCATTATTAATAATTTAAGAAAACATTTGGTGAAAGATAGCATGAGCAGGCAAGATGTTAAGAAAATGTATTATATTGACTGTAACTGGATGCTCAAATTCCTTGGGTTTTTTTAATGCTGAAAATACAGCTCGCTCACTCTTGAATTCAATGAAATCGACCCAAAGTACAGTTGATATTCTGTGATTTCTTGAAACAAGTTTTTTTTGTGCAAAAGGAAACCCAGAAATAAAAACGGACACATCCAAGCCTGTCACCAGAAGTGTGCAGCAGGGACTATCAGTATGTGAAAGTACAAATTATGGAGGTGAGTGTCCCTTAGTAGCCACCTCAGGTGTCAGTCAGGAACTCAGCCAACTGGGATAGCCCAAGAGTGGCCAACGGTTGGGACCCCAGGAAGACAGAGCAATGCAGAGCCTGGCAGCCACAACTGTATCTCCAGAAGGCTGGAGAGGAACCTCAGACAGAAGACTGATGGGACTAAAGAAAAAGGATTGATTTGCTGTATGTGCTGAGATGATCTTCAAGGCAGCCACAGTTGGAGAAGACTGTGACCCTGACTTATTTCACATGTGCACAATCAAACAGGCAGTCACCAAACAGCAGAATACAGTACAACCTTCACGCTTGAATTAAAACACAACGTAATTCTTGAAACTTGGAAGCAAAAGGTATTGAATTTTCACCAATCTATGGAATCCCAAACCCTTGCTCAGTGGACTAAAATAACATCCAGAAAAGTATCCAGAAAACCCAACATACAGAATTCGTTACTTGAAACATACACATTTTTCATCACTGGATGGGCCTAGAACACATCCAAATAAATGCTGTTTCCCTATTCAGCCCCAACAACATTGTATCAAGACACAGCAGTATATCGGATACATCATGTGCGTGAAATTAAGTCAAGTAAATCCATTTGCTGTACTGCAAGATAGTTTTCAGCAACATAATTGTGTATAATCTTCTTTCTGACAAATTTACATGCCTGACAGATCAGTCAACCCTTAATGGCCTTGGATAGCTGATGAGTACAATACAGAATTTTTATACTATATTAGCAAATCTATTTCAAACCAGTTTCAAAGAATACAATTCCCTGGGCGTGATATCTTCTAACCATGGAACATTTATTAACCTGAACCTCTTTCTAGTAGCTTTACCTGAATTAAACGCAATAAATACCTTTTATTTGAATTGAATGTTACTCTGCTTCTTGATGGCTCATTAACAATAACTACCCTGGCAAATGCAATGCTACTTGAATTCACTGACTATTTTCCACATTACAGAACCTCAAATGTTACATGATTTAGCACAAGAACCTAATACAAGGAACATATATGTAATAAGTAAAACAAGAGCTTACAATTTTTTTCTGCAAGCTACCAAAACTTATTAGCAAGAACAGCATGATTTCAAAGCTTCCTATCCCTACTACTAACCGGTAATAATTCCTTTGGACCCTGGTCCAGTTCTCAGGGTCCCTCTATTGAGAAGAAATGCTTTAATAGATTACTTGCTACCCCTGTAGCTAAGCAGTAATGATTCCTCCCAAGAGATCACAGGAGAGATTTGGATGAAGTAGCTAGGCCCTTCAGCCCACATGATCTCATCCTTTCAGAATACTCTCATAATGTGCAAAGTGCTAAATTGGCTATGTGTGAAATTCACTTGTGTGGAATCCTGTAGCTCAGTGGTTAGAGTATTCTCCTTACAAACGTGAAACCTGTGTTCGAATCCAGGCAGGTCAGGGTGAAACCTTGGCAAATTTCCTTTCTCCACAGGACTAACAATAAGCCCTCCAAAAAGTAATTTTAAAAAATTGGTCATTTCAATTCACGACTGTTTGTGGGACACTGCTGTTCGCTATTGGCTGCCGGGTTTCGCAAATATTCCACAAATATACAGTCAATTCACTTTACAGTACATTCTGAGAAGCGCTTGGAGACGTCTAGAAGACGTGAAAAGCGCTATATCAAATGCAAAGATTAATATTAACACCCACCCTCCCCTCCCACTACAGAATCAAGCTGGTTTTCAAATGATCAACCCAACTCTGGTTCTGTGTTCCTCTACTACAAAAACAATCATGCTAACCAATATACCCAAGCAACTGAACAGCTGCTTCTCGATATCCAGTATTTATCCACTACAAATGCTCCGATCTGTCACTCCACCAATATTACAATCCCTCTTTCAATTGTATTAAACAGGTGAATTGAGCCATTAAAAAGTTTAACATGTGCGTTACTCAAGGAAATAATGTCCCCTCTTAGGCTGTATTATTCAGTGGCAATAAAAGTGCATTTAAGTATCGGCAAGTTATTACATTAACACAAGCTTATTACATCCACTGAAAAGATGGGCTCTACTTTCTAAAGTGCTGCATAAATTAATTCAGGCACACTCCCACCATATGGTTACTGGTCTATTTCACCACTCCTTTTCCTTACCTCCACTTTTATACTCAAGAGTTCTGTCATTTTGCTGTTCTGTAGATCACGAGATTGCAGGCTTAAACGACATTGATCACCACAAGGCCAAAATGAGCTTTTCTAGTAACTGGTAACACAAAATACATGATCCATAGTTTCAAAAAATGTTACTGAACAGCACAGTTGGCAGTGTTTTACCATTGTGTACCTAACTGTACACAGTGGAGAACAGAACACATTTAATCTAAGTCAAATTGAAAACATAGAAAACATTAGGGAAAACATGTGAATCCTAGTCACGCTAAATTCCGACTCTCCTCTGGTGCCCTCATAAAACCATCAATGCGTTATAAAGCCAATACCTTTTCACACTGATACAGCAGTCTTCAGAACAAAAAGGTTCTTGATATAAATAAATTGCACACCTCAATTAAGCAGCCACATGCTAATGCAAACACAGGATTCAACATTAAAAAAACAATAGGGCTATATATTATGACCTGCCCCTGTCCCCACAGAAATGAAAAAGCTTAGAAACACCTTGAAATTTTAGATGTCTAAACAGTTTCATCCTTAACCCAATAGGCAAATTGTAATATATCAAAAAAAACTTCATAGAAGTTCAGTTGTTTAAATGCATCAACATACAGTACCTGTAATTAATAAAATACTTCAATGTTACTCCAAGGAGCAAAAGCTACACTTAACAAACTTCTCTAACCATCCCACCTTAGAATCCTATCCAGCATTTAGATGTCTTAAACTCATGCATCAAACTGAAATGTGTTTGCCACAATTGAAATAGCTAAGCAAGCAGATCCGAATCGGGTCTATAGTCTCTAATTTTGTGCATGAATTCATTCAAACAGCAGATCATTGGAAGGGCAATGGCAGCAGATTTTATCTGTTACTCCTTTGGTGCTATAACTGCAAAATGACACAAAATTTCTATCTATAGTTGAAAATGTGAATACGATCATTTACCACCACCAATCGAAAAGATGGGATGGACTGGGAGCAGGGAGAAATGTTAAATGGTGCTTAAAGGGATCCTGACACAACGTAATCTGACCTCAAATCCAAGTTCACATGAGGATCATTGAGTCAGCACAATGTACAGACATCCAAACTAGGCCTTAACAGTCTTGCAATTTAAGCAATTGTTTATATGTCTTTCCACATGGTGAGGCTTCAATACCGGTGTATTTACTTGATTGTAAGTTTTCTTCATTAAAATGAACAGCCAAACTCAGGATGTGTCTTAGAATCTCTGAAGAGAAGTGGACCTGAAGTTCATGCTGTAATGT
This sequence comes from Hydrolagus colliei, assembly GCA_035084275.1. Classification (NCBI taxonomy): domain Eukaryota; kingdom Metazoa; phylum Chordata; class Chondrichthyes; order Chimaeriformes; family Chimaeridae; genus Hydrolagus; species Hydrolagus colliei. Next base: position 3,620,696 of record CM068747.1, on the reverse strand, counting down.
TAGGGAGGAAAAGGTTTGTGTGTTTGCACAGGTTTGTATGCACTTTTAGGTGACTATGAAACATTAGGGAGGGAAGTTCCTTCTCACAGGTACGGTAAAAAATTAGAGGCAGAGTGTTAAAGAGGAATAAAGTCAGAAACACAAAAGGGCTGAAACTGTGGTCAGCTTCACACTCTGCAATAAACCACCATAAAGGGGAAATTTCCATTAGCAGCCGATAACACCAAAGCCAATGCGTAGAACACCGCGTGGAATGTCAGCTTCAAAGGCTTTTTACAAGTCCCATTCCAGGCAAAGAGAAATTTCCAAGCCTAGGTGCAGGATACATGAGGACGTTTCAGTCTGGTGTAGATACTCGTGAGCATTGTGCTGGATGGGTAAGGCGACCCAAAAATAGAAGTGCCTTTTTGCCATGAATTAAAAGAATGGCCTTTGGATTGCATGAGAATGCCAGGTGTTCATATTGACGAAGCAACTCCTTCCTATTCTTGGTTCTCTACTGGTGTATCCCTGTCTAATACCATTGCCAAACATTTGTCATTGACCGTGCTGGGAGGAGGGATGTGAAGAGAAAGGGGAAATAAAGGGACTACTGTACTATCCTGTGACTTACCACTCTATCCACTTTGCCACAAGTCTTTCAACATAGTGTTTAAATTGTGAAAACCATGAAAATGTTCTGGAATTTCTAAACTTGTGGGGAAGTCAAGTTTCTAAAACAGGATTTGGAAATCATCAATTAATAGCACTTCTCCACCACCCACCCCAGGAGAAGAAGTGGCTAAACTTGTTCAATTAAATCTACAAAAGCCTTTGATCAGTCACATATCCATCCCATAAAAATGTGCGCTTGTCATCAAAGGTTGGGTAGTAAACATAGTTTTCTGATGAGATAATAAATTATATAATAGAATACTGCAAAAACAATTGGTCATTTCAATCCATTTGGCTGTCAGTCAATTCACTTTACCGTATAATCTGTGAAGTGCTTTAAGACGTCTAGAAGATGTGAAAAGCGCTACATCAAATGCAAGGATTATTATAGTTCAATTCAATATCCTTTAATGAACTGATCAACCATCTAACCCATTTAGAGTAATATTAGTTGGAGATCTCCAATGGTCCATGAAATAATAATAATAATTCTTGCATTTAATTTAGCGTTTTTTCACATCTTCTAGACACCTCAAAGGTCTTCACAGAATATACTGTAAAGTGAATTGACTGCATGTATATGGGCGAAACACGGCAGCCAATTGCACACAGCAGTGTCCCACAAACAGTCGTGGATTGAAATGACCAATTTATTATTATTTTTTGAGGGATCATTATAAGGCATGTGAAGTAAGGAAACTTGCCCAAGGTTTCACCCTGCCTGGAATCGAACCAAACCCTCTCACTTGCAAGGTGAGTGCTCTTACCACTGAGCTACAGGAGTCCACTGAAATTTGCAGGTTATGTAAAGTTGTGAAACTTAACAGACAATAAATAAGGTGGTATTATTTGCTGTGCTGGACTGCAATCAGAAGAATAAAATCCAAACATCACTAATAGTTTACATTTAAGACCAATAAAGCCTTAAACTCCCCCAAAAAAGCACATTAAGATTGAAGTTAATTAATAAAAGGTTAATTAAAAGTTTTCTAGGGCTTTCTCTGTGACTCAATGGGTAAATACACTACATAATTTAGTAATGAGCCAAGGAAAGATGTAGGTTTGGGACGTCCTTGGGACGTCCTCCTGATGTGAAACGTCCTCTATAAATGTAATTTTCTTGTTGCAGGTTTGAGCCCTGCTCTATGATGAATTAGTGGATCTCAAGACCTTCAGTCCTTGGTTTTAGAAGGGGGTGTACAGAGAGGAAAACTTTAACCAATATCCCCGCTCCCAATCATGATCCAGTCGCCCTGTTGGAAAGTACATATTTGAACAGTGGGTGCAGACAGCATCAATCTTCAATTGAAATGCCTCCTCCATCCTTGTTGATCCTAACCAAGCTCATGAAGAATGGCTTCTTGGTATCAGAGCAAATTATTATTGCATCTTCAAAGGATGAAAAAAGCATCAAATGGCCTTCAGTCACGAATAAACCAAATAAAATGGGGATGATAACAGCTAACTGCATATGCAAAAGGTTTTGCTAGATTGTTCGCACCTTGGAGAATTAAGTAGTCCAAAGACTCACCAAATTATTATTGTCTGGGCTTTGGGTTTATCTTAAACTTTACTATGGCAAGCTCGGTGGTTTTACCTGTTAAATCACCCTTGAGTTTCCAAACCTTGAATCTTGCCATCTACCCCATCCACTTTCTGGGATTCAATAAGTAGGGTGCATTCCTCCAAGGAAAGCATTGCAGAAAAGGGACCTTTCCATACAGCTCTAGAACTCAAGAGTCTGGTTTGGTTACTCTTAAGCATGGCAATGGATTTGCATGTACGCAGATTTGTACGCTAGGATTTGATGGCATGTACGCTAGGATTTGATGGCAATGATAAGGAATTTCACAAGCACTGAAAGCTAATTCTGGTTAATATTGTTGTTGAACGTCACGAAAGCCAAAATTCTCAATATTACCTACGATGTGATCAAAACACGCATCTTCAATGAGGATGAGAAAAAAATAGTTGTTTCAATGTAAATTTAGTCTCAAATTGTATCTCAGTCCAGTTTAACTAGACCATCAGGTTCTTCCAGCGCTTTGGGACGTCCTCCTGGCGTGAAAGGCGCTTATACAAATGTAATTTGTTGCTGTTGTTGTTTGGACAGATATCTAAACGCCTTGAACTTTTTCAAAAGGCTGGCAATCAAAAAAAAACTACTCCCTGCCCAGATTTACCACGATCTGTAATAATCAGAGCGTGTAGTGGTGGGGGGGGGGGGGGGGGGGGCAAGGGACACACGCAAAGAAGCTACAGCATATACAGTACTTGTCAAATAATAGTGATGATGAAATCCTACTCCTTTTAGGAAGGAGTCGCTGTAAATGATCTGAGTGAACGTAGATCCGCAGTGACTTGAGGGCGAGTGAGATACTGTCCACAGGCACCCATTCAGTTACAACAGACAGCAGCCAGCCACACACACACACACACACACACACAAATACATGTATTTATTTATTTTGGGGGGAGGGGGAACACGATTCCACGGTAATGGGGGGGAATTAAAGCAGTTCCTGGCAACATGCAGGCAATTCCAGCACCTGGGCAATTCATTAACACCTGACCTCTCACTGACACTGACGCCCCGCGCAGGGCTTCATATGGGGATTGCTGATGGTAGAGAGAGAGGGAGGGAGGAAGAGAGAGGGAGGGGGGGAAATAACTAACAGCGGGGCCCAGGCCGGGGATATGAGCGATAATCCCGGAGGGGAGGAGGAGGAGGAGAGGGGGGGGGGGGGCATTAAACCAACAGTAAAGCCGCGGGGTCCAGTCCACAGTCTCTCCCGCCTCTCCTCCTCTTCCTCACACTCACGGTCACACTCTCCTCCCCCGCCGTCGCTCCCTCCCTCCCGCCCTCCCTCTCTCTGTTTGGGGGTGTGGGTGTGAGTTGCCGGCGGGCGGGCTGGCGGGCGGGCGGGTTACTCACCGAGAGGACGCTCATCCGCATCGGAGCCTCCAGCAAACACGCCATCTTCAGCCGCCAGGCCCGGCCCTTCCCGCAAACCCCAGGCTCCGCGCCGCACTTTCCACACCGTCTCAAAAATACATCTTTTTTTTGTGTGTGTTTTTCTTTTTTTTAAAAAACAAACGAGCGTGATATCGATGTTTTTAAACGGATCCGGTGTCAGTTCGCGCCGCTTCACGTGACGACTCTCTATTTTTTCTTTCTTTCTTCCATACCCACTTCCTCTCCCGCAACCCCCTCCCCGACCCCCAGACTGTCGAAAGTGCGACTTGGAAAACGACGTATTTTCTTTTCACATGATCCAACGACTGCCTCGCCTGCCGCCTCGGCGTTGATTCGTCACCGGCTGTAAATCCACTGAAACACAAACATTTAGAAGTTTTAACTCTTTATTAAAAAAAATTCAACATCAAGCTTTTTTTAAAAAAAAGTGCATTCTTCGCCCTGGAGTTCGGGCTGACTGGGGGGGAGAAATCGCCGATACATTTTTTTTCTCTCCTGCTGTCGAGCGTGGCGAATGGTAACCTCCCTTTCGTGCCGCCACGTTTACCTGAAGGGCGGTGGAGCGCACGCGTGGAAAGCGGCCGTTGGTCGCGCGCCGGGTTTATATCCCGACCCGCTGCCGCCTCCCAGCCCCGAGCTCAGCCCCCCCCCCCCTCCCCCCCCCCGCCTCAGCCCCGAGCTCAGCCCTCCCCCCGCCTCAGCCCCGAGCTCAGCCCTCCCCCCGCCTCAGCCCCGAGCTCAGCCCCCCACCCGCCTCAGCCCCGAGCTCGGCCCCGGACATCACACAGGTAAAGGAGCCATGGTGCTGAAGAAAGGACGAGCGGGTTGCGCTTGTAGGCTGAGTTGAGGAGGCGGCTCGGCCCTAACAAGACATGAATGGCCTGTTCTGATGTATACTAAACGAGACGACCTTCCCCCCCCCCCCCCCCCCCCCCCTCCCCCCTCCCTCCCCCCCCTCCCTTCTCGCTCTGTCTCCCGGCGAGTGCAGCACAAGCCGCAGTCACCCCGAGCCAGGCCCTGAGGGAGGGGGATGGCCTCTGATCAAGGCATTGGTCACTGCCCCTCATTCCCACCGATCTGTCTGTCTGTCTGTCCATTCACGTCCTGGTGGGGCAGAGGAACAAGCGCCCACCTCTCACTGGGAAAGATCTGCCCTTTTATTTGGTGGGGGGGGGGTGGGGAGAGATTGGGGGTTACAGTGGGAGGTGGTTTAATGTCATTATATACCCTCCGCCTCAATTTCTGTATTCATTCTGTAAAACGATGCTTTACGGCCCCAAACAATCTTGGCACCTTACTGTGCTCTTATTTTTCATTCATTTGTAGAATTAGCGAATCAGACCCCGAATGCAGGCATTTGCTTGCCCGGTGGGATTTAAAGTAAGTTATTGAGAAAGAAGTTGTCCGACACTCTTCAGTTTAGATTTTTGTTCCCGTATTAAAGTACGTGTTATCCTGGTTCAATATTTCTGCGTTTTGAAGAAATGACAAAATCTAAAATGTGCAGAGTGGGACATCAGATTAAGCTTCTGTTGATGAAGTCTGAATTAACATCTATAATAATAATAATCCTTGCATTTGATATAGCGCTTTCCACATCTTATCAACGTCCCAAAGCGCTTCACAGAATATACTGTAAAGTGAATTGACTGTACATTTGTGGGCGAATTGCGGCAGCCAATTGCGCACAGCAGTGTCCCCCACACACAGTCATGGATTGAAATGACCAATTTTATTATTGTGCTTTTTTTGGAGGGATTATTATTAGGCGTGTGGAGTAAGGAAACTTGCCCAAGGTTTCGTCCTGACCTGCCTGGATTCGAACACAGGTCTCCCCAGCTTGCAAGACAAGTGCTCTAACCACTGAGCCACAGGAGCTCCATCTGTATTTATAAAGGGGCCCAAACTTAGTTGATATGCAAAATTGCAAACTACGTAAATACTCGGGTAATAAGAACTAATATAAGAACTAAGAAGAATTATTATTACTGTTTGAGATACTGTATTGTAGCAATTTTGGAGTACTGTACACCTCTATCTATAGTTGGCTCCCCATCACCTGGAGGATTCAATTTAAGATCCTCACATACATTCAAAGCCCTTGCCCCACCCTACATCTGTGACCTAACCCCCTACCAACCTGCCTGCCCCCTTCGCTCAGATGGCTCCAGCCTGCTCCACATCCCCCGACCCACCCGCCCCAACATTGGCGCGCAAGCCTTGAGCCACTTTACCCCCAACCTCTGGAATTCCATACCACAGTCCCTCTGCCTCGCCCCCTCCCTGGCCTCCTTCAAGTCCCGCCGCAAGACCCTTCTCTTTGACGGTCCCACCTGTCACCCCAAATCCCCCCCCCCCCCGCCCCCCCCTTTTCCCTCCACCCCTCCCCGTCCCCAGCTCGGGTCTGAAACAATGACTGTCCAGTGCCTTGGGACATCCTCCTGATGTGAAAGGCTCTGTGCACAAGTGTAATTTTGTTGTTGTTGTATGTTAGATTTTGGTTTCCTATAATCTGAGGTTATGGACAATTAAGGAAGATTAACTTGTTCAAGTCTTTTGTCACTGGGGGGGTTTGTATTCCTATAAAAATGATTGTATTCACTTCCTTCTGACATGAAAGGCACTCTATAAATGTAATTTTGTTGTTGTAAGTTACCCTTTGTGTTTTCTTCATTTTTAGGATTTGTTTCGTAGACTACTGTATTTTGTTTCAGTATATATGGACAAATATAGGCAACATCTTGAAGTATAATTGCATAATTACTTTATTGTAATAATTTACCAGTATTTTTAATGTACAAGTTTTGGTTCCATTTTTTAAATGAACTGCTAATTTTTTTAACCCGTTTTTATATTTTTGTATTTGCATATTAATCTCTTAGTAGGCTACTTTCACTGAGAATAAGAGACAAAGCTATTTTGTACATTCCTATAAACATAATTGAATTGATAAATATTTGTTTTTAATTTCAGAGTCTATGGTAGTTTAATTAAGTGGTGCATTGAGACATGAAGGTGCTTAAATAGGACCCAGGAAGGGAGATTTCGCCTAAAGACACCAAGCTTATTGGAATTTACAGTGCACTCTGTTACACAATTTTTACAATGAAGGTAGCAGTAGAAGGTTGTTGCCATGGTGAACTGGACAAAATCTATGAAAGCATTCAATTTTTGGAGAAAAAGGACAATGTTAAGGTGGACCTCTTGTTGTGCTGTGGAGATTTTCAAGCAGTCAGGAATGAAGCCGACCTGAAATGTATGGCCGTACCCCCTAAGTACAGGCAAATGCAAACTTTCTACAAGTAAGTAGGCATTCAAAGTAAATTTTGTCACATCGCCATTTCGGTTTTCCTTTTCCTTTCTAACCACAAGTCTCATTAATTGTTGATAAATGAATGTTGACTCCTACTCAGATACTGTTTAAATGTTCGCTGTTGCAAGGATTTCCTTTTTTTCTTACTTTATGCTGTGTTGAAGGACAAATATTATAGCTGGCCCAATGGGTTTTCGATTGCTTTGTATTCAGTGCACTGTTGGTAAAATTGTTTAATTGTTTCACACAGATATTACTCTGGAGAGAAGAAAGCCCCTGTTCTCACCATCTTCATAGGAGGCAATCACGAAGCCTCTAACCATTTACAGGAATTGCAGTATGGAGGATGGGTTGCACCAAACATATATTATCTTGGTATTTAACCAACCTTTTTAAAAATCCAAACTTTTTAAATGTTTTCTGAATGTTAGAGACTTCAATCCTAAAGTGATTTGTGTTGATATTACAGAGTTGCCTGTCAATTTGTCCAAGATTTATTGCATTTGTAATAGGGGCCTTCATGAGTTGGGGGTGGGGGGGGTGGGGGGACTAATAAAACTGGGGGACTAATGAAAATCTGGGAGCCAGTGTAGTTATAGGGAGTTATGAACCTGAACTTTTTTTTTTTTTTTTTGAAAGTGGTTTATCTCTGAACATGAAGGAAACCATATGATTAATTGCTGCTTGGAAAATGTAATGGGTTTGTCATTGTGTTGCAGGCTATGCTGGTGTAGTGAAGTACCGTGGCACACGCATAGGGGGCCTTTCTGGTATTTTTAAACCGCACGACTACAAAAAAGGTAAGTGTTGTTTTCTCCAGAGGGAGTTATGTAGATTGATATTAATACGCCTAGTTTTTTCACTGTACACCTGTAGTGCTCTGGGATGCTATTCTGTGAGGGGCACTATATAACTGCAAGTTGTTCTTCTTGGACTGGCTACTGTTTTTATGCAGGAATCGATGTACCAGTTCAGCATCATCAAGTCACCTGGGCTTTCCTGGAGGCAAAGTTTAACTGCAAATTGATATGATTTTTGGCCTGTGAATTTAGTACAAACATCTAATTATATGAAGCATTCAAAATCAACCAGGTTTTCTTAGGCTGCTGGGATTTACCCCAATCATGATTAAGACTGAATTAAAGGTTGGATTTCACCCTTTTAATGGATTGCCTATTTATTATAGTACCAGAATGGGATGAGGACATGGCTCGATTTCAGAAGCCTGTCGCTGCAAACATTTGCACTTTTATAAACAGCGAATCCGTGGCGTATTGAACTGAACAGATTTTTTCAGGATTGAAAACCACTTGCCCTTCAGTTTGTTGTGTCGCATTCAAACATTTCTCTGATTTATTTACTTTAGGTCATTTTGAGTATCCACCATATAATCCACAGACAGTGCGGAGTGCATATCATGTCAGAAATATAGAAGTGTTCAAACTAAAGCAGGTGAGAGAATAACCTTGCTAGTGTTGTTGACTTATTAATTGTGATTGTACTACCATCCAGTTTCACTTTGTTTTCAGCTTGTACTGCTGCTCATGTCTTAATCTCCGTACTAACACGTATATCAACAACGTTTATACTCTGATTTTAGCTAAAACAGCACATGGATATTTTCCTTTCGCATGACTGGCCTCGGGGTATTTATCACTATGGTAACAAAAACCAGCTCCTTAAAAAGAAGAACTTTTTGCGCTCGGAAGTGGAGGCCAACACCCTGGGCAGTCCTGCAGCCACTGAGCTTCTACACCATCTCAAACCCTCCTATTGGTTTGCAGCGCATCTCCATGTGAAGTTTGCAGCCTTAATGCAGCATCCGGTAAGAGAAGGAAATGCACGGGATGAATTTATTTTCGTTGTCGTCTGGATGTTTCGTCAAACCATTGCACAACTATCTTGTGGGGAGTATTATATGTACTTACTGTACTTACTGGCAAGCCTATTTTTTTTTACCAAGAAGGAACCTTTTCACACTTTTTTTTGAATATATTTTACAGAAAACTGCTGGTGAGCAGCTGCCTAAAGCAACAAAATTTCTAGCTCTGGACAAGTGTCTCCCTCACAGAGACTTTCTACAGGTTAGGATTATTGTATTGCTATAACGCTTGATATTCATACACTAATACCTTTTAATGTTTTGAATTTTCAGTTAGCAGATTAATGTGTGGCTAGGAAATAGAAAGATGTTATTTGTGGAGTAGATTCACAATGCAGAATAGTTGAACAGTAAGACTTCCTAAATCTTTATTTGTTAAAAAAAAGTAGATTGAAAAGAAAGTTCTCTGTTCTGTTTTAATGTCCTTCAATGTGTTTCATGGTTTTAACAGTGTATAAGTGTGACACTAATCCTCATCGGCATCTTTGAATTTTTATCCAACTTTGGTTCTCCTGTCTGAATTCAGATAGTGGAAATCGAGCACGATCCTAATGCTTCTGACCATCTTGAGTATGATCCTGAATGGCTGGCCATTTTAAAAGCAACAAATCATTTGATTAACGTCACACCTAAAACGTGGAACATGCCAGAAAATAACGGCCTTCACGCAAAGTAAGTCCAAGCAATTTCAAAAGTTTTGTTTACTCTCACAAAAAGTAGGACGTGTATCTGTTTTTTTCTATAATGTGGCCTTTTGGGATAGAATTGTAAACTTCCACATCAAAATAGTTCATTGGGTCACCTAACTGTGGACATTGGGTAAGAGAAGAGGAGATGGGGGTGGTTGGGGGTTGCTGTCCTAGAGTAAAAGGCTTGAAGAGAAGAAAAAATAGGTGAAATACGCCTTAATGCAGTCTCTTAAGGTGGAATTGTTTTTTAAAAACAGATCAAAGTGAAGGTAAATAGTGCAATGGCTTACTTACAATATTGTAGCGTATGTGATGGATTCTTGCTTTTGATAGTTTACATTACTGTTTAGAATATGTATTTGTATTGATCCAGCTTTTTGTTCTTAATTAGGTGGGATTACAATGTGTCAGAAGAAGACATTAAAGAAGCATTGGAAGAGTTTAGTCACGACATCCAAATTCCCATCAACTTCAGCCCCACAGTACCCACGTATGATCCAACAAACCCACAGCGATCGAGAGAACCAGTCCACATGATCAACCCTCAGACCACAGAGTTCTGTGCCACTTTGGGACTCACTGATCTGAATGCTAAAGTGAAACAGATGGAAGATGAAGGTCTTCTGGAGGGAGAAGAAGAGGATGATATCGACAGTGCTGATAATCCAGAGGAGCCCAGCGATTATACCACAGATACTTCTGGACTTTCTTCCTCCATCAATCCAGATGAAATAACACTGGACGATGAAGATGACGACAATGGGGATCTCAGCACTCATTCAATAGAGCCGTCGCCAGATCATCCCTTTACAGACTCGTCTGCAAATTTTTCCGATGTACGCGATCTCCCTGATTCCATGATGGTGTCGTCTGACGAGACACAAGATTCAGCGACTGAGGAACTGGACAGGTCTGGGGACAGCAGCCTGACTGAAGGTGAAGGAAAGGGCACGTACACCAAGTCTCTCAAACGAATAAGCAACGAGCACGAAAATGGAAGCAGTGGTGTTAAAGTCATTAAGAGGCGCAACCAGAGTATATACCATAAACAGAGCGATGAAAATGAAGACCAGGAATGATTTTAGAGACTGAAAATGTACTGAACTTTGAGAGCAGCAGTTTCTCTAAACTATGAATCTTCAAGATTATATTCTGGGTGACTTTTGTTGATCAGGGTTTTTTTCTCCTCTAAACGTCTTATCTGTTTCAATCAGCTTTTATTAGTCAAAATGTCCAAGGCATTTAGAATAACGCTTCATGTATTTTTAAAGGTATAAATAAATTTTGTGTAGGCTAGTCCTCTAGTATTAGTTGACTTCGTTAGCATTAGAATGGTACATGTATTTGTGTATTTCTCATTTGTTTTATGTGACGCAAGCAACTTGGATTTAATTCTTAACATCCGTCACACCAGTTGTAGCCAGCGCTCCACTGGTTCCCCATCACTGAACAGATCGATTTCAAGATCGTTTTCAAATCCCTTCATGACTGGCACCTCCCTACCTCTCTGACCTGTTTCCCCCACGACTCTCTGGCCGTCTGCATGATCTCGTGCCTTCCACCATTGGTGGCCGTGCTTTCAACCGCTACACTCCAAAACTCTGGAACATTCTTCCTCTTATCCCTACACCTTGCCACTTCCTTCCCCATTTTTGGGTCACGCCTGCCTGAAGACCTTGCTGTTTGACTGTGTCTGCGGTCACCTCCCCCCAGCTCAGAGATATGCTGAGCCACTATAAAGCACTCTGGGACACTACGCCGCTTGAGGGGCGCTTTATAAAATGCAAGTTGCTGCAACATTTGTAAGACAAAGCTAATCAAAGTGTCATTACATTTAGAAAAGTTGTCACTTACACTTGCTCATTCAAATGATCGTTGAAAAACAATAACAAGATTACACTTGTACGTCAGGAGGCGCTGAAAAAGATCAAGCTGCATTTTGGGGGGGGCGCGGGGGCGGGAGGAAGAATCGATTTTTAAACCAGAGGAAAACTTGTTCAAAAGCTGGGGTGCAGTGGAGCGGTTGAGCTGGGAGCTTATAAGATGGAATATTGATTTGTGCTGAATTAGCTGCAAAGTTACCATTGGCCCCAGAGACCGTGGGCTGTGGAAGAAAACAGTGTTCCTGATCCTGATTGTAACTCGCAGACACCTGGAAAAAGTATGTAACAGTGGGAATGGGGGGGGATTGGGCTCAGCCATAATGCAATTCTGAGACTGACAAGTGAGACTGACTACTCACGTTTTTGAAGCGCATCACGGCTGCGCTCACGGTTAGCGGCTGGGAAATCACGAGGCAAATCAATAAAATGCTGCACGATATTGTGCTTTTCCTTTGGGTGTAGCCAGTATTTTTGAAAAGGTTTCTATTTTCTTTCCCTGCTCTCAAAAAGTATTTATATGTATACTGCAATCTGTTCTAATGTGTAACTTGCAGGCAATGTAAATGGTGTAATTAAATTCAGTGTCGGCATTTCAAGCCCATTTTGTAAAACTAACTGGAACTTTTTAACATTTTAAAAGGAGGGATGTGGCTGTGTTATCAAACAGAAAGCTGCTCTACATGTAGGTTGCTCCTAAAGACAATAATTTTTTCTACAATTTAGTATACAATGGGCATCAGGATCTAATCAGGAATTGCACAGAATTTTAAACAGTTATATGTTCATTCATTAACCCAGGGTGATCTAACCTTTTGGCTGCTGTGGGGCGGATTTCCTATTTGAGAAAGGTCTGTGGGCCGCATCCAGCAGCAGGCCAGTTCATCGGGAGATATTGTCCAGCCCCAGACCATTTTCCAACTTCCACTCCTTCCCTTCCCTGGTGAACGACCTCCCAGGGCATTAGCAGGAGCCTATGGTTGAGAGAACACAGCGTGAAGAGTGGAAATAATACTGCAGTCTGTCAGGAAGGCAAGTCTCTTACCAACCACTGAGTAACTTAGTCCTGCTGCTCAGATAGTGAGCCACCCAGCTAGTGGGGAGGGCTTGAGGGGGGGGGGGGAGAGGGGAGCTGCTTTGAGTGTGAGGTATGGTCGGAGGTGGTGATGTGATGGAGGTGGAGGACAGTGGTCCTGGGCAGGGACTAGATATGGGGAAGGAACACTTGGGATCAAAAACCTGATGCCCATTGTTATGCTTAAGCATATCAAAACCAGACAACTGAGAGATCTTCATTGCAAGGAAATTTCCCTTTGTCTAATAACTGCAGGGCTGATGATACCAAGGGTTAAAGGGCTAAATTATGAGGACAGGTTCCATGGATGTAGTCTGTATTCTCAAGTTCAGGAGGTAGATTAAAGTATTTAAAATGATAAGAGTTTTGATAGTTTTTGACAAACTTTCCTCCGCTGGGGGAATTCAGAACAAGGAGGCATAATCTTAAACTGAGAGTTAGGCCATTTAGGAGTGATATCTGAAGCATTCTTACATGCAAAGGTAGTGGAAATCTGGAACTCTCATCTAAAAAACTGGATCCACTCAAATTTTCAAGACTGAGGTGGATAGATGCATGTTAGGGTTTGTTGGACTCCCATACCTATGTTCCTGTGAATAGAATGTGTACTGTCCCTGTACACTTTGTTCATCTGAGTCTTTCAGGCTCTGTTTTGTCAAGAGCTATGTCTTGAAGAGCCTCCGAGTGTGGGATAAGAGCTAAAACCGATCAATCAGCTTATCATTGTAAACACTGTCTGATGTGCTTTCTGCTGTTCCTCCAGCTGGGATCATTCTCCTTGTTAAGGGTTTGACTTGAAGGTTAATGGGAAATAAACAAAGTGAATATCAATTTAACACAGCAGAGGGCAGGTTGGCAGAACCATTTAAGAATCCAATGTACAGTACTAACATTTAAAAACTTTTTTTTTAAGAGGATAAGAGTTCTGCACTTTACATCATTTACATCAGATATCCTTAACCCTTAACAGATTCTTCATTGCAGTCCGAAAACAGTTAAATCAGTTAACTTAATCAGTTAAGTGCAAAAAACCTACCCTCAATCCCTCCAACCCCAACCATTACCGCCCTATGTCAAACCCTGCCCTTCCTGGAACGTGTTAATGCCAACCAACCCCGTACACACTTCTCCCTCCACACCCTACTTGAACCCTTCCAGTCCGGTTTCCCCCCCCCCCACCCAGAATTCAGTACTTGTGAAAGTCACAATACCCTCTATCTGTGATTTGCACTCCCTCTGCCTCCTCGACCTCTCCACCACATTCAACAGTTGATCAAGCCAACCTCCTCAACCTACCCGACCTGTCCTTAAAACTCTCCGAACCCTGATGTAACTTAGGCATCAGGTTCAATCCCCAGTTATCCTTCCTTCCCCACATCCAGTCCTTAACCAGCACTGCTTTCTTCCACCTCTGCAATATTGCCCATATCTCACAATACCTCACCCCAAACGCTGCAAAGACTCTTGTCTGCTCCACCATCGGCGGCCGTGCCTTCAGCCACTACACCGCGCACCTGAAGATATTCCTCTCCTATACGGTCACCTTCACCCTCCCCCTGGCTCAGCCTCGGGCTCTGCCATTGATAAACGCTCTGAGGTACTGCCTAGAGTGGAGGACGCTATATAAAGTTGTTAATTCATTCCACACATTACAAGGTTTTGGTTATGTGTTTATTCCAATAAAATGACAAACAAAAACACCTTTACAAAGTTATTCCCATTGAATTGAATCCCAAGAGATTAGTAGTGTGTTATAGTGTTTTTTTTTAATAATCTGCATTCTTAAGAAATAGCATTGTTTTATTATAACTAGTTCCAACATTTCTCTGCTCACACTCCCCTCCCCTAGACAAAAATGAGAAATGGAAGCTAATCTTATTCCTTCAGGGGAAAAAAATGAGCAACAGAAATATTTTTCAACAGAAGACCAATTAATGATGGCATGTCAACTCTGCTGAAACAACCATGTTCCCGAGGCATGATTTACAACAGTGATATTTGTATTATGTCTTTTAGCGTGTGGCTTAAAGTTCAACAGCTCCGTGCAAAGTCATCAGTACAATACTCACTATGTAAATGCTGTTATTGAAAATAATATCTAGTTCCAAGTCGTATCCGCTTTCTACCGTTTACCAAAGAACTTGCCAACCTGCGCCTCAACTCTCCAGGATTAGGTAGGAAGGAAGAGTGCGCGCTCGCTCCATAACAGCCAAACAGAAACCAATACGTGGAACTCTCAGGGATTTAGTTTTAGAGACACTGGAAACATTTCTCAGCTATTCAGTTTTAGTTTCACCAATCTGAAATTAAATTGAACCACATTCTGTTCTCTAAAGACTATCAAAATTAGTCATTGCTATGAATAAGCCCTTGAATGATAATTCAGCTGGGTTGTAATAAAATAAGAAAGATATGGGGGAGAGGAAAGAATCTTGTAATAATACCAGTAATGAGTAATACCAGTACTGTATAATGCAAGATGTTTTGGAAGTAATGTTATCATAGAAAATGTAAGATTACTGGCTGAATTCTGTACAACTCTAAAAGTGCGAACAGCACCACCTTGCGATGCTTTGTAAATGTTCAAAATCTAATTGTTTTTCAGTAAGTTTATATTTTCCTCCATCACATTGGTGTGGACCCAGATTTGACCAGCTCAGCCTCCCCCTACAGGAGAAGCAAAGCTAAAGTTGGACAAGGATCATTCCATGCCAAATAAAACTCATAGTAACAGGGGCCTGGAAATAGGTTGTTCCTAGCTAGCCCTTTTATCTGCATAAGATGTCCAGCCGAGCAAGGCAACAGGAAGACCACAAGGGCAGAGGGAGAACACACGAAGGGCGAAAACATACGACACACCAACCACTATACACACAGTTTAAAACAAACTCATAACAAAAATGTACAAGGATTTTTTGTGAATATCTTGCAGAACACAAAATGTTTTCAGCACCTATTACCTTCAATGCTTTTCTTTCTCAGACACTCATCTTCACTCTATTCTTCTTAACTGATACTCTCAACCCCCCCCAATATTCCTTTACATTTAGACCTAGTGAAAGACATATTTACACACTGGAGGCCAGCCAAAGCATCCTTTCCCCACTTTGGTTAAACCTCTTGTCGAGTGACTTAGTAGATAACTTAGTAAATCCAGTACAAATATATAGTCAAATGCACTTAAATATTAATTGAATACAGAAAGGTAACAGCTGGAAGTCTTCACTAAGTTTCAATTAGTTCCTGACCTTTAGTTCCAGCACCTTGGGAAGTCCACCTGACGTGAAAGGCGCTATACAAATATCATTTTATTGTTGTTGACCTTAAAGGGCAAATGACTCCACTTTACATGTACTGTTTTTCAATCTTTAAACTTGGGATAACATCGGTAAATAAGGCGAAGTCCAGTGCAATTTGGGAAGAGTAAACAAAGAAGTAAGGGAAATAAGGTAGACTTGAAACTGTCATTCTGAAACAACTTTTCGAAATGTTTGCCCTCTTTGAGTCTTCTTATCCCTGAAGGCATTGACTCTCACTGGGGGCACCATTCCACAAAGTACTTTATTAACAAAATTTTTGAGTGGGCATTCAGTTCTCAACTGATCTCTACAAATCTTTGCTTCCATCAAGTGTTACAGGATAGCAATCGGGATTTTGTTCCCTCTCAATTCTACAGATGCTGAGGACAACTGTCCTCATGCCTACCTTGACTCAGCAAACACCAGGCATCCTCCTGTGCAGTTATTTACTTAGCCAGTAGGGTAATCCTGATCTACAGAGTTTAACAAAGCCATGAAATTTATCATTGGAAAGGTTATGCAACAAATTGAGGTTACATGAAGGAATTAAGATCAACCTGGTTTCTTTCCCCCTGGTCTATGACAGAGAAGGAGCCTGAAGAAGAAAGCCAAACATACAGGCTAGGACAAGGTGAGGTCATTCAGAAACTTGTTTTTGTTCTCAAAGTTGAAGACTCAATTGTCTAGTCTCCTGTACCCAGATAATTCATAGTTATTTGAAAATCGCTGAGAAGTCACACCTACAGAGAAGTGAGGCAACTTCTGAAGGCGGATATTCTATCAGAAATCAGTGTCCAGGCATCTGAATCTCAGTATGGCAATGTATCAGTACTAAAATGCATTTGATACAAGAGGGCTTATGTGAATTTGTTGGCGAACGTATTATAATTGGTTTTAAGGAGCAATCCAAATATTATGACATGTTCATACTGCAACATACTCCCAACATAACCAGATGTTTTGCTGGAGCCATAACCAGACATAACCAGATGTTTTGCTGGAGCATTTACAGTGTCAGAGGAAGATTGCTTCACTAGCTCCAAGACTCATTAGGATCATGATGTATCTACGATACAACAATAACACGCAGGTCAATACTGAATCTTTCTATATAGATCAAGGCACAAAATCATCGGACTCAAACGCTAAGATCTGGCTGATCTTTTTTACCCACTCCCAAAACTGTGTTGCCTCTTCTCATTTATTGAGTTGATTCAAGATAATTGGAACATATTCTTTTTTGATGAGAATATAGAATCAAAATCCCAAATGTACTCTCCTGAAAATTATTCTTAATCCCACAGATGTAAAATAAGACTAAGGGAACATTTTCTCCTTTGATGATAAATAGGAGAATATTTATACAGATGCATTTGAAACGCATGAGAAGGGAACATTATACACAAAAGCAACACAATCTTAAATTGACAGTGAACTTCAATGAATTTATTCTATCAGATTGCTTGGTTCAGACATGCCAAGTGAAGAATGAAAAATGAACAGCACTGCCATTTGCCACATATATGTGAGCCTTGTTCATTTTGCCTTATTAAAAAAATTATATTGTGTTATTAAGTGTCACCAACACTATTAAGATGAACCATAAAATGAACGGCTACATTACCCGGCTAAGCCTAAGGAATCAGAATGAGCACATTAGTGCTATCAAAAATTCTCATGAGATGTTGTCCAATATGTTTGATCTTAAATTTGGAAAATACATTTTTTCCCAGATAAGCCTATACCAGATTTTTTTGATTTTTTAAATGCACAATAAATTAGAATTTCTTTGTGCATCTCGTTTTTAGAATAATTACATTCAAATTGAGAATCTTTATTCTTATTATACATAACATCATATTTAATAAAAATTAGTGGACTGAAAGTGTCAGTGGGTTGGAGCGGGAAGAATATTTTTCCCTCAAAAAAAAGGTTGATTTACAGAAAAAGTCTTCATTTAATCTGGTGTAAAAAGGAAGTGAGTAACTGACCTTTACATAATGATTTGTCACGCTATTTACATCATTCACTTTCTACAGGTGTCCAATAAAAGCAGAAGAGATCTGCGATCAACTGGGAGAAGAATGACTCATGCAGTAGTTCAAATTGAAGGATAAAAGGAATGTGCACAGCATTGTGTGCCAATTATACAAAAAGGAAGCCAAATCTCCCACAATATCCATATTTTGTATTGTTCGCGTTGTTTAATTGCCGCAGCAGCCCCTTTGGTTCGGCTGGTTTGTTTCCTGAAGATTTACTCCTCGATTTCTGGCAGCGGTGGCTGGATTCTGAGGGTCGTTTTTTGGCATTTTTTTAGCTATGGAAAAAAGAACAGAATCCAGTTTATTCGAGTGGCAGGTGACTGAATGATGTGACCAGTGTAATCAAATCTGAGAATGTGCCCCACACAATGAACAACACCAGCAGGTTATTCAACTACAGAATGCATCGCACTGACGTGCACATCATAGACTTCCATTAATGTATGTGTGAATACAATGAAGCCATTATAATGTGGCAGTGGCGGATCATAAAATTCTGGTCATTGCTTTAACAGGATGGAGTTGCTAATGTTCACTTTTGCATTTGCTGCGCAAGCAGACAACTGGCTACATGGCACTTCCAAACACCAGCTGGCGCAGGAAGCCAAAATGGATGTGTGATGGGAAGCCGGTGGAGTCGAGGGAGGGTGGGGTTGATATGGTCATGGTGCCTGGTGTGGGAGAGGTCACGGGCTGCAGAGTTCCAGATGATCCGTAGCCTGTGGAGGGAGTTGGGGAGGCCGACAAGCCAGGTATAGTCAAGCCATTCGACTCGCCCTTTAAGAATGATTTGGAAAGTAAAATATTTGTGATCGAACATTTTACCTGGAAATACTAAGACAAAAGAAAATTTAAAATGATTTATACCTTCTCTATAGAGGATATCCACAGGTAAAGAAAAATATTAACATTTGATAACTGCATCTCGCCCAAAACACTTTTTTTTTCATGATTTTAGCGGCATCACTTTCAATTCAGGTTCCATACAGCCCTAGTCTGGGGAAACAGCATCAACAGCAAATATTTCCATTAAGTTCACAATTTACCTATTGCTAGAAAGAG
The DNA here is from genome assembly GCA_035084275.1 of Hydrolagus colliei. Classification (NCBI taxonomy): domain Eukaryota; kingdom Metazoa; phylum Chordata; class Chondrichthyes; order Chimaeriformes; family Chimaeridae; genus Hydrolagus; species Hydrolagus colliei. Next base: position 3,601,823 of record CM068747.1, on the reverse strand, counting down.
GTCATTCACGTTCATGGCCGTTTTTGCTGAAGTCTCCATGAAGAGCAGACCACAGTCTTCTGCATAGGCTTGTGCTTCCTGAAAATTTACACACAGGAAACGTGCATTTAATTCGCAAGCAATCACTTTAAAATACCACACTAATCAAAGCCAGATAGATGGCCAAAGACTAAATCCATCCCAGCTCCCTATTTAGTCCAAGGTACAGTAATACAGGAATGCAATTAGCCACCATAACTCACAATTGAATAATTCCATAAAACACAGTTTAAATATACAATCCTGAGACATTTTGACAGTGTGATAAGACACTAATGTTACTATTTAAAATGTTAATTCATGATAATACATATAAAAGTTGTCCACTTTATCTGTTTCTGTTATAATTCAAATATGATGTGAATTTTTTGGTAAAATAGTCATAGTATTTAATTAATGTACACAAGGATGATTTCATGGATGGAATGAACTTCATGAAACATTCCTCATCAGACAACACATGATGGGAAGAAAATTGCACACAATGTCACTTATTATAACCCACTTATTTTTGAATCATCAAATCTGACCACAGTTTGTTCTTAATATACCGGTAGTTATTATTTGTCTTTAGCTCAAAACTATAATTTCTGTATTTGACAAATGAGCTAACCATTACCTCATATTCCACCATTCGTTTGTCTGCGAGATCGGCTTTGTTACCAGACAAAGCTATCACTATATTGGGACTGGCCTGTCTCTGTAACTCTTTTACCCAAGCTTTTGCTCGATCAAACGTTTCCTAAGCAAAAAAAAGCAACAAATAATTCAGTAAAAATAAATGGAATGCGTTACTGCATTTGTCAATAATTCCACATCTAACTAGGTTCAGTGTATTTCTTTTAGTTTTAACTTTATTTTCCATGTTAGTTCTCATTACCTTTTGTTTTCTAAGTATATCAAACTATTTTTTGATTTCCAACAGTCATCTTCATGGCGTTATCTCCAAATTCCTTCCACAATACATTTACAGTTCACTAAAGGCCCCACGAGGGAACTAGTCTCTCTCCAGTATCTTTTCAGATTCAGATACAGTACAGATGGAATTGTTTTAGCTCTAAATTAATCAGCATATATGCATTAATCATTCCAGTTTGAACAGATGCAACTTCAAAACAAAATCAGATTCGCAACCACAGTGGAAACAGGGTGTTGTGAATCCTTCATTCTTATTCTGCATATTTAAAGTGCCCCCTGAGCTACAAAGATCAGACCATTTTGTATTCTACAAGACCAAATGGTGCCATTGAACTAACACTTTTATAAATTTGCTAAACATACATTACATCATTTTGGTTCAGGCATCCTCCATTCAACGATTGCATCATGAATGAGCACTGACCTTAAACACATTATGGTGAACCCAGGTCTTAACCAAAAATGCCAAGCATTGTACTTGACAATGTTTCCTTTATCCCTACAGTTAAGCTTATTAACTGGAGTTCAAAGTAACGCAGAAATGTTCTGTAAAGAATGGGCCAATTTAGGTAGTTTCTTAAAATAATCATTAGTGCTAATATTCAATATTACATTTCAGCAGTTACCAAATATTTTTAATCCATTTGTAAATGCAGAATTTTACAAACAACCCTACCCAGCAGTCCTCAGGATAAATTGGTCATTTACTTTGTGATTTTGTTGGAAAATTGTTGGGCCCAAATTGGCTGTCATATTTGGCTAATAGCATACAATCACCAACCGCACTTTACAGAAAATACCTGTGTGAAGCAATTTGAGATGTTTTGATCTTATTGCCAGTAGATCAAATGCAAAGTTATCTATTTATTTATTTATTACAATCCACTGTAATACTTAAATAGCAGCTATTGTTGTATTAATTTGTGTTTGAATGTGAATCTCTATTAAACCCAGGTTCTATTAATTGTACACTTAAATACATAAAACAATGTTATTTTTCAGCCACGTTACCTGTTTTGTGATATCAAATACCACTATGGCAGCCTGAGCGCCCCTATAATACATTGGTGCTAAACTGTGGTAGCGCTCCTGACCAGCCGTATCCCAGATCTCAAATTTTACTGTTGTGTCATCCAAACAGACTGACTGAGCAAGAAACGCAGCTGCAAAATATTAAAAAAAAAAAACGATTATTTCGAAACAGTCACATTTCGGTATTATAACAGGCAAATAGGGTGGTAGGGTGCTTGATTTTCAACTAGGGTGCTTGATTTTCTGAGAAAAACCCTTGTTGTCTTTTCATATAATTCAAATACAGTACTAAGAGCCTCGACAAACAACCCTCCTTCAAACCATTGCCAAAGTCACTCAGTCTTAAGATCACCAGCATCTTTCCTACGGGTAAAAGCGAGGGAGAAATAAATTTGAGCGTTATTGCTTTATCTGGGACGGGTTGAACCTTAAATATACCATATTTAAGGAACTGAATTTGATTTATTTGACTCCTGCAGCAAAACAGAGTTGTTGAAAACCATAGTGCAAGAAGAGCTCCCCAGAGGACCAGACAATGCTGATGTGTCTCTCCCTAAACTGGCAACATTACAAAACCCTAATCATACTGCAACAAGTGGTGTGCAACCTGACATCTGTTAGCGTGTCCGATTAGGGTTTTACTGTGCAGGGATACTGCTCTCTCATCGAGGAAAACAGATGTTCAGAAATTGCCAATGTTCTCCATTCACTTCTCTGAAAAATCTCTAGGCTCCAGCTTCAGTGCCAGACCATTAGAACATCTGGTACCTCACCCTAGTGAAGGTTATTCAACCACGGAGAACAACATAGCCCAGGGCAAAACCGTGGGCTAGTTTCCGTACTCCACACGCCCAATAATAATCCCTCAAAAAACAATAATAAATTCGTCATTTTCAATCCATGACTACTTGTGGGACACTGCTGTATGCAATTGGCTGCCACGTTTCACCCACAAAAAATAGTTAATTCACTTTACAGTATATTGTGTGAAGTGCTTTCAGATGCCTAGAAGATGTGTAAAGCACTGTATATCAAATGAAAGGATTATTAATACTGTTACATCTGCTCCTACCATTGCCAAAGTAAAGTGTTCACACGTACAACAACAAATTACATTAGTTTAGCGCCTTTCAGGTCAGCAGGCTGGCGCCCACTGTGCAGTGGGAATGGACAAGTGAAACATACACTCATTCTCCAGCATGGTTGTTTGAATGGAGTAGGAACCTGCCTGATTTTCTCTGACTAGCCCAAGTGCACTAAGGCTAACTGCAGCACCCCGTTACTGTGCTTGAGATCAGCAGAATGAGAAGAGAACAAGAAATCAAACCGGGCATCTTTTAAACCAAGATTTTTTTAAATGTGAGCATCGATACATTTTCAAACTGAGATTTCTATAAAAATTGTTAATTTTCTAAATATTCAAGCCAGTACTCTGGAGGATAACATTAAATTCAAAAACAAATTGAAATAAATTGATGTGCTGTGTAAATCTGTCTGTACAGTTACAAAAACTACTTACAGGACTAATTATTAGGGGCAATAAGATTAAAAAGTAGATACCTAATTTTGTCCTGCTCTACTTAACCCTCCAATGTTTAATTCATCACATCCAATAAGCCTATATTTTCTATAGACACATTATCAATACCACCTTGTGGTCACTCCCAAAAGGCTGTATATGTACTCCCTTTACCATTCTTCTCTCACTCCCATAACTAATCTAAGGCCCTTCCACAACTAGGCAAAGTCAGGGTGACTCAGTCAAGGTTAGGACAGAAAGCTTCTGATCCTGGTCAGGAAGCAAATCATTGGACCTTTTACAAAACACAATGTAAAACTACAAAGGTTGTAAATAATTTCCACCACTTAGTAAAACATTTTTTAAAAAAACTTACCTCCAATCGTTGTCTCTTGAAATTCATCAAATTGACCTTTGACAAAACGCAGGACTAGACTGGATTTCCCCACTGCCATGTCTCCAAGTAAAACCAGTTTGAATTGACAGATCTTTGTTTGGCCTAAGCCATTAGGCCTAGAAGCTCCCCGGTTTGCCATAACCCCTTATGTTCTTTCAATATTCCAGTTTAATGATGTTTCAACTGTGCAACCATGAAAGCATATGATGCCGCTGCTCACTGACCACTGTAGAACTGTGAACATAAAAGAGATAACAGTTCATAAAGGAACTGCATTTGTATAGCATTTCAATCAGGTTGAAGCATCTAAAAGCATTCCACAATAACCTCAAATGTAGTGACTTTTCATAGGTAAAACAGCTATGAGATGAATGACCAATTAATCTAGAGGATTATTGGAAAGGACATTATCAGAATCTCCTTTCTCTTTTTGATTGAAAATATCCACTTGGACTGTTAGATAGGATGTTAGTTTAATATCCTTTTTAAAAACAGCAAGATCCAACAATGTAGCCTGGATCGACCTCTACCCAAGCAGAATGCTACCACATTTTTAAGACCATTAAAAATGTGTCTCAGCTCCCACATCCAAATTCATAATTAAAAACAATGCAGAATATCTGACACGTAAGCCTTCATAATTGTCATCACTGCAAAGTAACATTACATGACCACTTTGAAATGCTTTCATATAATTAGGCACTATGTCAAATATAAATATTATAACTCTATTTCAACCGATTCCAAAACCTGGGTTCAAATCCCATTCGCAATAAGCACTGTGTTTGGCTTTCAGTCTTTCGCAGAACCAAGTGGAAACAAAATACCTAATTGAATAAGTGTACAAGAGAGAGAGAAAAAGAGATAGGTACATGAGGCGCCATCTTCAGGTGACCACAGGTCAATTTTGACAAAGACCTGTCACTCATTCACCTTCACAACAAGACCCCATGGTAGTGAAGCGAAAGAGAAAACTCCCCAGAAGTCTGATGAAAAAACATAAGATATACGTAATCATTTAAATCACAAGCAAAACTAGTCCAATCTGCACTTTCAGTTAATGCACAAATTTGCTTTATATGCGTCACACATTCCAACATCGACCCAGTTTCTGCTTACTCTATGCCAAAATTCCAGTACAGACATTCCACTGAATTTCCTGTTTGCATTCAGCAAACACAATACATTGGTACAGGGGATTTTCATCGAAACTGTTCTGTAAGAAAAGTGGAACACATACGGTAAACCACACAGCACACAAGGAACAACAGCTGCTTCAGTCACCAGTTTCTTCCTTTCAACTATGTGTTTACATTCTTTGGCTGATTATCCTTGCAGTTTTGCTTACACAAGCATGTGTTCAAAAACTCTTGCACTAAAGTTTTAATTTAACTTGTTCCATACATACCTAGTTTCACTTTTTTTTAATTGCTCTAAGATGAACAAAGTCTGGAAACTGGACAAAATAACTTGCAAAACAAGTTTTGTGCTGAGCTTTGAATTGAAGCGCTGATTATTCAAACAGTGTAATTAATGTCTGACAATCAAAGCCGTGGAATGCGATTTAAAAAAATGGGAAGTACAGAACCATTTTTTTTACAACTGTCTAACTACAGTAAAGGCCCGTTTATCCGTGACCCAATCAACTGTAACTTCCATATAACCGACACCTCAAAAAAAAGTCCGTATTCGATTAACTGGAATTTATCCGGCACAGCGCATTATTTTATTTATTTATTTTTGTTGTGTGTTTTTGGCCAAATATCCGGCACGCGCTTTAACCGCCATTGGCCAGGTCCCGAGGGTGCCGGATAAATGGGCTTTTACTGTACATGGCAAAACCAGATGTAATGCTGAAAGTGGACTTGAAATATTACCTATTTTCAAATAAAATGATTTTACCGTGTTCTATCTGATCCTATAATCTTCAATCAAAATTTTATTTTACCTTTTTGAATACAGCTCACTCTAAAATGTAACACAGGTATGAATTTCCTGGATGAAAAAAACATACAATATCAGTGTGTGGGGGCAAGAGGGATGTTACAGAGGTGGAAAAGAGAATAGATTTGGGGAACTAAAGTTCATAGTACGGTGATAGAATTCTACCTTGAAATCTTTTAGGTGTTTACATGAGATTGTTAATACTATGTGCAGATAGTTCAGCAGTCAATGTTTGACTTTATAAATTTTTGTAGGGTACATAAGAGAGAAGTTACTTCCACTGATGAGGGAGTCAGTAACTAGGGGAAATAGTTATGAGAAAGCCACAAAAATGGCAAAAGGACAATTTAGGAGGAATATTTTCACCCAGAGAATAGCTGGGATATGAAATACCCTTCCGAGTAGGATGGTGGTGATGGAGTCCATTGCAAATTTCAAAAGGGAAGTAGATGGGCATTATGAAAGAGAGGGTCTTGTAGGGGTATGGGTTAAGGCAGCGTGATGGAAATGAAGTGATATCCTTGCTCTGTGAGCAGGTCAGTGCAGCCTTGATGGGCAGAACAAACCTCCTTCTGCACCATAGAGGTATATGTTTCTAATTATATTTGTAAATATACAAGGTGTGGCAAACTACTGTATTGTGGAAAACAACCAGCAAGAGTTGTTCGTAAAATAATAACCCAACAAACAATATTTACTTCAAGCAGATTTCATGTACCATCACTTTTCCTGCTTCCCTCCAAACATTTCTAGCATGCATTTTAGGCTGCACCTAATTCTGTAAGATTTTATCACTTTTGTGGACAGTTACAACAGTAACAATTTACATTTATATAATGCCCCTTCACACAGGGTAAGGTCTAGGTGCATTTAATAACTCCAAAGCCTCACACCAAACTACAGGGAGTAGATAACTGTACACCCGGTCGAAGAGGAAAGTCTTCAGACATGAACTGAAAATGGGGGGATGGGACAAGGGGAGATATTGAGGGAAAATGTTTCAAAGCTTCGGGAAGCAGATGTTGAAAAGATGAGCATGAGGAACAAGTAGGAAGCCAGAGCCAGCCAAGTGGAGGCAACCAGTGGTGGAATGCGGAGTAACCAGGTGAGAGGCGGGAGGTGCCATGGCATAAAGGAATTTGTAGACAAGTGTGAGGATCTTGAAGTCAATCCATTCTGTAATAGCCAGTAAGCCTGGTGAGGACTGGTATAATTGGAGTTTAAGAGTCGGTGGGCATACGGGTGTCAGGAGTTTTGAGTTAGTTGAATTTTGTGGATAGTGGAGTTGCAGAAAAATAGATTTTGGAATAATCTGCATACATGTGGAAGTTGAGCCCATGTCTGCAGATGAGATAGCTGAGAGGGAACATGTATATAATGAAAAGAAGGGAGCCCAGAATAGAGCTTCGGGGAACACTGCAGGTGACCAGGTGGCAGCAGGAGGAAACTTTTTTTTATAGAATCAAAGTATTGGCAGTCCGGTTGGTTAAGTAGGACTCCAACCAGACAAGTGCGTTCCCACTAAGGGGAATGGGGAAGGAAAGGCAGTGGTTGATGCAGGAAACCGGACTGGAGGGACTCAAGTAGGTAGAGATGCAAGCAAAGGTGATTTCCTAAACATACTTTTTCTTTCAAACAGATCAGATTACAGTTTGTTTTTCAAAAAAAAGTGCTTTAAAAAGAATCCCAACTCTGTGCTTTCTGTGCTAAAATTGGCTGTTTCTATGTTTAATACTGACACAGCACAAATGAAAGGCATGCACTACAAACATATTCACTCTCAAACATTTGTACAGTAATCAGTTTGCAATTCTGTAGTCCTAATTCTCTATGTGGCAATTGCTAACCTTTCAGTTCACGTGAGCAAATCGAAACAACTTGATTTTATGCATACTCATACTCACACTCACGAGTTAATTCTGTTTTCCACCAGAAGAAAGCAGCTAATCATTTACCCTCAGCTTGCCACATGCATATTACAGTTTTGCTTGAGCAATAGCAAACATTAACTTTTCTCCCAATCTTAACAAATTATCTATGAGCATTGTTTCAGATTCCTCCAAACAGAAAGTATCCTAACCTGCTCTCAGGTCTACCCCAGATCTATGTTGGTTTGGGATTGGAAAACAAAATGCTCGATAGATGGCTTCCTTTTGTATTTTTGCTGAATTCAGGAGATTTGCACTCTGAACATGATGTTAACATGTGCTTTTAAACATGCTTCAATTTACTTTCCTCAAGTTTATTAAGTATCTAATTTTCCCTTGCAATATAAATATTTTTCGAGAATTTCTAAATTATGAGGGGATGTGATGGGGTGAACAAAGATAAATTATTTCCACTGGCGAGCGGGACCCGAGGACAATGATTTAAAATAGGTGCTAAAAGAAACAGTGAGGAGAAATTTTTTCACACGAGTTGTTCGGATCTGGAATAGTTTGCTGAAAGGGTGGTGGAAGCCGATTTGATAACAACTTTTAAGAGAGAAGTAGATAGTTATTTGGGAAGGACAGGTTTCCATAGCTATGGGGAAAGTGCGGGGAAGTGGGATTGATTTTGACAGCTCTTTTCAAGAGCCAGCCAAATGGCCTCCTTCTGTGCTACCTAATTCTGATTCTATGAAAGCACCTTTTAGCCATTAAAAGGTACAGACACCTATCAAAGGTTAACTTTCTTTTCAAGTTTTTAATCTCCCTCTTCCCACCACGTCATTTGGGAAATTAGAGAAAATATGGTGCATTTCAAAGTGGAAGTACATTTTACTGTCTCCTTATGCAATAAATTCTGATGTGTTTTCAGTCAGCTACTGTTGGTCAATTACTCATAGTCTATATAAAGAACCAAAACGACGTGTTAAATTAAAGCCTTGAATCAAACTCTACATGCATTATTCTTTAAATAAACTTCTTCGGAGTGTGGTTTTACTTCAGAGCTGCATAATGTTACCAAGGACAAGAATCAGAAGGAGCATCTACATGAAAATATATCATGAAGTGACAAAAGGCTATTCAAATCTGTTGCTTCTTCAGAACGTACAAAATCTATCCCCTAAATTTTGTTGGGAAAAGCACTGAAATGAGGGGGTTCTGATTGCCAAAAGGCAAAAACTATAGAATACTCATTCATCCCCCCAAATCCTGTATTCACCCCTTAATCTCAAACTACATCAAATAGTGTCTTAAATTGCAGAGATATCAGATTTCACTGGTTGTTACAGGAAATGGCAGTTCTCGAGATATTCAAACTGGTATTTATCCACTTTACTGATCATTTTTGCACTTTATTTCTACTTTGAAATTCTCTTTTAAGATTTCTATTTTTGAAAACAATCCTATTAATTGTTTTGACACCTCAAAATCCTTTAGGTTCATGAGGATCTAAATTAATTGAATATGAATGGAGACACTCTGCGAGTGACATATTGAAAACTGCTTTAATGCGGAGAGCTAGTAACCCCACCCATTGATTCATATAATTATGGACTCCACTTAACACTAAATGTTTTGCAATACTGCAATGAGACCATGTTACAAGTTTTAGTAATTATTAATAATCCAACAATAATCCCTGCATGTGATATAACGTCTTATCATGTAATCAAGACGTCTCAAAGCGCTTCACAGAATATATAGTCAAGTGAATTGAATTTTATAGATGAAACGATGCAGCCAATTGTGCACAGCATCCCTGTGCTGCAGCCACGAATTGAGTGACAAAATGACCTTTTTTTAAAAAAAATTGGGACTCATGACCCCCGGAAAAGTGATCTGCCAATCGATTAATAACCGGGTTCCTACTCACTGCAGGGTAAACAGAGGAGTTGGAATAAGAAAACTTGCCTAACGTTTCGCCCTGACCGTGAATCAAACTCAGGTCTTCTTGCTTCGAGGCAAGTGCGGTAACTACTACGCTACAGGATTGTTAAGAACATTAGTCAGTTCCATGAGCAAAATCACCCATTTTACAAGTAATCCATTCTGTTCCATTAATGAAAACGGGATGTACTATATATATCATTAAGAATGTGTTGGATATGACTTTTTAGTAGATTGCGTAATTCATGGTACAGTTAAAAGTAGCAGTCTTTTTTAAAAGCTAATTTTCTTTTCTTTCCACCTTCAGGTTTCCTCCCCAGTAACAAACACTATTCAGCGCCAAAGGAGATATTCTCCCAGGCTTCCAACAAATATCCATCTCAAACATGTTGTAAGATACAAAAATCTACAATAGCTGCCAAGGAACCCTTTAATGTTTCCATGCTCTCTGCAGAACAGACAGTTCCTAACTTCTATCATCAGCCTGCTGATAAATAAGCACCTATGCCTGAACCAACCACACCAATCTCCCTTTCTCCTCCTGAAAGTATATTGACTGGCATGGTGAGTAATTACCTAAAGTCTGTTAAAAAAAAGTGTTTCACACTACAACTCACATTTCAACCACAATCAGTTTATAACTACTGTACTTTATTTTGCAAAAAATGCAAACTAGCTACCCACCCAATATTTACTGATGTCACACAGTCAGAAGCCAGATAACTCACATAAACATCAGAGTAGTTTGCGATAAAGAAAATGTGGCTGCAGCCATTGATTATAACTTTAAAAGATGTAAAACAGATTCGAAGCAGTATTCTTTGATTTGAATTTCCAATCTTAATTATTAACAGTTTCCAAAAGTCTGATAAAAGGTTATGAAAATGGAGTGTACCTTTCACTTCATCTTTACCAGAATTGTAAAATAATAGTTCTCCAATAATCAAAATAACGTGATAAGATCTGCAGGCCTAATCTTTCACCTTTAAATATCTTAGAAAATCAATGGTACAGAAGTATAACTAAACATCACCACTATTAATAAAAAAAAGTAAATCTCATATACGTATTTACTATTAGCTACTGGGAGTGATAATCATCATATTCATTATTTAGGGTGTATAAAATACACTACCCAGTGTGTGATAGGCGCTGTATAAATGTAAATTGTTGCAGTTATGAGATTACAGAAATGGCTTTTGGCTGGCACTGTAATCAAGGCCACCCTCAACTCATCTACTTCACAATTCTAATTACCGTACATGATTATTCATAAAACTTTTCAATTATACTATGCAGGACTAAGATTGACATTGCTGCACTGGTGCTCAGCCATTGCTGAGTGATACATAATGTTGAAACAGCAACACTGATATTGTTTTTTCACTGTTCACGTTAGTCAAAAGAATACTGAATGGGAGATAAACCCCTTTAATAGAGCAGATAACTTTCTATGGAGGAAGTGAATGATAAACTCTTTTCAAGGTGCACAAGGAAGAAAAAAGAATCTAGAAAAAACACTTTGGAAATTTCCTGGATGAAATGGACTATTACAATTTTACTGATCAAGCTTCAGGATATAATCTCAAATAAGTAATACTGATGCTAGCATTTGATATTTCACCGTGTCATTTCAAAAGGTTTCAAACCGCTTCAGAGATGTTTTGTTTATACACAAGGACAATTCTCCTTTAGAATAGTTCCATGGGACCTTTAATGTTGGTTTACCACCTAATCTGGTGATGCAGAACTTGCCCTGCCCTGCACTGCACTGGAGTATCAATGGTAGACTATGAGTTCAAAGTCCCAACATGGGGTTTGAACCCATCACCTTGTGCCACAGAGTAAAGAATTCTACCAATTGCAGCAGCTTACACAATACTGTAATGTCCTTAAAAAAGGAGGGCAGTAAATTTTCAGATGTGCACTTGTAAATAAAAAAGTATTTAAATTATCAATGCATGTTGAAAGATTCACTGCTAATTATGAGCAGAAGAACACCATCGGTTTCTAATGTGTGGGCATTTTTTTATTACTCACAACAATAATTAATTGAGTCTGCTAGTATTGCACTCTGTGGCGGGGGAAGGGGCTTAAATAGTAAATACATACTGAGCAGTACTCAATCGATAGTAAAGCGCCAATAAAATTCCAGATATGTAAATTAAGAGATATTTGTTGATTTTAAGTGAAAAAGAGACAGGTATATCTTAGTTGCAAATTTTTTAAACTGAAGAATTATGGCAGACATACTGCTATTTTGTCTCTCATCACCGATTTCTCCATTTATGCTTTTCATGCTTATTACTTATTGTAACACTGAGAAACGTTATCAGTCAAGACTGGATTACTGAATCAAGTAAATCAATTTACTGTACTATCACAACAACTTGCATTTATATAGCGCCTTCCACGTGGGGCAGCGTCTCAAGAGAGCTTCACAATGACAGAGCCCAAGGCCTATCCAGGGGAAGATGACCGTAAGCATGGTTGCAGAGAAAGGACTTCAGGCACGACCTGAAGATGGGAAAGGAGGAGGCGAGACGAGGGAGTTGAGGGAGGGAGTTCCAAAGTTTCGGGGCATAATGACTGAAAGCAAGGCTACCGATGGTGGAGCGGAGGATTTGAGGGGCAAGGAGGAGGTCGAACACAGTAGAGTGGAGGCAGCGGGTACTGCTGTGAGGAGAGAGGAGGTAAGAGATGTCAGAGGTGCAGGAGTGGAGGGATTTAAACACAAGAGTGAAGATAAAGTTTATTGTGTTACAAAGTTTACTGCAGTAATAAACTAATAGCGTGAAACTAATTGATTTAATTAATGAACCTATATCAGCTACTATATGCAAGATATATACAGCAAATCCTTTTCATCTATTTTCAAGCACACAATCCAGTAATAATATTCAGATTCCAAAGCATTTCTAGTTAAAACAGATTTAATAATAAGACATCAATTATTAACACATTATCAGTATGTCAGCTATGCAACTTACTTTACATGCATAGCATAACATGCTAACATGCATAACATATATATTATATATAATATATTATGTTATATGCATAATATGGCATACATTCAACACATTCATACAACAATTTGATTTTATATAACAGCGTTCGTGGAGGGTAGCATCCCAGAACCAATAGTTCTCAGCAATACCTACACATTGGGAAAAAAACAAAATTGAAAAAAGACTGACCAAATCACAATAACAAGTAATATAGTGCATTAAAACCCCAAGGAATCCCAGAATGCAGCATTACACTGGGGATTCTCTCAGAGCAACTTTTTAATTCTGAGCCAAATGATTGGAAAATCAGGAGTAAAGATATCGAGGAGAAATGATTGTTGTGCAACTTCAAGTGATCATTTCATCAGGAAAGGGTAGGGGCAGGGAATAAAAAAAATTGTAGGAATTTTGATTTCTTTTACCTCCATTGATGAAAAAAAATTAGATTTTGAATTTCAAGATCATCCTCACTTTAGTGTACACATCACTGAATTTCCTGAAACCTCCTTACTATCAAGTGTCTAGACTCATAGATGAGCAGACATTTGAATGAGGAACCACAAGACAAGCAACCATACATGAAATGGTTTTTGTTTTAGTCATTGAATTTGAATTTATGGGTTGGGAGAAAACGCTGGGAAATTGGCAAAAATAATAAAATGAATAATAATTCTTACATTTGAAATAGCACATTTGATGTCTTCTATACATCTCAAAGCACTTCACAAAATATACTGTAAAGTGAATTCACTGTATACTTGTGAGCAAAATGTGATTGCCAATTGCGCACAGCAGTGTCCCACAAACAGTCGTGGATTGAGTAACCAAATTGTTATTTTATTTATTTGCGCACAGCAATTGATCTGTTAGCTGGCTTTCTGTGCAGTGACTGGTCCATGTAAATGTGGAATTGCTGATTGACATATGCAGTATGTTATAAGGTGGGTTAGAATTTTTGGGACCCAATTAACATGTTCTAATGGAGGTGTGGGGTGTCAGCTATGCTGTGTCAAGTAAATACCCACTTTAGAACAGTTCAAGTTCAAGTTTGGCTTTGCTTAACTAAACAAATACATTTCACAATTTCTATCTTTTATAAGATTTACGGTTAAACAGTATTTTGTATTATTATAAACATGTACTTTGTATTATTAATTAATAACATGTACTTTGTATTAATTAATATTGATACCAACTTGCTTTTATTAAATATTCAAAATTAATCCACAATTGAGAAGATTAATAATCAGAATGTGGAACACTAGGTAGCACTTTGAGTTCACGTGAGTTAAACACAATAATAAATTGGTTATCTTGAAATCCACGACTGTTTGTGGGACACTGCCGTACGCAATTGTCTTAATATACTGGCCTAACCTAGGTCTCTGTAATCTAGGTTTGAATCTAGTCTAGCCCCATAGGACGGATAATGGATTCACCCTGGTGATTGAAAAGAAATGAAATGAATGTGGGTGATTTAAAATCTTCTTGTGGTGACTTTCTAATATTTAACTGCCCCCAATCCAACACTAACTGGAAATCTCTTTCAAAGAGGCCTCCAGTTGGATGGCTGCGTGAAATGGAAAGTCTCACACTGATGTAGTACCACATTACCGGACTGGGATTAAGACATAATAGTTTTACTTTGCAGTTAATCCTGCTATATCTACCCTGGCTGCACTTGATGCAGTTACTTGCCCAAAATAAGAATGTCCATGACCAAACATCAACAACACTCCTGCTTTTCAAGTCTTCTAGATGTCTCAAAGCGCTTTACAGAATATACTATAAAGTGAAATGATTGTATATATGGATCAGTACAAACATTTCATCAATTGGCTGCCGCATTTCGTCCACATATTTACAGTCAATTCACTTTATATATACTTTGTGAAGAGCTTTGGGACGTCTACAAGACATGAAAAGTGTTAAATTAAATGCAAGGATTATTATTATCAAATTAAAGTTGGTTTTAGAGCCAGTACTAGCCTCCATTAGCATATAAAGTTGGGCATTCCGACAAAATAAATGCAAGCTCCAATTTAATTTATTTTCCTGTAAGTGATATCTATAGATCTCACACTCGATGCAAGGTCACTTCTGATGTATGTCTCTGTCCCCTTTTTTGCCCATGGTCAACCACAGAATACTTCAAGCAACTTTGCTCTCTTCCTCTCTGTGGGTAACCACAGTGCGACTCAACTTATTTGAATCTTTTTAAAGTACAGAATCATCAGGCGCTGAAACGTTGAGCAACTCACATGACTTGCTGAACTGCAATTCTCAGGACTATTTTAAATGCAGCACAGCATTAATCATACTTTCATATTAATGACACTAGAGTGGGAAACTGGGTGTGAAGAGGTAGCACAAGCATCCAGTGTCAAAACAAGCTGATTTACAATTACTAACCCACCTGATGAATAGTGAATAGTATTCTGAGTTCCTATCCAAGTGATAGAGGGCAAGAGGTAATATTAGTCACTTTTCTGTGCCTGCAAGTCCTGACGTAGCATTCATTACAAGAGCAAATACTGCTTCTTAACAAAAGAAATGAATAAGACACTATTTCAGGTGAGTTCTGATCATTTGCCTACAATCCAACATTTAATGTTTTGATTTCCCGAATTCCTATTTTTTCCTCTCTCATTTTCAATCCAAGTCTAATATTATTGGGCATATTAAGAGGGCAATGGACAGAGCTGCTTGATGGAACATAATCTCAGTAGTTGAAATAGAACTATGTATTTTCTAATAACATTTATCATAACAAGTAACTTGTAGTTATTTAGGAGCGTTTCAGCATTTTCCTGTTCAAAATGAGGTGAACACGTCAGAGTCATCAAAATGAGGATAGCAATGAATTAGTGAAATCATCAGATGTATTCAGTGTTGATGATTGATCCGCAAATAAACCTCATTTCATTAAGGAACTGTGGTACACAACAGCACCGTGTTCCAGAAGATTGCTGCACAATAACAAGCAGGCACAAACACCGTCATTCACCATGTGTATAAAAATCACTGACCCTCATCAAATCATATTGCCAGCAAGCCAGCCAAGCCATTGCACAAGACCTGGGCAGACAATAACAACTGGGACATGTTGCCCTTCTGACTAGAGGGTGCCATGTGGGGCAATAGGCCACTAAAAAACAGAAAACAAAGAGAGTGGAAAAATAATATGTATGAGAATAAAGTACCGGTAAGTAAGACTGTACCAGTCAGCTTGAATCTGTATAATTTATTCTATTGTTTAAATTCACTTTTTTGTCTGTCAGATCTCTGACACACATGGAAACTCATCACATTGATCTTCAAGAGCAAACTTTCTCCTCAACAAGTCAAGGCAATGTTCCACTTTATTATATTTTCATCACTCACCAGAAGCGTGGAGTGGTGCTGACAGATGCCTTATGCACAGATAACTCCTGCCAGTGCATGACAGTGCAGAAAGTCACAAACAGAAAAGGCTTCCACATGAAATCAAATAGTATTTACTGTATTAAAACCAAATATGACATTGATTCTCCAATTCACTGAATCCCAAAGTCATGAAATGTGGCTTCAGACCAAAAAACTGTGGATTCTCAGTTATGCCATTAGAAAAAATCTGAACAGAGACCAAGTCACTCCCACACCGAGAGTCAGAAGACTAGTGACAATCTATCATGGCTGTGCTACTTGAGTGATTGCTCTCTGGTTATCTGAGAAGCAATCATCTTAAGTTTGTGCAGAATTTAGGAAAATTCAGACATTCATTTTAATTCAATAGTCTTTTCTATGCTCCTGACGTGGAAGGTGCTCTATAAATGTCATTTTGCTGTTTGTTGTATGCTGTCCATAAAACCACTTTTCAAATGATGATTGTTTCAATCTTACATCTTAAGACAGACCAATTGCTGGTATGTATTTAATACATAAATTGCTGTCTTTAATAACTCCCAGCAGTTTATATATTACCAGAAATCAAAAGGCCATTAGGGTGGTCTTTAAAGGAGACAGCATTTCTTTCATTTTGTCAGAAAATAGACCAAGTACTGTATACACCAATAAATACAAGCTCAGGGGCGACATATTGCACAGGGATTTCCATATCTACTTTTCCTCCAAAATAATAAATTAATTTCTCCAGGTAAAGGATTATTTGATGGCAAACATTAAGGGTAAATGATAACAGTATTTCTTCTTTTTTGCTTCTATTCTATTAATCAAGCGCACATCAGTCCGGCATAATTCTAATTTAGGTACAAAGTAATTCAGATTTAATCGTATCAAACCATATGCTAAAGTATATCAATGTCCAAAAGTCCAGACAGTAAGCATTTGTTAATCATCTTTATACCATAACTTTTTCAGATTATCTCAAACATGCTGATATATTTTCAAAGCATTGATAATACGATTCCCTTCCACCAAGAAACTCATCAACTCTATTTCATACATTTATTGATTTTATTTCATATATCATATAAAGCAGTTTTTTTAAAATAAATATAAAATAGAAGAAAAAAACTGCTTCTAAATTAACATAGCGTGGAAACAATGCCTTTTCTGTACCTGGGGCCAAATCTCAGTGAATAAAATAGCAATCTGACCAGCACCAAGCTTTGTATATATACAATCCTGCTGTCAACCCTGTGTCTGTTAACCTTAGGCCCAGACAAAGATGCTTTACTGTTAACCACAGAGCGATGATTTGCAGTCATCAGTTTCTAAAACGAATGTCAACTCGGGTTAAGGAAGGCAGAACTGAAAAGATATCCCCCCCTCCAGAGAACCAAGCACTACCCACCCCCCATTTCCCTTTGGGCTCCAGCGAAACAAAACCTGAGGGTCTGCAGCTCTGGAAGACAGTTAACCTTCCCTTCCATCAGTCCTGAGATACACCACAGAAGGTCCCGAACGTGTGAAAGGTGCTGTACGTTATAATTTGGTGTTGTTGTCGTTGTTGTCGTCGTTGTCCAGCCCTTACCTATACACAGCTTGCAACTTGAATCTACAAGCAATCTTTCACACAGTCCCACTTGAGTACTTCACGGTGCCTGGATTGGACACCAGGCAAGGGACAGAGTGGAGGAGATGGGTTTCCAGATGGAGTTTAATAATAATAATAATAATAATAATAATAATAATAAAGATAAGTAACGAGGTGGTGGTGTGGGGAGTGGGGTGGGGGGGGGGGAGTGGGTGGGGGGGAATGGGATGAGGGGGGGGGGTGAGGCAGAGGGTTGGAGGCAGGGAGTTCCTGAGGTTAGAGATGTTGATGGGTCAATGAATGATGGAGATGGCAATGGGACGTGCTGAAGGTCTGTGTCGGTTGAGTTTTTAGTGGGGGGGGGGGGGGGGCAGAGGAGGAGGGAGAGGGAGGAGGGGGGAGGGGAGGGGAGGTGGGTGAGGGGAGGGGAGGGAAAGGCGAACATTCCAGCACTGGAAGTGAAAGACCCCGAGGGACCGACCACAGACAGCCCTGAGACACACGCCCTGAACCTGACTCCAGCCTCTCCCCCCCCCCCCCCCCCCCCAGCCCTGAACCCCGAGATCTCCCCCGAGACCGCCTTACACCGTCACATAGCGGGGGAGGAGGGGAGTCGGTTAGTAGCCTAGGCCTGTGTGTGTGTGTGTGAGGGGGGGGGGGGGGGGGGGATCAGCTGTCAGGCACAGCCCTTGTCCTCAGTGTAAACAAACCCGGAGCAGAGAGGAGTGGAGAGGCCACCGCTGGTGGGGGGGGGGGGGGGACACACACTGATCCCGGGGGAGGGGGGGGGGGGGGGAGGTGTGAGGGGGGGAGGGGAGGGGGTGAGGGGAGGGGGGGGAAAGTCGCCTCTTACCCGCTGCTCCCGCCGCCGCTGCTCCTCCCGCACTCTTTTCTCGCCACTCACTTCCTGCGTTGCGCAGCGCGATCCTCCTCCTCCTCCGCGCGCCGCCTGCTCGCTCACGGTTGCAAGCGTTAAATGCCTCCGCCGCAAGTAGTGCCCCCTCCCCCCCGCCCCCCCCCCCCGACGTCGTCTGGAGCTGGCGGCGCCGCCACTGCGCAGACTCGGGGAGGGGGGGGGGGGGGGGGGGGAGCGGTAACAAGGTTCAGTCAGGCTGTCTGGGTCAGTGGGACAAACAACAACAACAACAACAACATCATCACTAACCACCTTCCACATCGGGAGGGCAGGCGCAGTCATTGTTTCGGACCCGAGCTGGGGGTCAGGGGTCAGGGGTCGGGGGTCGGTGGGGGAGACGTGGAGCACAGGGAGGGCAGGTTGGGGGGGGTTAGGAGGTCACAGGCCGTAGAGAAGCCAATGGAGTCGGGCGAGAGAATGGGGGAGATGGGTTCGCGGCGCCTTGGAGAGGACACGGGCCGCAGTCCCGGATGATCCGCAGCCTATGGAGGAAGGAGTTGGGAAGGCCGACGAGCGGGGAGTCGGCCCATTTACCTTGATTTACAAATATACACGCGTTGTATACAGTAATAATAAAATATCAGTCTGATCCGACAAAATAAAATTGTTCACTCACTGCATGGCCGTTTGTGGGATACTA
Organism: Hydrolagus colliei; assembly: GCA_035084275.1. Lineage (NCBI taxonomy): Eukaryota > Metazoa > Chordata > Chondrichthyes > Chimaeriformes > Chimaeridae > Hydrolagus > Hydrolagus colliei. The sequence goes on along the minus strand of CM068747.1, from coordinate 3,582,614 downwards.
CAGCTGCGTGGGTTTCACCCCAAAAATACAGTCAAATCTACTGTATAGTACTCTATATCATGTGAAGCACCTTGGGATGTCTTGACAACATGATAAGGCGCTGTAACAAATGCCAGGATTAATGTGAAACCAATATATATATTGTTATATATGAATGAGGACTTTGAGCTCACAGTCTAGATCGACAGTTCAGTGCCGGGGGAGAGCTTATTGTCGGAAGCGTTGTCCTTTGGTTGAGACGTTATTATTGAAGATCCGTCTGCTTGGCATTGTGCGAAGAGAAGATAGTTTCTACAGTGAAGCCAACAAACTGAGAACAACTCCCTTCTCTGTTGTAATCACGCAATGTCCAGGTCAAAAATTCCCCAGATTAAAAAAAAGAGGGTAATTCGTTTCATGGTTGTGTGTGGAACGCTGCTTTGCACAAATTGCGTGCCACGGTTTCTTAGAATTATACAACCACAACAACAAAATGACATTGTTTAGCGCCTCTGTCGTCGGGAAGATGTCCCAAGGCACTGGGCAATTAGTGTGCTGGGCCCGAGCTGGGGTCCGGATCGGGGAGAGTGGAGGGCGGGGGGAGGATAATGATCGAAGTACGGTCCAAGAGGGTCTTGAAGGAGGCAAGCGAGGGAGGGCCAAAGTAGGGGACGTGAAGCAGGCCGGAGCCCCGCTGAGCGGATGAGTTCAACCGCATTTCTGTTCCACTGCTCCACGATCACTTTCCCCCTTCCCCCTGGCTCATGCCCAGGCTCCGCTATAGTGAAGCGCTCTGTGAAGCTGCCTGGCATGGAGGGCGCTGTCCTGAATGCAAGTTGTTGTTGTTGTTGACATTCCCTTAGTGCTGCAATAAATGCAATTCAAATTGGTTTTTGAAACCAAACTGAGATTTTTATTTGCTAAACACGAGGTGCAATAATAATAATAATAATCAATGTGACTGCAAATGCATTGTCAGATCACAAAAAACATGTTTCAAGATACAATTGCAAGAAAAATGATTGACAAATTTTATTACTGCTCCTCCCCTCATGTTAGACACTGGTCCTTTGAAAGAACGTCATGATCATACTGTATTGAGAAAGTGTCAAGAAAATCCATTGCTTGAAAGGGGTGAGAAGGATTTAATCTGCTCTGTTACTTGCCAAAGGGAAATTCAATCTTTCCACCGGTTGATATTTCTGCCGCAGTACATTTCATGTATTCAGGTTCACTTTTAAATCAACTGAAATGCTTCACAAAGAACAAAAATAACCTTTCCATCCACAAATAGAAAATGGTTTCTGAAGCAGAATTACAGTGTTCAGTAGTACACTGCAGTGGTGGGGGAAGCAAATCGCAACCCAAAAGTCGACGCATTTGAAAGTCAAAAATCACAACTTTAAACAGGACAGTATGCAAACATTACAGTGTTTTAATGTGGATACTGTGATATTATTATTAACTGTTAGTTACGCTTCCATCTTCAAAGATTTTCTGTGAAAAGTGCAGCTACTTTTAAGATGAACCAAAAGATACCGGAATATATCGAATGATTGTTGCAGTGTCAAAATGAATAAACTTTTGTCACCAGGCCTTTGAGATACACCTGAGGACTCTGGGTATGTGTGTCTGAATCCAGTGTCTGAATTTATTGTTCCATCTGGCACAGAATGCAAATAAGAACATAAAAAATAGGAGTAGCAATAGGATATTTGGCCGCTCAAGCTTGCCAAGCCATTCAATAACAATAATCCTTGCATTTGATTTAATGCTTTTCACATTCCTCTAGACGTCTCAAAGCGCTTCACAGAATATACTGTAAAGTGAATTGACTATTTATGGGTGTAATGCGGCAGCCAATTGCGCACAGCAGCGTCCCACACAGTCATGGATTGAAGAGATCAACTTATTATTGGAGAGGGGGATTATTATTAGGCTTGTGGACTAAGGAAACTTTCCTAAGGTTTCGCCCTGCTGGGAACATTGAGTGAGGCACCATGGAAAGAAGCCATAAGATCATGGCTGATCTTCTAATCTAATGAAATATTAATAAACAAGAAATCTTGCAAACATCCTGCACACTGGATCCCATTCTGATTATATTTTGTATTACAGATCTCAAAGTACTGTATTGCTACAAAGCGAGTCCAAATAGTCTTCAATAACATGCAGAACTTTTTGTCACTACCAAATGCTTGTGTGAAATCTGTGACTTAAAACTGAAAAGTCTGTTCCGCCCAATGACCATAAATTTTAAACCTAAAATAGTTTAGGTATTCTCTAAATAGTTGTGAGAAAATATATTGTTTGGTGTAATATTCAGTGCATTATACATCATACTTCATCAAAGGAGGTGTTTTTTCAGAAGAATAATTAAACCAAGGTCCTATCTGCCTGCTCAGGTTAAAGATCCTATGATATTATTTGAAAGCATCTTGGCTAATAGTCCTGCAGAGACGTCTGAACAATGTCACAAGGTGCTTTATCAGATGCAAGGATTATGATCATTCACCTCATTTGCTTGGGCAAATCTCAGTCTTTGCCTATACTATAGTAAACAGCAACAAACAAGATTTACTATTTGTGTGGTACTTTGAGATGTTCAGCATGATTAGGCATATAAAAGTTCAACCTTCTGACCCAGAAAGGCAGACTGCTACCAACTTAGCCAAAGCAGCCTGCGTAGCTTAACTTACAACCTCCAAAACTTAGCTCAGCAGCTCTCAGTGGAGTTGAGATCAAAAACTCAGCAAAGTGAGTGAGTGTGTCTGTGTGTGTGGCGAAGGGAGGTGGGAGGCTGGTGTGTGTGTGTGTGTGAATGCTCAATTGCACTGCCCCCAGCTTTTCATTTGATACACAAACTGAGAGCTCGTATTATGCACATATTTGCCAAACAAAGCTGTCAACACAAGGCATCCAATAGCAAGGATTTGCTATAATCAACACGAGTATTATGCAGCACTGCTTATTTTCGGTGATGTGATCTTCTAGGAATAAGGATTTTGCTTTGTAAGCTCCCATTGCTCAGGAACAATGGACCATTTTTCCATACTGACAAGCTATTATTCATTTGCTGGAAACTTAACAAATACATGAGCACAAATGAACATTTCCTGGCATTTATCCCACCCCCTCAACATAAAACATCAAATGCCTTAGATTACTACAAGCTTCACTTAAGTTTTCAAGCAGTCGAAGATCAAGCCAATCACACGTACTGTATATCGATTGCCACATTCAGTAGCTGCTTACTCAGGATCGCTGCCTTGTCAAATACAGTACTTGCTTTTAAGTTAATTTTCAGTGATTTTGTAATACTTTTTAAAAAATCATTGCACCTGTGCAGATTTCTTTTAAAGTTTTTACTTTAAATCATCTGGAGCTCCTGTAGCTCAGCAGTTAGAGCACTCGCCTTAAAAGAGCGAGACCCACGTTCGAATCCAGGCAGGTCACAACGAAACCTTGGGCAAGTTTCCTTTCTCCACAAGCCTAATAATAATCTGTCCAAAAAAAACACAATAATAAAAAATTGGTCATTTCAATCCACGACTGTGTGTGGGACGCTGCTGTGCGCAATTGGCTGCCGTGATTCACCCACAAATATACAGTCAATTCACTTCACAGTATATTCTGTGAAGCGCTTTGAGACGTTGATAAGATGTGAAAAGCACTATATCAAATGCAAGGATTAATATATTATTATTATCTTTACATGGTTTAAAATTACTCTGGAGACATAAAGCACATAACCACGATTGCTTGACAGGGTAAAATTAGAGAACTATGCAAGGCAGTTATATTCTGAGAAGTTTTATTATGCTGTGACTTATTTTGCATAAAAATAAAAATTTAAGTAGTGTCTTTATGCTCATGTGCTGTAGATGCCATACATGACATCTGGTGTCAGCCTAGCTCAGAGTCATAAGGCTGAGGGTTAAAACACTATGGCAGGACTTTGAACTCATTAAGTCAAGGTTGACACTCCAGTGTAGTGCGGAGGGGAGTGCTGCATTGTTGAATGTGCCTCCTTCAGAAGAGACATTAAACCACGGTCCTGTCTGTCTGTTCAGGTGGATGTTAAAGATCTCATAGCACTATTTGAAGAATCGAGAGTTTCTCCCAATATCGTGGCGAGCAATACTTCATATAAAAAAAATTATCATTCCCTTTATGATTTTTGTGGTATATTTCCGTGTGCAAATTGGCTGCCATGTACACCTACAAATACACAAACAGCGCACTTTAGTTGGACTGTGAGAACATTTCAACATTCTTCTAATGTAAAAAGTGCCACTTTATATCAAACATCCAGGATTTTTATTATCGCTACATTCATTAGCCAACAACTTCTCAAACTGCTGAAGTAAAGAAAATGCTCCATGTTGTAAGATCAGCGATTTTAATGTTCTTTTTCTTTGATCACATTTTCATGATGTTAACAACTAAAATATCTTCATTTTCATTCATAAAGCACAATGTACAAACAGGTTTCTGTTAACACTTCTGTGTTTCACTGCATTGTGATGTAAACACAAAGTTGAGTGTCATTTGGCTGCAAGGGCACTAAACTGCAGGCTGTATTTTTATAATGTTTTTCAGTATCTAAGAAACAAGCATGATTTCCTCCACATCACTGATCATTTCAGAAATTATATTTTGAATCAGAACATTAATCAAAATCAGAGCATATAATATAGCGTGCCAAGAAAAATTCAAACAGCTAATCTTGTACTTGAAACCAGTATAGGCTGGATGTCAATAGTCTGTACTGAGGTAACTGAGCCCGACAGGCAGCACGAGGGACATTCCAACTGGCCCTGATACTCCAGGAGAGTTAATCAGCCTGCATTGCTGCCCCAGACTATTATCAATCCATCTCTACTGGAAGATGCAAATACAGATATTGGCTCAAGATAGGAACAGGGTTAGCTGTAATGTTTTCTCTCTCTAGTTAAATCTTCAATTTCATGCACAGAATACAGTCAATCCACTTTACAATCTATTCTGTGAAACAACATCATAAAGCGGGATATCAAGCAAGGATTGTTTTTATTATTCAATGACCAGTTTAAACTCACACTTGACCAATGTACGAGAGTACTGTGGGACTATGCCCAGTATGAGGCTGGGTCTTAGGGAGAGGATGGAATATTGGAATGGAAGAAGTCTTGTAAACTAGTTATCTTGAAGAAAAATTTAAAGAGATAACATAGCGCATTTTGGATTTGCTGCTATAATCTCTCCCTCAAAATTAATCTAGCAGGGAGTTGAATTTATTTTCCATCCCTTTTTAGCAGAATAAACCAGACAAATATACAGTATAGATAACAGAGCATTTTAATTGCATTTAAGATGTTGTGAATTGGGTTTGTTAGTCACTTTGTTTGTTTACAAATCAGTGCAGATGCTGCACTAAAGCTTTAAATAGCAACGGACACTGTATTACAATTCAGCTTGTTACATACTGTGTAACGGAAGGAAATTCAGCAACATAACTGACACCAGCATCAAGTACTTCAACCCCTTCAGATCACAAGTTCCTACCGTTCATTTACCATTTTACCAGATATCCACAAAAGTATCTCTCTGCAATTAAACAGAATCATGTGTGGGGACAGTTACACTCCTCCTCAAAAACAATTCATTTGCAAAAATGCACGTACGTCATTGTGATCTGCAGCAAGCTGACCACAGGCTGAGCTATTACAACAGGGCGTTCATCTTCCAAAGTAACAGCCTGCTAGCACCTTCATTTCTTTAAGAGCTGAGATTTTGCTCGATTTATTTTCTCCACGATTAGCCGATCGGTGGCTTGCGTACACTTTAACAGAATCATGTTCAGCTCGTTCTCATTCTTGCGTTCAGTGGCTGTTTCCACAGCTTGATCCAGGTCTCTGCATCAAGCCAGATGAAAGGAAACATAAGCAACTTTGGCTCAACACTGCCCACCCTCCAGCTCAGGTTCCTAGCTGGCATTGTCAAGCGCTATACAGGCACTCTGTGTCGCTGTCTGTATGAAGGGCACTATATAAATCTAAGATGTTGTAAAAGCGTAAATTGTATTGCACGGGATTTAATGTAATCATACGGCAATCTTGGAGCATGCGATGATATGCAACTAAGCACATCTGCAACCTTATAGAGGCGTTTAAAACTATAAAGCAGTTTGATAAGGCAAACAAATAAATCGTTTTCATTGCTTGGTGAGTCAATAACAAGATGCCATAAATGAACAGTAGCTACTGAGAGATCTAACAGAGTTTAATTAGATAAAATGTCGAACGCACTGCCAGGAGCCATGATTGAAACGTAAAGCTTGAACGCATTTAGCAACTTGCATTTATAAGGTGCCCTTTATAGCAAACAAGAAAGAGGTACATGAGGAGGGGATAAAGATGGGTGGAGGTTCGGATGGAGCGTCAGTAAGGACTAGTATGAAAACGATCAGTTTCGGAGCAGTTTATTCTCCCTCTCTTTAGCTCTCCATCTTATCTACCGAAGGACACGCACAAAGCTCCGGTTATTTGCAGAATTGTGATGCAAAGCATCCTAGAATTTCATCAACATCACATTAATATTTCTGAGGATTCCAACAACCATTTTCATACTTACCCAACCATTATAAAGGCTTTTACTTTCTGTTCTGGGCTGACCTTTAGTATGTATTTCTTAGCCTCATACTTGTTATGATGTTTGACAGAGATTTCAACAAAGGGCTGGCAAATGAAAATAGAAGGACACTTTAAAATTGACCGGCAAACAGTCATCAGAACAATTAAGAACATAAATATAAGAACATAAGAAATGCTAGACGAGAAAAGAACAAGTCCATCTAGTTCGCCATCCACCTTCCTGGCGGTCGCATTCTCACATGTCCCCTAACTACCCATGTACTATATCCCATAGTATTATTTCCTAAAAGAAAACTAATGAATCTGTGTTTGGAAGAATTAACATTTCCTGCTTTAACCATCTCCCGAGGGAGCTTGTTCCACAGGTTCACTATTCGCGCTGAAATAACGTTTGCGTAGATTTGTTCTGAATTTACCTTCCTTCAATCGCAGGCTGTGTCCTCTGGTTTTACTATTCTGGACACGTTGAAACAGCCTGTTGTAATCTATATTGTCTAGCCCCTTTAGAATCTTAAAAGACAGCAATTATGTAGCCTCTTAATATTCTCTTTGTCAATGTGAATATGCCCAATTTACTTAGTCTCTCCTCGTAGTTCAGTCCTGCCACTCACTCAATCATTTTGGTTGTCCTCCTCTGCATCTTCTCGATTTCTCTAAAATTATTTTTGTACTGCAGCAACTAGAACTGTACACAGTCTCAATAATGATTTATACAGTGGTGGGATTACCACTATTTCGGTTCTGCTATTGGTCTTTTGATACACCCCAATATCTGGTTTGGTTTACTCAATATCTGGTTTGGTTTACTCAATTCTAGACTGATTTAAAAACAACGCAAATCAGGTGCTATTAAGGTTCACTGAGCTCGTACCATATATCCTATTGGGGACTTTTTACTTTTAGAAAATTTTTCTAGTTCTTCCCAGTCCTGCTTCTCAGCCAACGCAGAGATCTTCAGCCACCAAAACCTGTGGGTCACAGAAACCACTGTTATATTAAAGAACAAGCAACACCACCAACCAAATTACATTTGTATAGCACTGTTCATGTCAGGAGAATCCATAAGCAATTATGATGCACGTCTTCTACTACAGTAAAACTCACACAAGTCAGTCAGGACCGAGTTACAGGCAAAATGCACAAAGCATATAAAATCTGATTTCATCAATAACCACAATACATATGTTTAATTCAATGTAGCCGGTAAGTGTACTTGTGGTAGTTTGTCATAGTAATGCCCAGAAGGCCTAAATGGGCATGGATCACTGGGAAGCTCCTCATTTTACCCAATTTAATGCAGTCGTTAAGTGTGGGAGGATAGGGGAGTGGTGTTACGAGTTAACAGGTTAATGAGTGGCTTTCATACAAAACTGAATGCACTCAGATGAATGTATGAATTGGATGTTTAATACATTTATAAAGAGTACTCCAAGTTTGATTGCATTCCCACTATTGACACAAGGGGACAGAACAGTCAAAGGACCGGATAAGAAGATTTCCCGGGATAGAAGATTTGAACATTTTGAAGACCAAACTGTCTTGTTACGCTCCATGCTGCCAGTCAATAAGGTAAAACCTGTCAACTCATACATCTGTTACAGCTCAGTAAAGTATTCAGCCTTAAAATATCCAGATTTGTAAATGCAGTTACTTAATTGCGAAGGAATGTGCCCAAATGTGCATTCTGTACAATCTGCTCTCCACCCCTCTCATTCCAAATTTAAAATACAATCTGTAAGCAAGGTGTATGGGACCTTTCTTTCCATTCCACCAACAGAGATCTGATTTTACCTTTTGTCAGGAATCTTAAAATCTTTGTAAAGTTGTTCTGCTTGTTTGAGTTTGCTGTCCAGCAGGAGGTTATATACAGTGTCATGCAAGGAGTATTCCTGATAGGTTTTTCCAGTGTCCTTTTGCATACGATATTGGTATCGCAGCAATTTAATCTGCTCCTCCGTGATCTAGACATCAAGAACAGGGTAAAAGATAGCGGTAGATATCTAAAGGGTTGCTATGCTATTTGTAGAACGGCCTCCTCCCTACACAATTCAGTCTGAAAAGATTACGTGCAAAACATGATACAAAGCACAAGTTCCATGAGAATGTGAAATTGAAAACTGTAGATGTTGGGTGGGTTGTGCTAACGTTGTACAAAGGCAGCTGTTCTTCCCTGAAGCATTCCAATATAACTTATATTGTTTTGGCCTCCATGGCGAAAAAGCCTGCTCAAGAGAGCTGCCAGTCTGTGTGAAGGTTCACAAATGAAGACAAATCACGTTAGTTAGATCTCTAATGGCTTATGGGAGATCGCACTCAAGCAACTGCAAGTTCCCCTTTGCTGAACAGTGCTCTCAATCACAAGGCTGTGCGATTTGGGCTGATTAAACTCCAGCAGCTAACCAAACACACAACCTACAATTCTTAAGACTTGGAATTAGATAAGCTGAGCATGTTCCTCCAGGGAGAGCGTGAATTACATTCCAGATCTGGGGAAATTTCCAGGTATGTCTGGTTGAGATACTTATCAGTGTTGCGATGGATTCCCAGACACTCAGCTGACCCAAAACAAAATGGCACAATAAAATTTCAGGAAATGAGCAGACTTCCAAGGACAGCTTGCTTTCTCAGAAGGATCCCGGTTTCAAGTTTCTTTCCCAATAGATCCTTAAAATTGTCCAGCAAATCACTTTTTTATGCAACATTCCACAAGACAAGTAGAAAAAGAGCCAGAGGCGTGAAGATCAACAAGTTCACACTCGCTGTGAGACATGAAGTAGGTCCAACATTAAATTGGCTGAATCGAAAGTTATTCACAATAAAAAAAATCTTTAAAAATGCACTGCAAGCATATTCTGCTTCAAAACTTTGCATTCGGGTTCGTTTGCCAACATGTTCTTATTTGTTACTCCCTCCCACATCTAAAGACACCTGCCACGTCCTTCCACTGAGTTGCATGGTGCAGATAAAGCTGTACACCATCCTACAATGCACAACATCCATCAAGCCCCATGTAGATTGAAGGCATTGTAACTCTGTGAAGTGCACTGTACAGTACTTTTAAAATTAAAGGCCAAAATTAAATGAATACAACTTGCATTTGGTTTAGCGCCTTATCACGTTGTTGAGACGTCTCAACGCGCTTCACAGTACATCTGTTAAAAGTAAATCAACTGTACTTTCTGTGGGCAATACACAGCAGCCAATTGCATAGAGCAGAGTCCCACAAACACTCATGGATTGAATTACCAAATTCTTATTATTTTTGAAGGGATTATTGTGCTCTGGAAGCAATCTGCCAATCGACTAACAAACGGGTATCTATCCACAGCTTGGTAAACAGAGGTGTATGAAGTAAAGAAACTTGCCTTGGCTTTCGTCCTGTTTGGGAATCAAACTCCTCTCTTGTGAGGTGTGCTCCAACCAATACCCTACATACAGGGCTCCACAATTTATTTTAAACCCAAACGTTTATTTAAAAGCGCAAAATAGTGCAGGAAATCTGAAACTAAAACAGAAATCGCTGGGAATACTCAGCACGCAGGCTATGTTTTTCAGCTACAATAGTTTTTCAGCTACAACATAGGAAACAATGACAAAGTTACAATGGGATCAAGTACTCCCTACCGGACAGAAAATCGACACAACAAATGGGAGATATCTGTACCTTGCAGTAAAACCTGTCACCCTACACTCACCTTTGCAGCAAATTCGTTTTTGGCCTTGTTGTATTCATCTACAGCATTCTGCAGAGCTGTTACTCTTCCCTCTATGGTCTGTGAAAAACAAAATGGGTGAGAAGGGGAATTCATAGTCTAGACTCAAGAGCTTGCACAGATTGCTAACAATCACTACAAATAAAAAAAACCAGGGCAAGGAAGTTACACGCGTAAAGACAAAGTAACATCGGGTCGATGTCCCAAAGAGCTTCACGGGATATGCTGTAAAGTACAGTGACTGTTTTGTAGGTGAATGTTTTAAACATATTTTTTATTATTTGGTAGGAGATGGGGAAGGAAGGAGCATCCCAGTGTTCAGCATTTATGTTTAATACTGTAAACATAGCAACATTTAACAGAACTCCTTCAGATTTTAGTTAGAGATGTTACCATTGCATTTACCATTTTTTGGAATCTCTCTCCCACAGGCGTCACTGTTGCATGTCGGAGACAGGCTTTGCAATTTAGTCATCTTTATCAGTCCATTTTTAAGACAGATCTCAAAAAGTAATGCGGGCCACTTAAATGTTGTTTTAATTTTGCCCATTTAGAGTCGGATTTACAAATAGTGCAGACAGCAGCCATGCTCGGGCTCCTACCGTTTCATTGGAATAACTGGAATACACCCGGAAGTTCCCAAGTTCCTGGTGATTGTCGTCCTGGTTGAATAAATCTTGGAGTGTCTCTGGTTCCTGGTGTTTACAGAACTGTATACAAATAAAATATTCACTAGTCAAAGGATTGTCTCAAAAGCTTCTACAATCATAGGTACTCAACAGTTAGGTACAATTCATCGTCGAAATAATACACACACGTCACAGCAATGTGATGACTACAATCTTTGTTGAAGCCACAATGGGTTGATATTGACAGAGAAAACAATTAGATTTGTTCTCTGGGTTATTGCTTCGTAAAACTCTGCAGATTCAGCAACTTTCAATGGCATTACTGAGCACTAGCCAATCACAAAGTGTATCATTTAATATTTATTCACAAGTAAGCTCACAGCTATTCCTGTTATGGCTATAACATACAAAGCAGGAACTATCTATCCTGTGGGCTTGCATTTCCGCTTGGTCAATGTCAATGCAATCCTTGCATTTGCTGATCCAGTGCACAGACAGACAATTTCTAAGCAACCGCACTGTGAGAGACTGGAACAGGGACTGGTGTGGGAAATTAAAGATTCACAGTGATACAATAAGGGATGAAGAGCAGAGGGAGCTTTAATGCTGTATTTGTTCCACGCTTCTGTGTCTAGCCTAGACACTGGGAATTAAAGAGTAGAAAAATGGACATTCTTCACTTTGAACAAACAGTTTTTTTTTTTTAATGTTTCACTCGTCACACAAAAATGCTGATATGCATGTAAATTGTAAACAAAAGTTAAATGTAAACCTTATCTTTATCTCTTATACCTGTCGGTAAAGGCTCAGGGCAACTGGTTGTTTCTGTAAAGTCATGAAGAAATCTCCTCTGCTCATCTCATTCTTCAGATGCATTACAACAGTGTACACTGAAAAAGAAAGAAAGACTTCAGAACCGAAAGAACCAGACAGTTTTCTTAAAAGATTTGTTTTAACGTTTTCCACAGCATAGTTTAGTTCACAAAATCATTTGGTTTGTAACATCATACGTTATCAGCAAGAAGAAAGGTTCATAAACGCTAACTGCTGCCTCCATGTGAATCTGAAGTTCTTCTTGGGAATTGCTATAGATTTGTCTACATTTGATCCCAATGCTGTACATTTTCCTGATGATATTTAACTCATGCTAAATTTGGGACACAGTAAATAAACCTCATTGAATTACAATCAGAAAACAGCCCTGTTTAAAATTTATGTAGCCAAGCAATACTGAAAGAAGATGCTGATTTACTTCCGAAATGAAAGGTGATCCAGGTTAAGAGACTAATCTTGTTTTCTCCCAAAACAGTGCAAAAGATCAACTGTCCATTCTCTCGCATTCAAAATTAAAAGGACTCATAAAATTAAAATAATCCAGACAACTAGGCTGATGTGATCTCTACCACAATTCGGTTTACTGGACTGAATATTGTTCCTTGGGACGTCCTCCCGACGTGAAAGGAGCTTTACAAATGTAATTTTGTATTGTTGTTTTCTGTTGTATGTTCTCCCATCTTCTCCCTAGGTGCTTTCCTCCAGCCCAAACCCAAATTTGGATGGCATACATCTCATACTGGCTTGTTAAATAAACATAGGCATCCTGCCAGGATACAGGGCCTCCCCTCCTATCCCACCCTCACAAGACAGATAGCTCCCCAAAAAACATCAGCAGCCAAAGGTCAAGGCACCATTCTCGCTTCCACATGGTCACTTGGCCACTTTACCTAAATCAGTGTCTCCACTTTCTATAGCTTTATGTAGTGCCAGATTACTCCTTTTCATCTTCAGCAGCAAAGGGACTTGTTCACCAGACCTTGGCTCATACTCTAAAAGCTGGAACAAAGGATTTTAAATCTTATGAAGAATAATTGAAACCGTTTCCATAATTTTTCCAAACACTACTCCCTTGGCTTTCGACAACACAGATGCTGAGCTAGATACAGTTTTAATAATCCTTCCATTTGGTGCAATGAGTGGAGGACGTCTCAAAACGCTTCACAGAGTACACCGTGTCATTTTGTAGGTGAACATCAAGCCATGGTTACCAAATCCCCTAACTTAGCTGTCAGGTGGAGCCATTCGCTTTTTAAAACAAATTGGGATATTAAAAAGAGATAACGGGTCTGTAACATTATTCATTTATTCCATTTAATGAAATTAAATAGATTTTAACTTAACATAAAGTGTATTTAAAGGAACAAATACATCTCAGGCTTTAAGCTCTTCTCCTAGACACGTGATCCCTTCAATGTGTTCAAGCCCTTCAGCACACTCCAGCTTATATCTCATCACATACATTACAGTTCAATCTAAATTGGAGCAACTCCCTTGCTTGTTAATGCTGACATTGTGTACTGTATTCAACAAATTTATGCCTGACAAGTTGAGGCTTGCCAAATATCAGCTCTTCTGACATTCCAGACAAGATGTACTCTACACACGGGAGTGACTACTGAATACATATGATTATATCTTGGTGTATGTGCCTTGGAAACCTATGTTGGTTCGATCTATAAAGAGAAACAATATCCCCATCACCCAGAACACTTCATCTACACATAAATGTCTCAAAACATAGGAGGAATAGCAATTTTAATAATAGTCTTTCCATTTCATATGGTGCTTTTCACGTGAGGAGCCAAACAACCTCAAACCTTCAAAGGTGAAACTCAGGTCTCAAGCTTCCAGGAAGGTCTAAACTGTAAAATGTTGGATAGGGGAATAGCACAAGTACTGTATAAAGATGCAATGTTGCTGACTGAGGCTATCAGGACACCAAACTATTCTATAAAAAGCAGCTTGATGCTATAATTGGAAGATAGTAGGCTGAGTTCTTTGGAAGGATGTGATTGGATGGGCTGAAGGGCTTTCTTCATCCAAACTAATCTTATCAGCTTGTGCTTTTACTCTCAATACATCAATAATCGTGTGTTTCATCTTTCCCTTTCATAACCTTGTCTTTCAAAAGCACGGACTCTGGCCCCCAATCAGATTCCACAGCTGAGCTCTGGGATTTTGTTCAATTGGTTATCTTCCAGCTACTTGCAGTGGGTAGCATTGACGGAGGCTATTTGACTACCCTACCCTGTGTGCTTTCCAGCAGTGATTCACTAGATGCCTTTCGGGAAGAGGAATCCTGCCTAATCTTTCACTTGCACCATTTTGTAGCAACACAACAGATCATTTAACTCAGCAGAGTCCAGGAATCGAACCTGCAACTCTCTGGTCCATGTGGCCGGCTAGTGCTTCTACCCACTAGAAAAGTGAACCCCACTTTTTCCACAAAAATACACAACACTGTTTTAGTTTATCAGAATGTGCATGAGCCATGATGTCACATCAGTTATTTGGATTCAATTGGCAAAACATTAACACAATACATGTTGATTACCAAACCAATTTCCTCTAAATAAAGATCAGAAAAGTTAAGGTTTACTTTTATTGCCAGCTCCGTTCTGCCACTATCGTAAGCTCTGGCAGCAATTTCGGAATAGGATATGCCTGGAGTGTCCCCCAGCTTGTTGTTGATCACACGAGCAATGCTGTCATCAGGCTCCTCTTTCTGCTGTACCTGCAGAGTCACAGATCACAGCAACAGTGAGGGAGGATTGAAACTTATGCAATGTAAGTAGTGGTCTCTATTTGGAAATCGGATCACATTGAGAGGCCAGAATACAGAATTAGAAGGAAGCAAACATTGAGGTGAAGCGTTTTGTGCCAAACCGATGTAATGAGTTTGGCACAAAATGCCATTTTTCAGGGAAAGGAGGGTTAAGAAAAGACAATGTTTCAACTGTGATCAAAGTTGTTTTTTCAAAAAATTTGATGTGGAAATGGCTGAAACATGAAATATTTGAGCTAGAGGGGGGGAAACTAAAATCCAAAGTTACCTTGTAGCAGGCCCAATGTGCCAAGATCCGACTTGCTCCCTTGAATTCCGATATTTTCATGTACTCGCAAATCTTTATTGCAAGTGGGTAAAGTCTACGCAAAACTAGTCTGTAGTAGAAGATAAAAACAAATGTATGTATGTGCACAACATGTAAATGGTTTTCGGGTTGAAACTAAAATATATTTCTTAGTCTGGATCAAATACAAGCTACAGCTTTCAAATGGCTTTTTTTGTTTACTTGTATTTTGTGGGTATTTGTGAGATATTGCCACACCCAACTGATGGATGCATTTCACCCACAAAACGCAGACGTTGCACATCTTGTGAAACTTTTAGAAGTTTCATCAAAAGGCGCTAGCAATGATGGCATGAAATAGTGACAAGGCGCTGTATCAAATCCAAGGATTATTATTATAATAGTAGGAGCCCACTTATCCGGCACCCGCGGGACCTGGCCAATGACGGTTAAAGCGCCTGCCGGATATTCGGGCAGTCCGCAGCTGAAAACCCATCCAAATTTTTTTTAAGTTCTTTTAACTCACACCATACACACCAGACTAAGTAATAACAGATAATAATAGAATATTATATTGGTACTTACTGTTAAAACTACTCTCTTGCGCTTCTCACCTTTACTGATTGAGGTTTACAGTCCAGTGATTCTTTTTTAAATGGAGGACGCCAAGTGGGTGAAAAAACACGGCGATTTTAAAGTTGCGCGACTTTTACTAGCGGCAAGCCATTAGCCATAGACTCTACTAGTGGCAAACCAAAATACTGCACCTGCGCGACAATGTGGGTTATCGGCTAGCGTTATCAGCTTGCCGCTAGTATGACTTTAAAGTCATATGCGTTTCATTTTTTTCACCCGCTTGGCGTGCTCCATTTTAAAAAGAATCACTGGACTATAAACCTCAACCGCAGCATCATGGCTTCAAGCGCAGCATCTACCAGCAAAGGTGAGAAGCACAAGAGAGTAGTTTTAACATTAAGTACCAATACAATATTCTGTTATTATGTTATTATTTATGCATTTACAAATGCTCCACTGCTATTGTTCTGGATAAGTTCCGGTTTATCGAATGGGGAGTTTTTTTGGCGTGCCGGTTATACGGAAGTGTCGGTGCATCGAGTCATGGATAACAGGCTTCTACTGTATTTTGTTACTGAATAAAATAATTCTTGCATTTGGTACAGTGGCTTCACTGTAAAGTATGGTGCCTATGTGCTTTCGTGGCATATTGCTCACGACATACAATGGCACAACCAAAAGCATATTGTGTTCAATACCGTACCTCAATGATAAAAACACAGGGACTTACCAGCAGTTCATTTGTGTACAATTAGGCCCCTGTTTGGTTTCTGATCAGCAGCTGGGCTACAAAGGGAGGAACCTCCATATCAGGAGTTTAATCAAATCTGCCTACACTTTCCCAGGGATGCCATCAATGCTAAAATCAGCTACAACGGAGGGAGATCCGAGGGCTGATTGCTCCCCACCTGCCCTTTCAGGACAAACCACAATCCCTTATTTTGGCCTTCCCTTATTTTGTTAACGCGATTCTTTATATTAAAAAAAGTTGTAGGTACAGAAATGTCCTTTTTTTAACCTGTCAATTAGAACCTCCAGTGAGATCTGTTGGTATCTGAATTTCAAAGTCAAAGTCAAACTTGAAAAGAATCAATATCAGTAATATGTGAGAATGTATAGTGGACGAGACATGCAGATAAAAACAGAAGTTGTGATAAGCCATCTTGCATTACAGATAGAGTCACATTAAAGGAACCTTGGCGATGTGGAGCACAGGCAAATTTGTAATCCTTGTCAGTAATCTGTTAATTACATAATGAACGGAAGCTACAATTCAACCATTACATAGAGTTAACTTAACCTACAAGTTAGACACTCAATATCACCCCAGCCTCAGATGACACAGAAAGGATACTGGGGATAGCTGAGGGGGATGCCGATGGTAGAGTCTCGAATGGCATTCAACACCCGCAGATCTCTGCACATCCTCACAAACGTATCCGGTGGAAAGTTGCTTATGAAGCACTTACCAAAAGAAGCCGCCTACAAACAAAATGAAGGTCAATGGAGGCACTGTACATACATCACAATCCCCTCAACACACTGCTCTCTCACCCTGCCCTTGTCCAATTTAAGAAACACAACAGAAATTCAGTCACCAACACCATAAAGTGGTGCGGTTCGCAGCTTTTGAAGCCAAACCTAACAATACTGCAAGTGCTGTGACTGTAACGATGAAGGAATCTGACAGTCTCTCTCAGTTGTCAAGTTCCTGAGCCAGGTGGGCCTGCGGTATTTCAGGGC
Organism: Hydrolagus colliei; assembly: GCA_035084275.1. Taxonomy (NCBI): domain Eukaryota; kingdom Metazoa; phylum Chordata; class Chondrichthyes; order Chimaeriformes; family Chimaeridae; genus Hydrolagus; species Hydrolagus colliei. The sequence continues at coordinate 3,565,431 of CM068747.1, read as the reverse complement.
TCTGCTGATGACAAACCAGCCAGCCTGGCTTATTGGCAAGACTGAGGTCACTGGAGGAAGGGATTCTTCCCACTCAACTCTACAAGTCAAAGCCTTACTAAGTAGCGTGGTCATCCAGACACCTACTGACCCCCCAAAAAGGTTTCACTTCAGCCTGCAGCAATACAACAGGTTTATAACTCCTCAAACACAATAGGAACTCTGTAACTTAAAATAACAGTTTACCAGTAGAAACCACTTCCATCACAACACACCTTCCCTTGGATAACCTAACTTTGTCTGTCCTGACTCTGCTTACAGCTTGAGTTGATCTGGCACCACACATAATACAGGTACCCCACCCCAACCGCGGCCTCGTCAACCACGAAATTCATGCATCCACGGTTTGCTAAATGCGACAACCCTTGCAAACCACGGCTTATAACCCTTGCTTATACACGGGTTTTAACACTAACACTAGCGTATAGCACTAGGACACAGTTGCATCAACCAGCCTCGATGTCGCTTAAACGCTAGCGTATAGCGCTAGGACCCAGTTCCGATGTTGCAATCAACCAACGACAACTCTTCACTCTTAGGATTAAGGTAAATACAGTAACATGAATTTATTGTCGCTTCTCCGTAGCCTAGCTAGTAAGTTTGGGAGCATTGCCTGCCAGGATCTGCAGATCTCTCTCTCTGTGTAAGTGTATCACAGGCTGTAGAAGTGTCTCTCTCTCTGTATCTCAGGCTGAAGAGGGATCTCTCTCTCTCTGTGAGTGCATCTCGGACTTTAGAAAGGTCTCTCTCTGACATTCCCTCTATTTCACCTTCTCTTCCCCCCACCTGCACCTCCCCCATCCCGCCCCTTCTCTCTCTAACCTCTCTCTCTCTTCTGTCCGTGTGTAGATCAGTCAGTCAGCCTCCCCCCACACCCTCCGTGTCTCTCTCTTTCTCTCTGTGCCCGTGTGTAGATCGGTCAGACAGCCTCGCGGATTGCTGCAGATGCGCCCAAACTTACTCCCCCTATCCCCATGTATGATATAACTGTATGTGTTTTTTTGTGTTTAGTTCTACGAAACGCGAACTTACTCCCTGTATCCCCATGTTTCCCATAGGGCCCTGTATTTTCCAACTGTGGTTTTACCAACGCGGAGGTTTACAGGAACGTATCCCCCGCGGTTGGGGAGGGATACCTGTATCTTACAAGGTAAATACCCTTTCACTTTGGGACACACACCACCTACTGGAAAGTACACATCATTTCATCCTCACCCTCAGTAAAGTCTTCTGCATTTCTGGCGCGTACTCGTGACCTGCTGCCTCGATACACTGCTGCACAGCCTCAAACAGAAGATTCTGGTCCTTTATCTCCCGCAAATACTCATCTGCCTTCTGGCTCTCTTTCTGCAAGGTCCAAAAATAATACTTATCAATCGAACAAAAGTTATATACAGTACACTCTTAATTACAGCTCAAATGAACTGCTCATTCCAGTCAGTAAGATTTTTTTTTCTGAGTGTGTCATTCTAGTTAAGGAGGATAATAGGACTGAATGGATTGCTCTTTTGAAGAGTATTGACACGATTGAATGACCTTTCGTACTGCAAATTTCTATGGTTCTGATTAGCTTTTAATGTTATAATTCAACACAATTTATTAATAATAATAATCCTTGAATACAATCAGGAGACAATAATAAGAATCCTTAAATACAATCAGGAGAAAAAGACATGAAATACAAACGCTCTAAGGGAAGATATCACAAACATCTACCTCATATTCTTTATGGGCATCCAGCAAAAGTGCACCAGGTGCCATGGAGGCAATTTTGAATATGTCTTGACAGGCAGCTGAAAGCAACAAGGTACAGGAAGTGGAATGAGATGACGTAATCACCCAAGGTGACTTTTGAAGAAGAAAAAACAAACTACAACGTGCATTTTCAATTTCAGAATCACTAGTGAACTCAGAAACGTTCCAACTTCTGGAGTTTTTTTTTAAAAAAAGGTAAAATGGATGTCATCAATGCGGAACTGATGGTTAATGACCGTACAATGATTTCTTAGTATATTTCTTAGTATATTAGCATAGCATAGTCTAGTACTATTAGCATAGTGCAAATTTGACAAAACAAGTCCTGAAAGCAAGAGTCCTGTGCTCATGGGAAGAAGGATCTAAAGGCTGAAAACCAATGGAGGCTGTGATGAACATAAAGGAGAAACCACAGGTTTCAAGTGACCGGAGAGAGAAAAAAAATCAAACAGATATTTTAAAAGGGAAACTTCACCTGCAAAAGGATCAAAAAGCTTGAACAATTCAAAGAAATCTCCCAACACTACAGCAAAACAGATACCACTGCAGCGTCTTCAAAAATATTGAACGACCCGATGATGCTTACGTGGGACTTCGTGAAGAAATTCATGTCGAGAAGCACCGATAATTCGAACGCCATCAATCTCAGGCACTAAGTGGACTTCTTCATCCAGGTGAAACCTGAGCTTCAGTCAAGGACTCGAAACGTTTACAGCTTTTCATGAACAACAGGATGGACAACCTTCTTTCTTTACTGTCATTTACCTTCTATTCAATAGCTAATTGTACAGTGTTTAACAAAGTCCAGGTACTCCCCTGTGTGTTTTTGTTTCTTGCATTTAATTTTTATTTTCTGTTGCATATTAGTTGAGTAGAACAATGTCTGGTGGCAATGGAAAAATGTGTGTAGTGATGAAAGGATTGGTTCCAAAAAATGGCTTCCATGACATTTACACACTGAAAACAACTTCTAAATATAATGATCATCATTCTTCCACGTTTTAGTTGTTGGGTCAGAGCATTGTGTATATATATATATATATGTATATTATATATATATACAGAGAGAGAGAGAGAAAAATGTAATGCATTTTTCCGGATAAATTCCGGTTACCGGTAATCGAATACAGACTTATTTTTTAAAGTGCCAGTTATACAGAAGTTACGGTTGATCGGGTGCTAGATAAACGGGATTTTACTCTCTCTCTCTCTATATATTAAAAAATGATTAAATACACATTTATATGTCACTTAAGAGCAAGTGTGAGCCATGTACAACCTTTTTATCCATTCACTTCTTTTCAGATTAAGTTCCCCAGCAGCCACCCCTTACTTTTTAAACAGGATTTTTCTTACTGCTATTTACCAAATAGAAAGGAAGGTTCCAAGTTAAGAACAAATTGTGCTCCCTTGTCTCTCCTCCAATTTTTCACACAAGTTTCTCACCTTTACTCTCCTTTTCTGGATGCAGTGATTGAAGCTGTAGTACAATACAGTACAGTGCTTCGCTCGCTGCTCAAGTCCATTCTTCAACTCAGTGCCACCAGGCTATTTTACTAAATTAAAAGGATATTTGATTGTCTCCTTTGAACTTCCCACAACTAACAGGAGTTTATCCCAGATTCCCACTACACAAGGGTTGGTGCTTTTTGATCTGGTACACCTTGAAACAGATTCACAAAAGAAAACCGTTATTAAAGCTAAACATTGTCTATAATTAATTACAATAATAATAATACTTGAATTTGGGACAGTGGGAGGACATCCAAAAGCGATTCACAAGATTTACAATGAAGTGAATTGACCCTATTTGTAGGTAAATGTGGCAGGTCAATTGTGCACAGTGATGTCACACAAACAGCCATAAAACAAGTAACCAATTTTATAAACAAAACACAAAATACTACAGATGCTGGGAATCTGAAACAAAAACAAAAGTTGCTGGGGAAACTCAGCAGGTCAGGCAGCATCCATGAGGAAAGGAAAAAGAGTCAACGTTTTGGGTCTACAACCCTTCGTCTTTGTCCTTCTCCATGGATACTGCCTGACCTGCTGAGTTTCCCCAGCAACTTTTGTTGTTGTGACCAATTTTATACGTTGACACACACTCATCAGTTACTCAATGAATGTGCACATGTGTGTGTGAGAGTGAACTCAATAGGTTTGTGTGGAGACTCTTGACTGACCAAGTGCTGCACAATGCTACTCAAGTTAGCAATGTGCCATAGGCAACTCATGTGAATGACAATTTTTTAAAACTGGATTCTGCTGGCTAGGGATCCAGACTTACCAAGCAAACTGCTTAGGTGGCGATCGTTGCTTTGTGTCGATCACAACCAACGAGTCCTGGAACAAAGCAATGAGAATCAGCTAAGGATTTTTATTCCCCAATTTGAACAATAAAAACAGTAAAAAAAACAAGCAATAGCAACCCACAAAACAAACAGAACAAAGGCATATGTGAACAAAACTGATCAATAACTGATTAATGCAACAAGAAAATGCATAGTGTATTGATAATAACATCATTATTCAGTATTATTGCAGTGACTGTTGGGGGTGGGATTAATAATAATCCTTGCACTTGATATAGTGTTTTTCACGTCTTCCAGACGTCTCAAAGCTCTTCACATAATATACTGTAAAGTGAATTTGACTGTATATATGTGAGCTAAATGAGGCAACCAATTGTGCACAGCAGTGTCCCACAGTCTTGGATTGAAATGACCAATTTATTATTATTTTTTTTAGGCATTATCATCAGGTGTGTGGAGTAAGGAAACTTGCCCATGGTTTCACCAGCAAGGAATTGAAATTTCCATGAGTTTATCCCCATGGAATAAGATAACCTACATGGTAACATTTCATTGTAAAACATTGCAAAAGACAATAATTATCATTAATGTCTACTGATTTACACCAACTCTACCAAAAACACAAGTTTTTTCTTTCATTTTGATGAATTAATTTGTAATCTTTGCACAGAAAGGATGTCGAGTGCTGAACATGATTTCTGAAAAATGTCCAATAAAAGTGCAGGTGCGAAAAAGATCAGCATCTCCCCACCCCCAGCAATTTTCCTCTCTGGACGGACTTTGACAGCTTTTCAAAAATCAATGACCCTCTAATCCCCAAACTTCTCAGACCATCAAGGAGATTCATTATTTAGCTTTACTGTAAACTTACTATCAAGCTTTACTTGATAAAGCTTTACTTGGAGCTCCTGTGGCTCAGTGGTTAGTGCAGTTGTCTTGCAAGCTGGGGAGACCAAGCTGGGGAGACCTGTGTTCGAATCCAGAGCAGGTCAGGGCGAAACCTTGGGCAAGTTTCCTTACTCCGCACGCCTAATAATAATCCCTCCAAAAAACCACAATAATAAAATTGGTCATTTCAATCCACGACTGTGTGTGGGACACTGCTGTGCGCAATTGGCTGCCACGCTTCGCCCACAAATATATACAGTCAATTCACTTTACAGTACATTCTGTGAAGCGCTTTGGGATGTCGATAAGATGTGAAAAGCGCTATATCAAATGCAAGGATTATTATTATTATTATTACTTGATCCCCAAAAGACACAAACCTTTGTTTTCTTTTGGTCTGTGATGTGAGAGATTTAACTCACTAATGTCACAAAAATGCTACAGCGGTAAAAGCACGTTTAGAGAGTGTTGGGTCTCACCTTTAGTGTTGATGGACCCATCCAAATGTGGCCGTCGTCCGTGAATAAAGCCAGCCATTTATAATTGAATGAAACCGCAATTTGGGTAATTGCGCAGACTTGTGGGCCCAGGTCTGGAGGAGTCTACAACAGAAAAACTCGTAATCAACATTTAAAAATAAGCTCACACCTTTCTTCCCCTCACTTGTAGTTGTTAGGTTTTTAAGATTTCTCCTCCTGACACATCGTTCGCTGCCTGATTAAAACCATGGGAGAGGCAATGACTCACTTCAGGCCCATGACTCAGGTTGGCTATTAAGAAGTACATGTGTGGAACAGGCTGATTTTCTCCTGTCTTGCGCTTGATGGCTTGGCAGCCTTGCAACTTGCTCACTCGCAACTCCTTGGGAATGAACCAGGCTGCAGGTATTACTCAAGGTTGGCATTTAAGCCAGAATCTCTCAGTCAATTGGCCAACAAATTCACACACTGGACAATGTAATTAAAACCACTTGAATTTACTACTTTGCTTTTGTGAAATACCTACTACAACCTTTCACTTCAGGCGGAATTTACACTTACTACAGCTATGCAGGAGGCATTATCCAGTATGTATAAATCCTTTCCATTCGCCAGAATGATTCGGGTCTGTCGATCTTGCATCAGAACAACCCAACATGTTGGGGTGTTCTGGAGTCCTGTGAGAAGGAAAGCAAAGGAAGTTTTGTTGATATCGCACGCAAGCAAACACTGCACGCTTAATCTGTAAACACCAAAGCTTGGATTTTCTTTTCTTACATCTTCTCTGTGGATAGTGAATAACAAACTACATGCTGATGCTGTGAGCTGTTCCTCAACAGTATTTAAAATGACCAGAAATTTCAGGTGAGATGTTGTCACTGTATCACCTGTGACTACAGTCAGCATACCTGCAGATCTGCAAAGTGCTACATGGCAACACAGGGTAGTACTCAAGAGCGCTTCACATTAATGGATCCCAGGCCTGAGTCGGGGGGGAAAAAGGTGACCGCAGGCAAAGGGAGTGAGGAAGGGAGTTCTAGAGCTTTGGGGCATAGTGGCTGAAGGCACGGCCGCCGATGGTGGAGAGGAGGATTCGGGCGTCAAGGAGGCCAGAACTGGACGAATGAAGGCAACCGGTGCTGTGTTGGGGAGAGAAGTGGTCAGAGAGGCAGGGGGGTGAAGAGGAGTGGAGAGATTTGAAAACAAGAGTGAGTATTTTGAAATCGATTATTATGCAACATCAGAAATGAAAAGTCTCTCGTATATTAAACTACACCGGCTACTTCCTCTAACACAGTGCAATTTCCTATATCCTCTAATGCAATACCTCACACATTTACTTGGTAAAAGTACATTGCTGACAGGAAATCAATAGTCCACCTGGGACTCCAAAGGGGGAATTCTGTTCTGAACTAAATTTACTGAATGTTTAAGGAGCTTCTTAAGTAGGACTGAGTTTAAAATAATAAGTAGAGTTAGTAAAAACTCTGCTGGAAATAAACTCTTTCACCAGTGCAAACCCAAATATCCAAACTAGGAATTTTACACTCGACATCACCTAAACGTCTGGCATTTTGCTGGAGTAACAATTCACAAGTTTATTGAAAGTCTCAAATGCAACAATAACCAGAAGCAGAAGTCACAGTTGCACTTTGCCACAATTCCAACTTTTGCAAAAAATATTGTGCCATTGATAAACGAAGGAGCTGCAGAAAGGACGCACACAAAACAAAGTTGTCCAACAGTTGTCGGAGTCGTGTAGTGTATTTGTCCCAGCGCTCACCTTGCAGGTGAGAGGTACCGGGTTCAAAACCCAAGCAGGGTGAAACCATATGCAACTTTCTTTAGTTCACACGCTTGTTTAACTAGCAGCAAGTAGTGCCGGTTGTTAGTCGTTTGGCGGATCGCTTTCTGAGGATAATAAGTCCGTCAAAAATAAATAATGATAAGAATAATTTGGTCACTCGATTCACGACTGTTTGTGAAACACTGCTGTGCACAATCGGTTGCTGCATTTCACCCTCAAAATATAGTTAGTTCACTTTGCAACACATTGTGTGAAGCGCTTTTGAGACATCTTGATGATGTGATAAGGAGCTACACCATATGCAAGGATTATTACTGTTATTATTGTTGAATATTCAGCATTTTTACCTGGGATTTCAGGAAGTCGCCTGAGCTTCAGATCATCTATATTTGTTGCACAAGTGAATCGAAAAGCTCCAGTTAATATAGCCACTCCTGAGCCATAAACAGAGTGGAACACCTTGGCCTCCACAACTCGATTCTGCAAAACCTCCTTGAAAAGCAAAGCAACAATAAATTTATTTCAAACAATAAAATAGCTAAATTAGTCTGTCTCAAACGTGGGAAGTCAGAAGTCCTTGATAATGAGATTAATATGGAAAACATGTATGACCCAAGTTGGGTTATGGATAGCCTAAACTCTTTCACACGTGTAACAAATAGGAGTTAGATTTTCATCCCGATCTGTATAAACTTAATTTGAAAACTTATCCACAAGGGTACACTAACCCAAATGGCTTTCACAAGATTATATAATTTGCAACTTACATTGCCCATGCTGAAATGTCTCTTAAATGTGCCAAATATGTCGTAGATAAGAACAGTGCCATCATCTTGTATACAGAGCAGATCTTCACTGGCAGTCCATCCAATGTGAACCACTAGGCCGCTTTTCCACTGCAGGGAAACATTATGTAGAAATGAGAAAGCCCGGTTTTCTATCGTCTAAACATGTTGCTTGCGTTCAACAGGAACAGGGATCTGGGGTAATTAAATACCCCTGTTCCTGTTGAATGCAAGCAATATTGTGGTCTGGATGAATGCAAAACCCTTTGCTCTCCTTCACTTTTATCATAGTAGTACTGGCCATGGAAATGTATAACATTGTTTAAAAACACAGAAGCACCAGCTTTTGCAAGCCTGGTTAGTGCCACACAAAGCTGTGCATTTACACATTGAGCCACATGGGAATCTTTCAATTCTCATCTTTACATTGAGATTTTAATACTTTAAAGAAAACCACATAAACATTGCTTTTGTATTAAAAATGTTGGCTATTCCTGTCATCGATTTAATATGCTGCCCTTTCCTTTGTACCCGAATCCACCGGCAGAACAATAAGTAGAGTAAATGACACATTAATATGCTTACTGGAAAAGAAGTTATCCGAATTCCAGAAGAGGAGTAGATTTCCAAAACGGGTCGAAGACTTTGAGAACGTTCCTTCCGAACAGCATTCAGCATCAAAGCTGCAACGTTAATTAACTGATATTAACGGCTGTTACTGCCTATTAATACTAGCCACAGCCATCGCTTCAGGGTGGACAGTCTGATAAAATAAACGGCCAAAAAGAGCAAAGCAACATACGGTACTGAACAAAAGAGCATCTTACCGATCGGACCACCGTACGGTGCAGCCGCGATCAGGCAGTTACTGAATTCCTCTCTCATCATCCAGTCCTTAGAGTACAAGTCAAACTTCCTTTACAGACAAAAGACAAGAAAATTGAGATTTCAAAAAATAATAAATTGGGTCACTCAATCCGTGACTGTTTGTGGGACACGGCAGTGCGCAATTGGCTCCGCGTTTTACCCACAAATATACAGTCCTTAAGAGTACAAATCAAACTTCCTTTACAGACAAAAGACAAGAAAAGTTAGATTTTAAACAATTGTTGTTATTCACTTTACAGTAAATTCTATGAAGCGCTTTGGGACGTCTAGAACGTGTGAAAAGCCCTACAACAAATGAAAGGATGCTACTAAAATAGTAATAATAAAACCTAATGTTACAAAAATGCAGATTCTAAACATCAGATGGATGATAGTTAGTGTGGAGTAAGTTCATATAATTAAAAACGTCACATGGAAGAACATTAAAGTGTTAAAGGGTGACATTTACATTGCTTGTAGTGTTTTGGTAATGATAGTCTGTAGGAACTAATACTGGACAATTTGTAATTGTATGGCAAGCAACAACTTGTACTTATATATAGGGCAGGGTTGGGGGTGACCACGGCTGACAAGACTTTCACCTGAACAGTTTAATGACTGATCTAAAAGATGGCACCTCCAATAATGCTTTGCTCCTCCCAGCACTGAGACACTGACTAACTGAGACTCTGGGAGCCCCTCACTGACTGACTGAGACACTGAGCCTCCCTCACTCACTGACTGACTGACTGAGACACTGAGCCTCCCTCACTCACTGACTGAGACACTGATCCCCCCTCACTCACTGACTGAGACACTGATCCCCCCTCACTCACTGACTGAGACACTGATCCCCCCTCACTCACTGACTGAGACATTGGGAGCCCCTCACTCACTGTGAGACACTGATCCCCCCTCACTCACTGAGACACTGGGAGGCCCTCACTCACTCACTCACTCACTGAGACACTGGGAGCCCCTCACTCACTCACTGAGACACTGGGGGCCCTCACTCACTCACTGAGACACTGGGGGCCCTCACTCACTCACTGAGACACTGGGGGCCCTCACTCACTCACTCACTGAGACACTGGGAGGCCCTCACTCACTCACTCACTCACTGAGACACTGGGGGCCCTCACTCACTCACTCACTGAGACACTGGGAGTCACTCACTCACTCACTCACTGAGACACTGGGGGCCCTCACTCACTCACTCACTGAGACACTGGGAGGCCCTCACTCACTCACTGAGACTCTGGGAGTCACTCACTCACTCACTCACTGAGACACTGGGAGGCCCTCACTCACTCACTGAGACACTGGGAGGCCCTCACTCACTCACTCACTCACTGAGACACTGGGAGTCACTCACTCACTCACTCACTGAGACACTGGGAGTCACTCACTCACTCACTCACTGAGACACTGGGAGTCACTCACTCACTCACTCACTGAGACACTGGGAGTCACTCACTCACTCACTCACTGAGACACTGGGGGCCCTCACTCACTCACTCACTGAGACACTGGGAGCCCCTCATTCACTCACTCACTGAGACACTGGGAGGCCCTCACTCACTCACTGAGACACTGGGAGGCCCTCACTCACTCACTCACTGAGACACTGGGAGCCCTCACTCACTCACTGAGAGGCCCTCACTCACTCACTGAGACACTGGGAGGCCCTCACTCACTCACTCACTGAGACACTGGGAGCCCCTCATTCACTCACTCACTCACTCACTGAGACACTGGGAGGCCCTCACTCACTCACTCACTGAGACACTGGGAGGCCCTCACTCACTCACTGAGACACTGGGAGGCCCTCACTCACTCACTGAGACACTGGGAGGCCCTCACTCACTCACTCACTGAGACACTGGGAGGCCCTCACTCACTCACTCACTGAGACACTGGGAGGCCCTCACTCACTCACTGAGACACTGGGAGGCCCTCACTCACTCACTGAGACACTGGGAGGCCCTCACTCACTCACTCACTGAGACACTGGGAGGCCCTCACTCACTCACTCACTGAGACACTGGGAGCCCTCACTCACTCACTGAGACACTGAGAGGCCCTCACTCACTCACTGAGACACTGGGAGGCCCTCACTCACTCACTCACTGAGACACTGGGAGGCCCTCACTCACTCACTCACTGAGACACTGGGAGCCCCTCATTCACTCACTCACTCACTCACTGAGACACTGGGAGGCCCTCACTCACTCACTCACTGAGACACTGGGAGCCCCTCATTCACTCACTCACTCACTCACTGAGACACTGGGAGGCCCTCACTCACTCACTCACTGAGACACTGGGAGGCCCTCACTCACTCACTCACTGAGACACTGGGAGGCCCTCACTCACTCACTGAGACACTGGGAGGCCCTCACTCACTCACTCACTGAGACACTGGGAGGCCCTCACTGACCGACTGTCTGGGATGCGGCAGTGCCCGGGACCAGTCACGGGATGACTCCTGGGCTCAGGCCTGTGCTGGCTCAGTGAGGCCTGGAGCCACCGCTATCAGTCCGGCCACTGACCTGTAGAACACATCCCCCAGGGGGTTCCAGTTCGCCGTGACGAACGCCATCCCCTCCCGAGGGGTTTGCCGTGAACTCCTGTTGTTTCCCTGCAGATCAGGGCCTTTGTGTTGCTGCCTCCATCGACTGTGACTTCATCAGCTGCCAAGCGCCGCCTACTGTCCAGGCGGCTGCACTGCGGCTCAGTGATGTCAGCAGGCTGCTGTTATACCTTCACTCCCAGGACTGTACTGTATAACATCCACATGTAGCTGGTAATCAGCTTCAAGCAATGCTTATTATCTAATTTTGCAGGTGCTGTAGTTAAATGTTTGTATTAAATATGGGCATCGTGTGTGTTTACAGTGAGTTTACAAGCTGTGCCTGTCAGAAATGTTGACCCTGACACAACATTTTGTAAATGTTCGTCCACGGTTACTTACCATCATGTAAAGTGTATCCTATTACCATCCTAATAAGAATCCTTTCATTTGACATAGCGGGTGTCAAGTCTTCTGGACGTTTCAAAGTGCTTCACAGAATATACTATAAATTGAATTGACTGTACATTTGGGGGCGAAACGCAGCAGCCAATTGCACACAGCAGTGTTCCACAAACAGTCGTGGATTTGAAGTGATCAATTTTATTTATATATTCTTGAGGAATTATTATCAGGTGTGTGGATTCAGGAAACTTGCCCATGGTTTCACCCTGCCGGGAATCAAACCCAGGTCTTTCACTTGTGAAGAGATCTCCCGACGTGAAAGGCGTAATGTAAATGTAATCTTGTAGTTGTTGTGGTGAGGGCTCTAACCACTGAGCTACAGGACTCCTAGATTATTGTGATATCCAAATCCCCTTTATTTAAAAACAAGGTATATTCTCTGCCTAATTTGCTTTCTCTGAGGAGTATGTGATAATTATAACTGTAGGTATCAGCTCAATAACTGAGTTAGCAAGTCATACAAAATTTAAAATTCTTTATGAGAAAATGTCATTTGCATCTCACTCATCACATCCATTTTCAGTCTTAACCAAGAGTACTCACAGCTGGAGCAGTACCTGTCAGGTATGTCATTGTTCTCAGATCTTCTGCTAAGATTCTCTGTGACCTCCACAAATTAAGCTTGACAAGACTCCACTTTGACTGGATAACTATTTCCTCAAACGTACTTCAGCCAATCATGAATCGGTACGTATAATAAACAAATTAATTATCATTCATACATACTGTGTATATATATATATCTATAGCTTATCATCATGTTGTATGTTTTTTGTGGAGGGGCATTTTGTTTGATCATCCAAATGAAGATTTTTAAAAATGAAAGTACCAGTTTGATTGAAGAGATTTAAAAAAATTTTTACACAAATTTGAAATGGGTGAAGACTTTAAGACACATTTTGCATTTAAGATTAGCGGGATTCACAACCTTTATCTGCTTTTATCTGGCAGGATCCTCACATTAGAGGCAGGGATTAGAGAAAGGGACAGCACAGATAAACTGGGAAGCTTGGCACAGCATAGACAACAGAGCATTGTGCTATTATACACTGCACAATAAAATGACAAGATAACAAGGATACAAATACCTATCATTTTTGAAATACTTGCGATAATAAATGCTATTAAAATATTAGTAGAGTACAGTATATTTATCTAAACAACGTTTCATATAAACTGAATGCTGAGGCAAGTCACATCAATGGGTTACACAATTAATAAAAAATAACTTTTGCCTACGCTATCTTTAGCCAGTTTGGGAGAGTCTGGGGCATAGAACTGAGAATTGGCAAAATTTCCCAATGAGAGCGAGTGAGTTTAAAATCAAAGGATTAGGATTGAAACTGCAAACCCCTCGACTTTAAGGGTGCAATGTTTTAGTACAAGTATTAGGCTACATAAGAACAATAAAACATACAAAAAGTAAAATTGAAAATACCCACTGTGAGCTATAAAAATCAGTCAGATAATTCAAGAAATATTTGTCCATGAAATACAGTAACTTCAAAATTTCATACTGATTTGTTCTGTGAAAAGTGAAATCAGTACAATTTTGTGCCCTGTCCCAAAGCTGCTCAGAACTATTTCAATAAAGCAAATGGTGTTTCAAACATAACATAAGTCTCAAAGAAGTTATCACAATGTAAGAGCCCTTAAACTTACAAGGCCATCATTACTCACATTTTTACATTGAAGCTTTTTTAAATTAATATGTTTTACCCAGAGCTTGTAAACTACTCTACAAGTGCAATTTCCATCTTCTGATAAACAAATATATTGCGAAGGAAATAGTGCATTGAGAAAGAAGTGAAGCCTACGTATGCTAAAATTTATCAATACTGTACTGTATTAGAAAAATAATGTTTTTTTTCCCTCTTCCACATTAATCAGGCTTCCATGTATATTTACAACTGTAGATGTGGTAGCTGAATTGTCACGTCCCGGAAAAAACGGTGACTTACAGCAGCTTTTGCAGAAATTCGCTTGTTAGGATCATACTGGAGCATTTGCTGCAAAGAAATGGGAGACATTTTAAAATCTGTATTTCAAAGTAACTGCAAGGTATAAGTGTAATGGAGGCGACACTCAATGCACTGTTACATTGACTGTGTATGTGTATAAAGGAGTATTACAATTATTAGTGGAAACAGCATTTTTGTTTCCATTTAGTTTACATGATGAATGTAAAAATACTGGAGACTGGAAATGTGTTGGATGCTCTATTGAGTGGTTAAACAGGTGCCAATAACCTGAATATTAAAATACAGTAGCTTTAATCCGTAAATGTTACTAACCATTAGTAAGTCTTTGCCATCTATGTCCAGGCTGGGGAGTATCTTGTTGAAATCTTGTCTGACCCATTGAGGAAAGTTTGCTTTATAGTCGGGTAGCTGTGTAACCCCAGGCCACACAGACTCATTTGGGGTGCCAAGTGTGCGGAAAATACGGAAAAGCTGATCAATTTCAGAATCTCCTGGAAACAGTGATTTCCTTGTGACCTTCAATTAAAAAAATTCTAAATTAAAACCATTCTGTGAGAACTGAACCCACCCAAGTTCCAGGAAATCACAGTTCAGGCTGGATATTGCTACATATTTGAAAGTGGAAAATTATGTTTTAATCAAAGGCTGAGGTACCACGGTCAATTAAAACTTTCTGAAAGAAGATCAATATAATTTTGGCCAAAGACTTGACACAAATATTAACAGCAATTTTCAATGGCATTACCTGACCTTAATTATTGCAAGCAGTATTAAAATATTTTAGATAAAATTTTGTAAATTGTTAAAACATTTGATGTTTCACTGAACCATTATCTAGATTTCTGTGCAATCCAATACAATTTACATTTTCCAGTCAAAAGTTTAAAAGATGTGAAGCCAGCAGACCAAAACAGTGCAAATTTGTAATTTTATGTGTGATAAGTACCATTTCTGCAAAGATGCATCCTATACTCCAAACGTCCACTGCAGTTGAGTAAAATTTACAACCCATTAAAATTTCTGGAGCTCTGTACCACAAGGTTACAACCTGAATTATAAATCAAAGAACAATAAATAGTTTCAATGTCTCATAAGACCAAATCATCATCTCAACATTACTTGTACATGATTTATTCAGTGCTTATAATACATTTTCCTAAACTACTCAAAAGTCATACACTTAATCATTAAAAAAAAATGTACTCTTATTCTGGAGCAATGTATTAATCAAAAAGTAGCTACATTTTACTTAATAAACCGACTATTAATGATAGGCTTTATCCTCACCAGTAATGAAAGTTTCCAATTTAGAGCAGAGCTCCCCTCAAAATTGTAAGCATTGTGACAAAATCTTAAGGATTTGGGACAAATTGTCTGTCATGTTCGCTCAAACACACAGTCACAACACTTTACCATATATCCTGTAAACAGCTTTGGGAAGTTTTCCTGGTGTGAAAGCTGCTAATGCAGCTGATTATTATTGTTATATCTAATGGAATCCCTATTATTCCATAGCAGGCAGCAACCAAATAGGTAACTGCTTAAACTGGAGACCTGAAAACTCCAGGATAGGAGACTATAAACAGGAAGTAAAAAAATATGACAATGTACCATTTAATGTAATACATTTCCTTCAAATAAGATTTTTGGAAAATGAACTAGATTGGGGGTGGTGAGCGAGGAAGAAGAGAAACAGTACTTAAACAAGACCACATTCTTCCTTCAGCACAATAATGGTGTATTTCCTTCTGATACCTTCTCACATATTACCTCATGAGTGTAGGTACGAACAGGTACTCCAAAAGCCCTTGCTAATCCAAAATCTGCCAATTTAATTGCACCAGCATCATTTATGAGCAAGTTTTGTGGTTTTAGATCTCGGTGGAGGACTCTGTGAGAATGACAGAAAGCTACGCCCTGAAGTAGCTGAAATAGATAGCTCTGTAAAGACAAGAAATCCTGTTATGCAAACAGATTCACATTCGACCATTTCAAATAAAACATTAAGAGCAGATACATTTCTAAATAATACATCAACATAAATTATTATAGCTTCTATATTTTTAAACAAAATGGTACTACAGAATTCTCCCAATGGCTCGGTGACGTAGTGACATAATACCTATATTATTGGCCATATTTTCTGTCAATTTTCTCCCCCAAATTCCCTCCCCATGTTCAGGCTCCCAGTAGGCTGTTTGAAGTGCTTTGAGATGTCTTCCTGACTGTTTGTGGGACACTGCTGTGTGCAATTTGGCTGCTACGTTTCGCCCACAAATATACAGTCAATTTTCCTACTCTTCTTCATCCTGCCCATCCCCCTCCCACCCCCTGCTCTTGTCCCTACCTAACTGTACAGCACCTTGGGACGTCCTCTCAACGTGAAAGGAGCTCTATAAATGTAAGTTTTGATTGATTGATTGATCGATCGATCTAAGCGCTCTGAGACACTATCCTGTGTGGAGGACGCAATATAAGTGGAAGTTGTTGTCACAATATAAATGTAAGCGCTCTGAGACGCCGTCCAGTGTGGAGGGCGCTATATAAATAAATCAAAGTTGTTATTGTTGTTGTAATTTGTTGTCCTTCTTGTACCTTAACTAACTGCAAAGGGAGTCCAGTAGGTGGAGCAGCATCCATATACTTCTTCAGATCTTGATTAAGAAACTCAAATACCAGGTATAATTTCTTTTCACTGTGGATAACATCCAGCAACCTGGGGGGAGGGGGTGAACAAACGAAAACATAAATTTTTTGTGACAATTTAGCGAGTGATTCTAATAATTATCTTGAAATTTTGCACTCTAAATAAGAGGAATTATTCCATTTCTAATTCTTTATCAAGAATCATAAATGAAAAAGAAAATGTATTTCTGAGTTACAACAACAAATGTAGAAAACTCTATACTGTATATAGAAAAGCAATTTGGCAGAAAACTATAAATTCCACATTCCTTTTTTAAACAAATTATATTCAATGCTAAATTATACTTTCAATTTCTAATCAGTATAACCAAATCAAATGTAAACTACAAAATACAGAGGTCTGACAAAGAGCCACAGATGCAAAACATTGACCCACTCCTTTCTCCATATGCTGCCTGACCCGCTGAGTGTTTCCAGATATCTCCATTTTCAAACAACCAAATCAATACTGTACTGTTAAAAAATTCTGTTTTTTTCTGCACTTTCCATTTATAATGGCAAGGTAATGCTCATACATCAAAAAAATATACTTCTGCAAAATGTGAAATTATCAATGATTCAAATAGTCCGAGAACAAGTGCAGTAAAACCTCGATAATTGTTCAAAGAGCCGGCACAGACTAGATGGGCCGTATAATTCTATGATTCTAATTCGGTTGGGCCCACTCACCTCCCGGATTTCCGAGGTATGCTGACATTAGGAACCTATCTAGGAATGGCTGGGGAGGCCCCGCCCCATACACAACTTGTGCTGTAAACACAGCACTGATGCTAAAAAAAACTTGAACTCCACCCACAGCGCCGGATGATAGAGTGGCTACGCCTGGAATTGCAAACAGCTGTTCCAAACTTCAGGAGATTTGCCAGACTTCAGAAAAAAATTAATACTCTATGTATTTTGAAATCTTGCCAGTTTTAGGACGTTGCCGGCTTTTGGAATGTCGGATTATCGAGGTTTTACTGTATGTTTAAAGTGCCATGGAAGTAACTGTTCAAATAGACCAACCAGGTAACAACACGTGCTAGGTCACAGAACTTCCTGTAGAAATTATTTCAAACTGCCTCTCTGTGGTAAGGTAATACTGTTCTTTTATAGTTTCTACCATTTGATGCTCTCTATATGTATATACAGAACAGTATATATATTATGAACTGCTTCTCTTGCAGTCTCAACATCAAGCACTATTATAAATACGAGCACTTTGTTGCTCTCCACAAGCTTATACTTCAGGCTTGATCGGATTTAGTGGGTCAATGAGTAAAAGAAGCAGTTGTTATCTTCAATCTTTGATGTTAACCAAACCAATGATACTTCCCCAATTATAAGCAACCTCCAGCTCGAACGTCATTTACACAGGCTACATACTGTACATTAATATACAATGAATAAAATAGTTTAGAGACACATTTTGATTGTTCATGACAATTATTTTTTTTAAATTCTGATCTTGCAGAAAAGTAAAATAAATTTCTTACTTTACAATGTTTCGATGATTCAACTCTTTCAACAAGGATATTTCTCGAATAGCAGTACTGGGCACTCCTTCCATTTCACTAAATTTTTTAAAAATGTAAACACTCCGGGTTCATAATCTGGATACAGTATATTACTATTATTATACAAATAACAATTTGAATCAGGTCACACTTGATATGTGACTTTCATACCAGAATTGATGTCATGTCCATATCTCCAAATCTCACTGATGAATGCCCTGGATGTTGCAGCGTTGCCAATTATGCCCCTGTAAAACCCCACAATTTCTCTTTCCAAAGAGGATATTTTTTGTAAAGTATATTGACTTCAAAAATGTAAATGAAAACCTTTCGCAGATCATCCCTAGATCTAAGATATATCTATCTGTCCATTAAACCTATTCTCAGCTCTTGAAAACTGATGTGAAAATCTACGCCACAGGTTAACTGCTTAATATATCGCCCCACTTGTCGGCCTTCCCAACTCCTTCCTCCATAGGCTGCTGATCATCCAGAACTCTGCAGCCTGTGTCGTCTCCAAGCGCCGCAATCCCATCTCCCCCATTCTCACCCGACTCCATTGGTTTCACACCATTCAATTCAAGGATCCTGGTCCTTACCTTTCATGGCCTTGCCCCACCCTATCTCTGCGATCCACTATACCCTACCAATCTATCCGCTCCCTACGCTCAACGGGCTCTGGCCTGCTCCATATCCCCCAACCCACCTACCCCACCATCGATGGGCGAGCCTTCAGCCACTCTGCTCCCAACCTTTGGATTTCCATCCGACAATCCTTCCTCCTCGCACCCTCCCTAAACTCATTCAAGTCTTGCCTCAAGACCACTCTCTCCGACCGTGCCAAGGGTCACCCCCCACTTCCCTCCACCCTCCCCATCCCCGACCACAGCTCAGGTCTGAAACATTGACTGTCCAGCATATTGGGACGTCCTCCCAACGTGAAAAGCACGATACAAATATAAATTTGTTGTTGGTTGTAATACTGATCTGTTACAAGTTACTTGTCAGTAACTGTTAGTTAACCATGCTTTTGCAATTTAAGAGCTGAACCAGTTGTAACTTTTAAAACCTGGCCATGTTATGTTGTACACAATATGAGTGGGAGCATATTTATTTATGGTGTAAAATATTATTATCTCAGGGCCAAGGAATTGATAATGACATCGTGTGAACACAGACCTTTGTTTAAAAATAGTTACCCAAACCTTGAGAGTAGATTATTTTATTTAACTACAATGACTTTTTTTAAAAAAACATTGTTTTAGTGTTCGATAAAAGCTTTACTGTGCACATCAGTTTTGTGCCAGCAAGGAAGGTTATTTCCGGACACTGATGGTTATTGTGTTCCACATTCTTGTTATTGTAATAATCTGAGCACAACATAATTGACAAATCGGTGCCCTGAATGGAAGTTTGTCACAAATTGATCTGCAGACATGGACATTAGTATGCCTCAAATTCCCAACACTTCCAAGTCACTAATTGTATTTGGGGTAACAGGTGCGTGCATCCCTACAACTGAAAGTGGAAATATCAGACAAAGATCCTGACAGCAATCCAGAACTTCCTATTGGAAGGTGGTAGCGCGAGGCTATTAGATGAGGACAGGATCAGGCAAAGCAGCATTTCTCCCTGCATCTCCACCCTCAAAAGACTGCGCAATTGGCTGCCATGTTTTGCGCAGAAATATATGGTGTCCTGTTCGTGGGACACTGCTGTGCGTGATTGGCTGCTGCGTTTCGCCTACAAATATACAGTGAATTCACTTTACAGTATATTTTGTGAAGCGCTTTGAGACGTCCAGGAGGCGCTGTAATCAAACGCAAGCATCATTATCATCGAAAAAAGCTTCCAATATTTGCAGATAACTAATTGCTACCGAGAACAACAACCCTTGCATTGATACGGTGCATATAAAAGCAGTGCACCAAATGCATGGATTAATTATACTATCACTAGAAGTGGCAATTATTTATACGTGAATATTGGAAGCTCCTGACGAGACAGCACCAACTGGGAGACCTGTTGATCAAGAGGACTCCATACCGGTCTGGGATGTTTTTTTGCCGCGTTTCGCCCCCCCCCCCCCCCCCCGTCAATCAATCCACTTTACAGTACACTTTACTTGGAATAGCTTTGAGGCATCTCGGGACGTGATTGAGGCGCTATATCAAATTGCAAGGATTGTTATCATCATCACTCACGCGTCCAGACGTATCTTCTTCAGAGCCACCATCTCTCCCGTGGTTTTATTCATGGCTTTGTAAACCACCCCATAGGTGCCCTCTCCGATCTTCTCCACTTTCTGGAAGTTATCCATGGCTCTTCCCTCGGGCTGGCCGAGCGGGTCAAATCAACCAAAGTAACTGGCACTGATTTCACCCACGTCCCACCCGCGAAAAATAAGACAACACTTTACAAACTACTGTGTAGATATATATATATAAATGGCTGGGAGGCGCGGTGAACGCTGTGATCCTCCCCCACCCGGCTTTATAAACTGGGCAGAGGAGAGGGCTGGAGGGAGCAGATACAGCGCCGGCCGCCGTGGCGTCTACGGTGCGCTCACGTGACCAGAGACCCAACCGCCGTCACCCACCTTTCGCGCCCGCCGCGCGAGCTCGGACACACACCAACTGTCACTTTCACCGCGAGCACAGACCCTGTCCCCAGTGTCCACATAATACCGCGCGTGCCGGTGACCCCCCCCCACCCCGTCACCTAACTTCCAACCGTCACCCATCCATTCCCTCAGCTCTCCCGCGTTTTCACCCCCCCCCCCCCCCCACCGGGGCTACCCATTGGTGGCAGCTGTGTTAAGCCGCGCCCCTTCCTCCCCCACCCCACCCACGCCCTATACCCTCACCAATAAGACAGTGCCCAAACTTGACAAGGAACCAGAGAGCGCCCACCGACCAGCACAGACACGGTACAGTATTGCACCTGCACATTACAGCTATAACACCACCGCAACCTTATACAAACAGCACTCTCCTATTCTCTAACCCCCACCCGGGGAAGGCGGGGGTACAGGGAAGCAGGATAAAGAAGACCTTTCTCTTGCGTGGCCCAGACTATCTGGTACCACTGAGACAAACAGCTGGTTGCAATGAAGGATTAGGCTCTTAGGGTTTCATGTCTTCGAGACGTCTCAAAGCGCTTCACAGAAGATACTCTAAAGTGAATTGACTGTATATTTGTGGGCGAAGCGCAGCAGCCAATTGCACACAGCAGTGTCCTACAAACAGTTGTGGATTGAAATGACCAATTTTTTTTTTTTAAAAAGGATTGTTATCAAGGCATACGGAGTAAGGAAATTTGCGCAAGGTTTTTTTCCCTGGTAGGGAATCGAACTCAGGTCTCTCTCACTTCTAAGGCGAGTGCCCTGACCGCATAGCTACAGGACTCCACAGTCAGGCCCATGAATCACTTACTGGTCAGTCATCAAGCACAGGTGGAAAGATAGTCAGTCTCCACTAAACCTGACTTGCTGTTAAGAAAGTGTCGAGGCAGCGGTTCCAACTGTGTAACAGAAATAGATAATGACTAGTAGGATTTCAGCTAATGCAAATACTGTATTTTGTGGAATTATATTAAAACATGGATTTACTGGGAGACATGGTTTCCTTTGGAGGGAGATTTGCTTTTTTAAAGAGTAGATCTGGTACAGTTACATGCACTAAGCAATACAGTAATGAGGTAGAACCACCACTACCACTATATGTCCCCAGACATGATCTGGGTGTCAAAGAAAATAAACTATCAGATTAGAGATACACATAACTCCCCTTGGTGAGATTTTCTGATCACTCACGGACCTTAGTACTATATCAAATGCAAGGATTATTATTATAATTCTTGCATTTGATATAGCGCCTTATCACATCTTCAAGACGTCTCAAAGCGCTTCACAGAATATTCTGTAAAGTGAATTGACTATATAGATATATATATATACACACATATATTTTGTGGGTGAAACACTTGCACTAATAACAGGGAGAAATCTCATTTTAAACATTATAAATGCTGCTAAAATGAGCAATTGTTCAGGGAAACCCCTAGCTCTTCTAACCATAGGGAAAACATTTAGGTTAGTATCAATGCATTTTGCCAGCTCTTAGATTGCAACACAGATGATCGGTTATTGAATCAACATCTCAGTTGGTTTGCAAAAAAAATTTGAGCCTTGGTTTTAATAAAACATAAGTACATCTTTTGGTAGTTGTTGTTTTAAACATATACAAATGTACAATAAAAGCACTCCCTTATTGGGTAATAACTTCCAGTTTTCTCTTTCCAATTTTGATTTACAAAATGCACAGTTTCTTACTGATTATACTCACTGGCATGGACAAGGTCCGAACCAGCTTGAGACACGATACACATTGTCTAATATATATTTGGATCACCCACACCTATAATTTGCTTTTGAAAAAACTAATTTGTGTATTCAAATTACTCTACAACTGTCATTTAGTGATTTCAACAGTGAAAATATATTGGCATTCCAAAAGTTGCCTTAATAGACCATAACAGTTTTTATTTAACCATATATACAAAACAATACAAAATAGTATTTTGTGTTTTAGAACGTTCACTTTCCACATGAAAAACCTTTTCCAAGTAACGTTTGCTTGCAATTTTGCTTGTCAGAAATTATGGTAAAACAGTAAACTCTTCCAACAGCAGAAATCTAAACCTAAACAATGGACTGAATTTGGAAAGATAGAAATACAGTTCTCTGAGAAACAATGAATAACATTGGATTGTACTGATCCAATAGATCTTCTTCCCCTGTCCCCCCACCCCTGGAGTTACTCTAGAACACACAAACTAATAACAAATACATTATATCCTTCGGCATTGAATGGACGGCACTTGATATCCATTATTTCAACTGGTTTGAGTTTAACATTTAAAGTTTGAACTGTATTAAGTGTATAACCATCAACTTAATTATGTACCAAGGGATATCATAACCAAAAGTACTGTGAGCTTCTTCCATTCAAAGTATGTTAAAATGTCCAATCAATGCTCATATTTCTAATATCAGACTGGTTTCAAATATAGTTCAACCAGTGGAACTTTTGTTGCTCTATAGAGCAGATAGATCCTGACACAATGTATCCTTGCCTCAAAAGTTCAGTCTTAAGTCATTTCATAGTTTATCCTTCAAGCTTTAAACACAATACACTGTATTTTAAACTTTTTGGGACTATCCAGTTGGAGGGTCTTGGGAGTCAATTGAAAATATGTGCACGAGATGTGATGGTCATCCTGCCTTGGTTTGAATACAATATTTTTTTCTCCACATTTTAGTCCACAAAGTGTATGAATGGACAGTTTACAACATTATTGCCATATTTACCACCATTTGTATAAACAATCTTTCTGCATGACAATTTTCCCACAGATACTGTCGAGTATACAGTAACTGATTACTTTTTATGACACTGTAGTCAATACATTCCAACAAAAAGAGGTTTTGTTATTTCTGTTAACATTTTAGGTGAAAACATGTCAAACCAAAAATCACTTTGAAATATCTGAGCTAAATAATGTTGCATTTGCACATTTCAATTAATTAGATAACACATTTCATCAGATGACACAATCCGTTTCAACAGATGTTACAGGAAAACACTTCCATTCCGGCTTGTGGTTATGTTTGTGAACAACGCCTTTAAGAAACACTAGTTTGAAATAAAGTGAACCTGATCTATCCAGCTATTGGCTGAAATCAGGCAAACCAAGAGCAAACCAAACAAAATAAAATCCATGAACATCACATTTTCAACAAAAACACAGCTGAGGAGAAAATTCTTTTTGGAAGATGAACATTGAAAATTATTTGTTCACAAATGTCAACATGTTTGAGACACAGTGTTGAAATCTGAACAAGGCCAATATCAGGATTTTTTTTATTGGGGGGAGTGTTTTTTTGAGGGGAGGGGCAAGATGGGAAATTGGGTGGGAAAAATAGTTTTGTGTAAACACACACAAATATGAGCAATTCCCTACCACCAAGCAAATTCAACATTAGAAATCTCAGATAATAAATAAAGCCACAGATTAAATTTAATTATCAAATAGAAGGCTGCTTTATTTCGGTTTACATCAATATCCCTGAAGTCCATTGTAAACTTTCTTCACTGGTCCTTGTTTAATCAATTGTTTTACACCTGCAAGATGAGAATACATATTAGTTTTACAATAATACAAATTTTACAGTAGAAGAGGACTATTGAAGAAATCAGTACTTGCCTTCTTTTTGATCATCCGTGAGTTGATCCTTGGGGAAGTCCACATCAAATGTGATTATCAAAGAACCTTTAATATTATTGTTGTCAAAGTTTGGTAGGCCTTCTCCCTTCTTCCAAAGTTTTGCACCTGGTTTTGTGATTTTGTCTCTAACTATATGCACCTATAAAAGATTAAACAAATGTTTAAATAAATCCAAATGAATAAGGAAGATCAAGCATACAGATAATCTAATATCGCTCACTGATTCATCATGTTGTTGCACTTGTTTTAACCTATACAATTTTTCACTTCACATGAAATCAGTACTATGGTAGCAAACTGCAGGGTTGACCCACATCTAACATTTCGACTATGGCTACTTGTGAAATAGGCTGCACAAGGCAGGGGCCTGACAATAGTAAGATTTTTCATTGCTGGGAAAACGCACTGTTGTCCCAATGATGATAGAGATGAATCTCCTCTTACCCTGTGTCCATCCAGATGAGTAATATCCATTTCAAATCCAACCAAGGCCTCCACTAGTGAAATTGTAACATTACTGTACAGATCATCACCCCTTCTCTCAAATACTGGATGCCTGAAACAAAATAAACAATGAGCATTGCACCAGAGATCATGTTAGGGTTTTTAAAAAGATGTATCCAAAAATGCATCCATGCATCATGTAAAACATGGACCAATCAATCAACTGGCATGTTTCATTTTGGTCCAATCCCCGTTTATCTTTCTATATTTTCTGAAGCATCAATAATCAGATACCTAAGGAAGCAAAGTATTTAGACTGATCGTCGAATCTTGGATTGTAAAAATAACTGCGTACATGGTATGCATGATGCATCAATTTTTGCATACATGCCAATTAATTTGCATAATACATGCAAATTTACATTAATGCCATCTCCGACTAAAATATGAATTTAAAGAAATTTCTCAACATTATAGCAAAGGCAATATTTTACTTTTAATATTTTTTAAATATACAACTTCCAAGAGTTTATTTTGGGAAACATTTGTAAGAGAGTTTTCAACTGTCATCAATGGGAATAATGAATGATCTTGAACCCTTATAGTTACTAACACTTGATGTTAAATCTTGAAATTATTTAATTATTATTCTTGTACATATGGAAAGTATAAAAAATATGAATCTTACTTTAAAACTTTTATTCTAAATTTCAGATCTCCTGGCTCTCCATCTACGTGAGGTTCACCTGTCCAAAGAACAGAATGTACAAATTCAGACCTAAACACAGTCACTTTCACAAAAACATTCATCTTGCAGGCAGATGCCCATTTAAACTACAAACTGAGTTCCCATCTACCCCTATATAACCCAGAACCCATTCAAAAGGGCAAACACCAGATACAGTAAAAGCCCGTTTATCCGGCATGCTCGGGACCTGGCCAATGCCGATTAAAGTGCGTGTCGGGTATTTGGCTGAAAACGCACCCCCAAAAAATTATTAAAAATGCATTTTTCCGGATAAATTCCGATTAATCAAATGCAGACTTTTTTTTGAGATGCTGGTTATACGGAAGTTACAGTTGATCGGGTGCCAGATAAACGTGCTTTTACTGTATATCAATTGGACCTTATTTGTCACAATAAAATATTTAACAAAGTCAAAGATAAATAAAAGCTTGAAATTATTTTAAAAATGAGACAGCATGAAAATTGACAATTTGATGAATTTTGATAGAACATATTTTTAAGTTGATGATTAGCCAGGTCATCCCACCATTAATTTACAATAAGAAAAATCACTTGAACCTCAAACAAAGGTTATTAGCAGCCAGAAAGATTTAGTTTCCACAAATGTACCTTCGCCAATGAAAGGATATTCCATTCCATCCCTAACACCGGGCTCTATCTCTACCTCGAGTGTTCGCTCCTCATTTACAAGCCTAAAAAATGAAAACAAGTAACAGGAACATATCATGTATCATATTTATTTAGCCAGTTCTGTTTAGAATAAATGGTAGAAAGAACTTCAGATTTAACTAGATTTTCTACTTTAGTAACACAATTTTCTTCTTTAATAGCATGATAATGCACATCATGAGGGACTAACTGATGAAATATAAGTATTACTTCAGAGTATTTTAACATTAAATTATTTTCTAATACAACTGATGCTTCCGATATGGAGAATATATGCACTACTCTAAGATTCAATGTACCACTTAAAGAAATGATAAACCAAGTAAAATTTAGTGCAGAAAGTTTGGGGACAAACAGTTTCTCACTTTCAGCTATAAATGAAGGGAAGTGAAACTATTCTGGGAGCTTCAAGTAAGATCCTTGAAGTGCGACTGCAGCGCAAAACCAACATTGTATTCATTTGGGAACTTCAACCAAGCTGCTAGATTTAATGTGCCACACAAATGGCTGGTATTTTAGTGGAAAATTGGCAATTGGATAGCTAGCTATTTTTCAAAAAAAGAATGGTAGTGGGATGGCTTTATGCTACTTCTGACCTTGCTCTATCTGCTATGAGTGCCTCATTCAAATATTGGCAACACATAGAAGGTATTTCATTCCCGTAGACTGATAACAGAACACAAAGGAGAATTTCATATCACTTTCATTATTTTTAAATCTCATTAGAAAATTAATCTGAAATATTATCTGAATAAATTATCTAATATAAAATATATTATCTGATCACACGTATGCAAGTTTACTGCAATATTGTTTGTGATTAGCCTATGTATTTTAATAAGTTGTTTCCACTGGTTGACAAGTCAAAAACAAAAAGGCATAAATATAACGATAAACAATATGCAGAAAAGGCAAGAATATGGAATTCATTAACAAAAGGTGTTGCTCCACAGTTGAGAAGGGCAACGTCACATTGAGGTGACTATTAGTCAGAAAAATCACACAATGGGTTTGGATGAGGCAGGCCCATTGCATCTCTTCCCACCCTACCATCCTCTCATTGCAGCATCAAGCTGCCGATCAAGATCTCATCCATTTAAACTTGCATTCAGTGAGCTCAGTCTAATTCACGCAAAGGGAATTTTGATCAGCAGTAATCTTCGAGGCTTGTTTCTCCGGATGTGGAGCTCGCACTGTTCAAATGCTGAGTTTCGCCCACAAAATACAGTAAAATCCACTTTACAATATATTCTATGAAGAGCTTTGTAGTGCCTCAACGACATAAGAAGGCGCTATATCAAATGTAAGGATTGTTATTATTATTAGTTGCAGGTGATCCTGGGCTCCATAAACACTTCTAAATTACTTTTCAACATTTTAGAATACCAGTAACAAAGTGAGTAAAACACACAATTACTCACTTAACATTAGGACACTCGTCACAAACCATCTCCTGGGTCATCTGGAACCTGCCCGGACCCAACTGTGTTGTTCTCATTTCTTGTCTGCAGTTGCATTTCCTCTTTCCTGATGCCTGTTTTGCCACTGGTTTGTTTCTTATAACCTGAAAGAGGTGAACAATAAACTGCTGGTTTCCCACCATATGGGTAATGTGTCACCACTACAAACATTTCATCTTGTGTCATTTGGTTTAAATGCCTGACATAGATCAATAGTGTATAAGTTGAAGTTTCAAATTTAGCAGTTACCAGACATAAGGTGGCCATTTTGTTTTTCAAATTGGCCGCCAAATTATGCCTATATTGTGGTAGTCAAAAGAATAGTATTGATGTACAACTTGCTTCCTGCATTTCTGCCATACTGTGTATCTAATTATGTAACTTGTTTGTGTTTTAGTTTCTTCATGAGAGGTTATTAAACAGATAACAAAAATTAGGTTAATTTCTTGACAGCGACAAAATATATTGAAATATAACGTGTATTAATGTAACGTCAGTTACTAGTAGTATACTTTTTTTAATTTATGAAACAGCCATTGAGAGATATTTGATGGTACTTCATATTTTTCCTTTGTAAGCATGGTAAGCATCAGTTACCAATCTGTACCGTCAGTTACCAGAAATTCTGCATGATTCTGCATCATGCTCCCAACTTCTACTTAAGCATGTATACAAAAAGCAGATTACTTCATCATCATTTTGAAATTATAGACATTGCCAAGTAAGTACAGGTATATTCTTTTACTGTAAATATCAAAAAGTTACACAAAGGAGAAAAGGAACATTTATGCATTGTTTCATGATTAATAAAGAATGATTCAGTAAGCTCTGAAAATAAATTTTGCCTGCCTCCTGTTAATTTTCTGCCTCATAGCATCATCAAACTGCTGACGAGTTTCCAACTAAACTGTGTACATGTATGAGAAGTTCATGCTAATTGAGTATTTAATGTATGCAGAAAAAAACTTGTGAGATTTTATATGGTAGGTCTACTTAGTAAAGCAGATTGGACAGGTGCACATTTCATATAAATGTATTTTTTGTATTTGTTTTTCACTTCACATGTACATCTGTTTCTATCTGAACCAATGTATACAAAAAAATTGTTGCTTCCAGGATGTATATTTGACATGAAATTCTTGTTTACTTTTAACTTCATACATGTTTGTAGGGCTACTATTGGTCTGAAATGATTATCATAGTCAACTTTCTTTAGAAATAAAGTGAAAGATGCTACATGTATACTGTACATGTGTGTCTGCCCTTTACTAAAGTTATAACATTATTAAAGTTATCCATATATTGTCATTTTGACAACTAATGTTTGGAGTCCTTTCTTTTAAAAAAAAATTATTTGCCATGAACTTCTTTACTGTATTCAAATCTGGGTGATAAGTAACATTTTCTTAAATACTTGCCCACTTAGGTAAATACAGCTTACTTGGGGTTTTCCAATTATATGATCTCTTACGTTAATTTAGCAAAATGGAGCGTAACATCAGTTATGTAACGTCAGTTACCCATACTTGCATGTTAAAATGGCAATAATTCAATGCATACCTGCCCAAATTCCTTACTCTATTGCCAGCTGTAGTATGAAAACCAATCATAATCTCACATAAAAATCATCTCCCAGTAATGCAAAGGGATATGAGATATCTTAGTGCAATATAGTACCCAGGTTTTTGGTGTCCTTTTTGCGTAACGTCAGTTACCGTCAAGTTTTTGCCCATTGTTCATGAAAAGAAACAGTCAATGCAATACCATTGGGTTTATCAATTGAAATGTTGGAAACGTTGCATTTACTCTACTATTACTTACAATACATAACCAGGTAGTTGGCATTAGTACAATAAAATTAATCCCAGTCTACCAGACGTGTGGAGAAGATAATGCAAAATGGTTCCCGTTTCCCAGTAATATTAAGAGGCCTTTTCTGTAACCACTGATCTTTACATAAAGAAATCAGAAGCTGTGATGATATGAGGTAACTTGTATACTGAATGCTGTCAGGGTAGAGATCAAAAAAATCCCTCTATTAAACAATATCTTATCTCGGGATATTAGGCGTTACAATTTAAGTATAATCACAGAACTAATACTGTGAAATGTCAACTCTATTTTCCAATAATTAAAATACAAATCAAATTAAGGATTTTTGTTGATCACAGCAACTACAGGATTTACAATCTACAGTAGAAGCCCGTTTATCCAGCACCCGCGGGACCTGGTCAATGCCGGTTAAAGCACCTGCCGGATATTCGGGCGGCCAACAGCCGAAAACCCACTACAAAAAAAATTGAGTTCTTTTAACACACAACATACACACCAGACTAAGTAATAACAGATAGTGGTGGAGTATTGTTGTTGGGCTGCTCTCTTGTGCTTCTCACCTTAACTGGTTGGGGTTTGCGGTCCAGTGATTCTTTTTTAAGTGAAGGGCGCCAGGCGGGTGAGGGAGGGCGGCAGCGCGACTACTGGCTGCAAGCCGAAGCCCAAGACTCTATTAGCGGCAAGCCGAAATCCTGCACCTGCGCGACAATGTGGGTTATCGGCTAGCGTTATTGGCTTGCCACTAGTATGACTTTGAAGTCATACGCGCTCCTTTTTTTCACCCGCTTGGCGTGCTCCATTTTGGGGAGAGTCACTGGACTGTAAATCTCAATCGCAGCATCATGGCTTCAAGCGCAGTATACCAGCGGGGATGGGGGGGGGGCGCAGGAGAGTGGTTTTGACAGTGAGCGCCAATACAATATTCTGTTATTATGTTATTATTTATGCATTTACAAATGCTCCACTGCTATTGTTCCGGATAAGTTCTGGTTTATCAAATGGGGTCTTTTTTTGGGGGCGTGCCAGTTATACGGAAGTGCCAGTGCATCGAGTCACGGGCTTCTACTGTTCAATAATTGTATTGTTCTGTAATTCCTGCTTAACTTGACCTGCAATTACTGTTGTTCAATAATTAAGTGTGCAATTTTTACACAAACCCATATCCAATATTTAAACAATACTCTTGAATATTAATTTAACCATTGGGGCACCTTAAACTGAGCTAATTTATGTTTAGCAAAATATGGTGTTTCAATTATACTTAAGCATTGCTTAATAGTAGCTTGTGTCTTTCTATAAAAAAAATCTTGGAAGAAATATTTGATTTGTAATATAGGGAGTATACATTTTAAAACCTAGGAATAAACTCATTTAAAATGCTGTGTGCCAACAATTTCCAGGAACTACTGAGGTTAGCAATACAAGTAAACTGAGGATTAGCCATAAAGCACAGGGTCCTTCACATCACTAATATTTTATCAAACTCTGTGACGTTTTCATAGTTCCCAAGATGCCATCAGGACCAACATACATACAAGAATCTTTTTATTTTAAGAGATTACAAGCATCAAAAATTAAGAAACACCACAAATGACAAATGAGCTATTTATTTGAACACAGTTATTGCAGAATACTATATCCTTCATTACTTACTTCTACAAAGTTTCCAGAGTACACTTCTTCAAGTGTAACTTCAAGATCCACGATAATGTCACTTCCTCGCGGAATGTTGCGGTCTTGTTGCCTTGGGTTTCCCCCAAACATAAAGCCAAAGTCCCCAAAGAAGCTGGAAGTCAAACAATAAAAATGTAAAGGGATTGACAAAAAAAAATTAATCCACATATTTAAACAAATAGCCAAATGTGAAGCGGTAACTCACTGAGAC
Source organism: Hydrolagus colliei (assembly GCA_035084275.1). Classification (NCBI taxonomy): domain Eukaryota; kingdom Metazoa; phylum Chordata; class Chondrichthyes; order Chimaeriformes; family Chimaeridae; genus Hydrolagus; species Hydrolagus colliei. The sequence continues at coordinate 3,533,948 of CM068747.1, read as the reverse complement.
AAAGCCTAGAGATTTTCATTAGGTCTTGTAATTAAGTGTTTTAAAATTTGGAATAAACTTCCAACATAATTTGATACTGGTGAGGTCCAAGGCCATTTCTCACAAAGCAGGTGCATGATCTTATCCAAGGTCACCAATGCTTCCAGCAGCCAGTTCCCATGGACCAGGTGTAATGCTCCCCCCACAAAAAAAAACACATTGAAGCCTCCACATTGAAACTGAACTAAACCGTCAGGGAAATGAAATCCATTCCTCTAACTTTAGAAACTAAATTCAAACAACAATCTTCAATTATTAATATCCTATTGTCTTCTTTGATATATTTTAGTTCATTTCATTTGTGTGCATCTCAAAGAGCTTCACAGAATATACTGTAAAGTGAATTGACTGTATATTTATGGATGAATCGCGGCAGCTATTTGCACACAGCAGTGTCCCACAAACAGTCATGGATTGAAAAGACCAATTAATTTTTTTTTGAGGGATTACTATTAGGCGTGCAGAGTAAGGAAACTTGTCCCAGGTTTCGCCCTGCCTGGAATTGACCCAGGTCTCCTGCTTGTGTGGTGAGTGCTCTAACCACTGAGCTACAGGACTCCATACTTCGTATATCAGAATATACAGAGAGCGTGGGTTCTTACAATTGGGATGAATAGAAAAACATTGATGCAAAACAATGGGTCAAAGGGCCTGCTGTATGAGACATCCCGAGCGCTTTAAAAGTGTGATCTGAATTAATGGTATTAATGACCAGAACTCTGAAACATTACTAAATTATTGCTGTAGGAGGAAGGAGGACAAGTTGCTTTAAAGATTAGCACTGAAATTGCAAATTACTTTGGAGTAATAGGCACAAACCACTTTCGGGACTGGAATACAAATGAGCATTCCAACTCAGAGAAACCAAAAGTGATCAATTTGCAGCCTCGGATAACACACCCCAAGGGGGTGGCTAGAATTTAGAGTTTCACAGAGTACAGAGAAAGAAATACAGTCTTACCACTTATGCCGGTATCACAGGAAAATAAGTTTATGACACACGTGGTAATAACACAATGTACTGGTGCTATTAGCTAATAGCACCACCCGCACCAAACTTCACTCCCCCATTACCCCAGTCCTTTCCAGACTTCACTGGCTCCCTATCCCAGAGAGGATCGACTTCAAGATCCTCACCCTTGTCTTCAAATCCCTCCATTCCTCTGTACCCTCCTACCTCTCTGACCTCCTCTTTCCTCAACCCAGCTCCCGTTGCCTTCGCTCCACTGGGTCTGGCCTCCTCCATGTCCCCCGAATCCTCTGCTCCACCCTCGGCGGCCATGCCTTCAGCCACTATGCCCCGAGGCTCTGGAATTCCCTTCCTCACTACCTTGGTTTCGCCCCCTCTTTTCTCAGCTTCAGGTCCCAGCTGAAGACCTTTCTCTTCGACCGCATCTTTGGTCACCTTTCCACCCCTGCCCCTGGCTCGGTCCCGGGATCCGCTATTATGAAGCGCTCTGAGACGCCGTCCTGCATGGAGTGCGCTATATAAATCTAAGTTGTTGTTGTTGTAACGTTTTTGTGAATGGATGCAGGATATCAATACAAAAGAGTTTTGAGATAAGTGGGTAGCACTGTAATAATAATCTTTGCTTACCATATTCTAGAAATGTCTTAAATAGTTTAACAGGATTTACGTCAAAGTGTAGTTACTGTGTTAGGTGAAGGTGGCAGCCAATTTGCACACACAATGTCTCAAAAAACAGCTATGAAGTAAATGAGCAATTTTATCTGTGGCTAGGAATGAAAGAAAATTAAGTGCAAATCTGGAGTTCAAGCACAATATTATCTTAAATTCTGGCAATAAACATGCCAAGAACAGCATCACTTACTGTGAAAATATGTCATCGTGAGATCCTTGATGACCTTCTTTTAAACCTTCTTCACCATAATTATCATACTGTTTTCTCTTTTCTTCATCAGACAAAACCTAACAAAGTATGGTCAACAGGGAATGTTAGACAAATTAAAAGCTCACAGTTCTAATTTGCAATCAAAAATTAGTACATTCATTTACTGATCCATCTCTTTGACGTGCCTTGTCAACATCCTCCCCCACTTCTCCCCTGCTCAATGTTCAACACTACCGTGTAGCGCACCGAGAGTATCCTGCATGAAAGCTGCTAAATAAATGCAACAACTGTTATTGTTACCACATTCCCTAACAAAATCATACAGTTGGAACTGTAAGAGAGTAAAGCATTGGTCAATGACGGCAATAGTAGTTCTTATTTATTTCTCAAACATTCCTGCGTCACCTTGGCAAAGGCATGCATGATTCATCAATGCAAATTATAAAGTCAGTTTGGCTCAGTTCACAGTGGCACCGTTTGTCGTGGAACTGAGGTACTTGAACACAAACATGGCAGGTGTGATCTCAAGATACCCACAGGACACAACTATTGCCAGGGTTCCTGCTGCTGATGACTACACAATGTTCTCTTTCCTCAAAGCATCAGGTGAGATCGCTCTCTTGACTGGAATATCCCACGGTCGCCTACCCAGCTGGCACTCACAGAAAATGTTCAGAAATGATCACATATCAGTCACACAACCCTATTAAAATAGGAATCAGTGAGAACAAAGTACATCAGTCCCCTAAGAACCCCAAACTATTAAACATTGTTCCTACTCAGCAGCTCCTACCAACCTCATACTGGAGACTATCAATTCTGAATTCACAGTATCCCCAATCACAATTATTATCAGGCATGTGGAGTAAGGAACTTAGCACAAGGTTTTGCCCTGCCTGGAAATGAACCCAGGTCTCTCGCTTGTGAGGCAAGTGCTCTTACCGCTGAGCTAGTGCCTTTCATGCGCGGTAGTGTCCCAGAACGCTTACAGCAAGGTTGATGAATAGAAAATCGGATTAAAAAATTCATATTGCAGTAACCGGAGACTGACATTACGATTGGATCTCCTCAACGCTTTACGAATATATATCAATCTAACTGCAAAGAAGTCATCTACTCCCCTCATATCCCCAAATCAATCCATTTTATCCAAACCAAAAATAACAATCACTCAATGGAGGGCTAAAAATTGATGACTACAACAACAACAGCTCCGATTCCAACACTAATCTGATCTGAAAACAGATACTATTTTCAGTGTACTGAAATGAAGCTAGTTTGGTTTCATTTTGATGGGAAGAGAAGGAGAAATGAGGAGGGAGAATGTATTCCCCAGTACCCTACCCCCTAAGTTTAATTGTGCCTCCCATTTTAAGTCACATCTCGCAATCTGGAGAAGGATTGGAGTGCATTAATTACCAATTTACAGGAAAGATGCCAAACGATCAAGATGTCATGGAAATATTTGAATACTGGTGGGGCCACATTAAGCAAGTGTCTTTGTTACAGGTGATTCAGGAAAGGATTATATGGAAATAGAATCTCACATAAAAGAAGTATTGGCCTACTCATGCTGTGCACAATTGTCAAAGCTTAGCTACGGGTCGGAGGAGAGAGGACTGAAGCCACAAACACTTTTATGCATTGTAATCCAATAACCAAACCTTGGACCAAGGAGATTACACATGGCTTTTTAATCACCTTTGGGAGCCAATGCAATAAGCTTTGAGTGAGAAAATAAGCATTCCCAAAAGGTGATGAATCCAACAAACTTGATTGCTTTGATCTAGAGCTAATTTAGAAAATATCTCATCAGTGCCAATATTAATTTTGTTCTCCAGATGGGAAAGGTGCTATACAAATGTAATTTTGTTGTTGTAATTTTAAGAAACTGAAATTCAAATAAATTTACGCTTCTCATTCATTCCCCTCCCAGATGCAGTTCTTTATTAGAAATAGGAAAAATAAGAAAAAGGAGGAGATGGCATTGTATGGTATGGTTTCACTATTGGTTGAAATAAGTCCAAGTCAACAGGATCTTACAAAGTTATTCTCTCAAGGGAAAAAAATAAAGCAACCAAGCCAGATTCAAGAAACTTAAGAAAAATGGGACGTTGAAAGTGGAAAATATTTCTATTATCCTAATACAGTAGAACGTCGATAATCTGGCATTCCGAAAGTCAGCAAAATTTGTTTAAAACTTATTTCTTTACATTATTTATATTTTTACATATAAATCTTGTTCAGTTTATCAAATGCAAGGATTACTATTATTATCAAATAACAGATAAAAACTATACAGGGTAAATAAAACACCATTGGTAAAGTTACGTAACATTACGCTAAGTTTCTAAATACCGGCAAACTCCGAAATCCAGGAGATGCTTGGTCCCAAACATGCCAGATTGTCGACGTTCTACTCTATATCATATGACCCATTATGTACTTTTTTTTTAGTAATAATAATCTTTGCATTTGGTATCGGGCTCTTCACGTCTTCTAGACGTCCCAAAGCGCTTCACAGAATACAACGTAAAGTGAATTGACTGTATATATGTGGGCGGAAACGTGGCAGCCAATTGCGCACAGCAGCGTCCCACAAACAGTCGTGGATTGAAATGACCCGTTTTTTTTAAAACGATTATTAGGCGTGTGGAGTAAGGGAACTCGCCCATGGAATCGAACCGCAGCTTCTCTGGCTCACAAGGCCGAGCGCTCTAAACCACTGAGCTCACAGGACTCCGCCTACGGAGATTTGGGCCAAAAAGCAATTTAAAAAAAAAAAAAACTATGGAGAAAGAGGGCAAATTGTATTTCAAACAGAAATGACAAGCGGCTTCAAGGTGGAGGAGGAGGAGGAGAAGGGAGGGAGGTGGGATAGAAAAGGAAACAAAAAATATGTCTCCAGGCATCAGAGGACATTTATTACTGAACCCTCACCTCCCCAACAGGCAGCCAATGAGCTGCAGCCACAACGTTACAACTCAACTCAAAGCCGAGATTGGTGGTGGTGGTGGGGGGGGGGGGGGGGAGTGAATGGAGGACCTTATCTACACGCCTCGCACATTTACACACATTTACACAGAGACTGAGGAGGGGGGGGGGGGAAGGCTTTCCCCTCCACACACACACTCTCTCTCTCTCTCTCTCACTGTTACCTCGTAAGCTGCCCCCAGGTCCTGAAACTTGTCCTGCGCCTCGGGATCGTCCAGGTTCCTGTCCGGGTGCAGCTGCAGAGCCAGTTTGCGGTAGGCTTTCTTGATGTCCTTCACCGAGGCGCTTCTGGAGACCCCCAGGATCTTGTAGAAATCCCTCCTGACCACACAAACAGTTATTAACACACCCACACACACACACATACCCACACACACACCCACACACACACACCCACCCACACACACACACACACCCACACACACACACACACACCACCGGGGACAGACCCGGCCACCACGCTGAGGTCTCTCTCTCTGTCTCTGTCTGTGTCTGTCTGTCTCTACACACCGACCGACCGACCGCTCACAAAACACAATACACTTTACACACTTCAAATGGATTTAAAATAAAACATTCTCAGGGGGGGGGAGAGAGTTCTCAGCCGCCCACCTGGCCTCAACCCCCCACCCCCACCTCTCCCTCTCTCTCCCTCCCCCACACACACAGAGAGAGAGAGAGAGAGAGAGAGAGGCAGAGAGACACATTGAGGAGGGAATAGAGACAGAGAGGGTGAGGGGGGGGGGAGGTGGACAGAGGGACAGAGAGACGGAGGGGGGGGGGGGGGGGAGAGGGGAATTCATTCTGTGACAATAGGAGCCATTGAGGGGGTGGCGGGGGGGAGAGATGTAACAGACGCGGATGTCGGCGGCCGCCAGCTGCTCACCCGGCCAGCACCTCCCCGGACAGGTACACCAGCAAGATACACACGGAGCACAGGCTCGCCTCCCTCGCCGCCATCATCATCATTGCCCCCCCCCCCACTCTGCTCGCTCTCCGGCCTTCTCCGCGGTGTTGAGGGCGACGTGGGTTCGAGTAAACGGCAGCTCACCGGCGGAGCAGCGCCCCCCACTGGCGGCTTCCCCTCGAGCCGCCGGACTCAAGGCGCCGGTGGGCGGAGCTTGCCCCTCAACCAAACACGTTGTCGCCACTCAACTGGAGGCTGCAGTTTTCGACCCTCCTCTTTCTGTCCCTCACTCTCCTCCCCCCCTCCCACACACACACACTCACTCACACTCACTCACCCATCGTTGCAATTTGGAGAAACACTTCAGACTTGAACCTCTGACTCATATGGGCTTGTGAGGCTGATGTATAAATCATTGCACCGAACTGAACACTTTGATTTGCAATTGTGTTTTTTTTAACGCAGAAAAATGTCCTCTTCTGTGTTGGGTCTCAGAGCAGAGAAAGTTTCAGTCGGAGTTTTTCCCCCCCCGTGCATCAATTTTTCGCTCTCCATTGAGTTTATTTAGTTTGAATCTTTGTTTCCGCGTGAAATTCTTGTTTCTCGCGCAAGTTAAGAAGGCACTTTGGAGTGAGATCTCGTTAAGGTTCTGTCTGTGAGTCTATCGCAAACGAGTGTTGTTCCTATCGAGCTCCACATTGCCTGGCGAGAAAACACGCCATCCTCTCCAGCAGCACTGGGGCAAGTTTGGGATCACACTCACTCGGGGGGGGGGGGGGAATCCCAATTTCTGTGGAGTTCACTGGTCTCAAAGGGCCGAGCAATTGTCGCCGTAACCTCGGCGAAATGAAAAATTAATCCAAGAGTTCCCGTTCCTAACCATTTTGAAGTGAGCCCCTTCCGAAAAGTGTACATCTTCAAGTGAGGAGAGGTTCGGTTTAAACTGGTACACCACCACATTGGTGCATTGAACGGAAAACCTTGCGCATTGAAAAATAAATCCGCAAACTGGACTGTAGTCAGGGCATCGGAATACGCACCGCAAAATCATAACCTACATAGGGGAGTCAGCCTGCGTGGAAAATATTTTCAAGAGACATGCTGGTTCATACATTTGAATCGCTAACTGTTTGCAGGCGGATTCATTCATTTTGGTTTAAAAGTGGAAGTTATTTTGATCTAGCTTGCTGTAAATGGTACACATCAGCTTCGCTATTTTTTGACAAAAGTTATGATAATTCTTGCATGGATAGTTATTTTAAAAGCTGGAGGCATTAAGGGATAAGGGGACAGGGCAGGTAAGCGGAATTGGTTAGAAGATCAGCCACAATCTTATTAAATGGCGGGGCAGGCTCGAGGGGCTGAATGGCCTACTCCTGCTCCTACTTCCTATCTGACGCAGCTCGGGTCATGCAAGGAGAAACAACCCATTTCTTTTCGACGAATGCCACGGGATCTTTAACGTCAACCACAGCAAGTGAGCCAGGGCCTGAGCTGCACGACTCTCAACAGACCGAGCGGCGCTCCCCCAGCACCGGGCCGAGGTGTCAGCCGAGATCAAACAAGTTCTAAGTTTTGACAGCTGAGCAGGAAGGTCCTCCCAGTGGCTGACAGAACCACGGGCAGTGGGGCGCCTCTTGCCTCGATTCCTTTCCTCGGCGCTCCGATCTGCGCAGCCGCGGATAAGTAAGTGAGGCGCCAAAACGGGGACGGCTGAGGCCCCCCCCCCCTTCCCCTCCCCCTCCCTCCCTGACTGACTGTAAGCACGGCGAGGCCTCGCCAGCCACAGGTAAGACAGCGGCGGACGGTAGACGGGGCTGACTGAGTGACTCAGGCCTGGTTACCATTGGAGAAGCGCGGAGTCGCTGCTCAGGCCTCGCCGAATGACAGCAGCCGCCTCACTGCAGTGCGGTCCTCCCTCACTCGGGACCTCGGCACCTGAACACCGATAGCCGCCCCCCCCCCCACCATCACCTGCACTGAAAACCCACCGTCACCACCATCCAGGCGGCTCAGCAGCCGGTGGCTTGATGGTCCAGGCCTCTCTCTCTCAGCCAGTCACGATCCAACGGTCATTCCCGGATTGAATTATCCGATGAGACGTTTAAACCGACGCCCCGCCTGTTGAAGGTGGACGTTTACAGATCCCGCGGCACTAATTCAAAACGAGAAGGGAATTTCTCCAAACAAATCCCTCCCCACCCCCTCCCCTCCCACCCAAATAAAATTGGTCATTCACGCCATGGCTGTTTGTGGGACACAAGGCTGAGTGCAACTGGCTGCTGCTTTTAGCCCGTATGCAACGATTCTCACTCTTCATTTCTGGAAGTACTGACAGCTACACAAATCAGAGTAAAACTCGACCCAAAGGGGAATCTGAACACTCAATTCACCCCCCCCCCCCCACACACACACTTTCTCTCCCCCCCCCCCCCCCCCCCCTGGCCCCGTTGCACTTTGAAAACAGATCACATTTACGAGGTCATTGACATTCCTAACGGTAAGTCGGCAGGTCTGAGTGGTGTGTACTGTACATCACTGCTCTACATATGCCACAAGTCAAGAATACAGCTTCCAGTTTCATGCACTTCAAATGCCCTACATTCCTGTGTTTTTATCTATAGAAATGCAGTTTAAAGCCTCTTATACCATGCCTTTAGTTAAACGTGATTAATACATATAAAACTATCTATTGTCTTAAAATATTATCTTCCTAAAATAACTTTTTTTGGGTGTTCTGTAAGAGAATGTGCACTGAAAGTGTAGGTCGTCTGAATCCAGATCATGTGGCAGGGGAGATTTGGCTGAAGCAATGAGATGGAATACAAATAGAACAAAAAATAATTACCTCCCCTACCACTGATTCTCTTAAATACAAACCCAAGTTTATGTCTTGATCCATCTGCCTCATCCCCTCTTTTATTTATTTGTCAGCCTTGCCAACTCTTCCCTCCATAAGCTGCAGATCATCCAGAACTCTGCAGCTCTCCTGCACCAAGCTCTGTGGCCCCATCGCTCCCACCCTCGCCCGGCTCCTCATCCCTCAGAGGATTGAGTTCAAAATTCTCATCCTCACTTTCGGGGTCCTCCATGGCCTTGCCCCCTCCTACCTTTCCAACCTGATAAGCCATTTTAAACCCGCTTCATGTCCCCCCACCCAGCCCGCCCACCATCACCAGTTGGTCTTTCAGCCTCTCTGCCCCCCCACCCTCTGGAACTCCATCCCACATTCCATTTGCCTCACTCCCTCCCTGGCCTCCTTCATCGCACTCCCCAAGACCCTCCTTTTAAACCGTGCCTTCGGCTGCCCTCCACCCTCCCTGATCCTAACTCCCTCACTTGAGTTCTAATCCCTGAATGGTCTGTCCTCTGACATCAAGGCACTTTCCAATGCAATTTTCGATTGGATTGTATCTGGAAATTCCTCTTTAAAACGTAACCACTTAGATTGCACCTATGGTCCTGCATGAAGAGCACAATATAAATGTAAGTTGTTGTATGTTTTATTAGTGTCAAATTTTATTCTGTGAAGTAAAACACATTTTGTTTTAAGTAGATATGGAGCAGCCAAATATCCGCCTTTGGGTGAAATATGAAACCTTCATTGTTGGGGTCTTACAGATCCCACCTCCTTCAAAATTCAGCATGCACTACCTTCGAAAGATGGCAACGTACGTTCGAACAAAGACAGTAGATGGGAGCTATCCCAGACTCTCTTGGCTCATGTGGAGACACATTGCCTGTGGAAAGTTGCAGTTGGCTGAGAATTTGGCCTGGCTGTATTTTGAAACCTATGATACCCTTCTTGATAAAACTGCAGAGGAAAGGCTGGAGTGGGCTGAAGCTGCGTCTTATTGCAAATCGCATGAGGAAATTGAAAAACTGAGAAACAAGGCATGGTTATCTCTTTTGGATTTCACCTTTTCTTTTGTCTATAGATCAGAAATTGTTTAATATTTATTTTTGCTCAAACATTCCACGTAATCTATTGCATATTATTCTTGATAAATCTTGAGCAATTGTATCAGAAATCTGCATTGATGTAGAATACACTGATACATGTTGCTTTATATTTCTCCCTTCCAACTTTCTCCCCCACCAATTCGCTGGAAACAGGTGAATATATGACATCCCCTATTTTTCCCAAATGGCTATTCTTTGTGTGAGTTTGAATAGCTTGTATGGGCAGTTTATTTGAGTCCACCACAGCCAAGGTTGATCCTGTCCTTGTCCAGCATCCACAGCAGGTCTAATATTTTTGTCCAGGTAAAATAAAATTGGTAAAGTTCACCTAATTTTTTTTATGATAATTTTTTTAATGATAACAGGAAAACTAATAAAGGATCAGTTATGTCTTTTAGACTGTTCCTATTTCCAGTCTCAGTTAACCTAGAAAGTCTGGCTTCCAACTAAGAGTTGCTCTTTCTCTCCCTAGAGGCGGGTCAAACGCCTCTTGTTTAGCGCCTTGGGACGTCCTCCCGACGTGAAAGGCGCTATATAAATGTAAATTGTTGTTGTTGTTGTTGAATATATGATATTGGCCAGGTTGTCAGGTATAGCACCAAGTGGAGGCAACCCCCTGGCTAATAATAAATTGAAAAATCAGAAGTTGTTCTATCTTTGCTCTCACTGCAGTATTTACCCCCATTTAATTACTCGGAGACTTTGGCAAAACTGATGTTAGCTATAGTTGCTCACCAACTTTACAGTCTCTTGTAGTCTATGTATTATTGAAGAAAGGGAAAGAAATTGGCATAAAGATTGACTCCGTTTTTTCAAATAACCCAAATAAATGTTATGCCTAATCTCATAACTACAATCTAAAATGAAATCAACACTATGTTTTTTTAAAACAAACTGTTTGCAAGATATTCCTATTTATTCGATAACAACTTTTAAAAGAGTAGTTATTTGGGGAGGATGGGTTTGCAGGGCTACGGGGAGAGTGTAGGGGAATGGCATTGATTTGGACAGCTCTTTTCAAAGAGCTGCCACAGACACAATGGGTCAAATGGCCTCCTGTTGTATTTCATAATTCTATGATTATGTGTTTTGTATTATTATCTTATTAGATAGCAACCAATAGAAATGCAACCATTCTTTTCTTTTTTCATCAGCTGTCAGTGGACACACTCCAGTTTCTGCTGTTTCTGTATGTCCAGCAACTGAACAAGGTTTCTCTGAGGACATCCCTGATTGGAGAGGAGTGGCCGAGCCCTAGATCACGATCCCCTGATCTGGATGGGAAATCAGGTTCTCAAAACAAGGTAGCCTTTTGGGATGGAAATAAAAGGAAAGAAACTACAAAAAGAGGAATTGCTCAGTTAATTGTGCAGTGGCACCAACTTTTTAATTGAAGCTCTGAATTCTGGAGATGCCAGGGCTAGTTTCACCAGGTGTACATTGAATACACTTACAGGTATAAGTCCACAGGCCCAACAAACTTACACAGGTAACTAATTAGGGTGGTCATTTATGTTAATATAATTGTCCAAAAACAGCTGTCTGTGTGTTTATCAAGTGCACTAACTGGCTGTGGCAATCAATTCTGGCCACCAGTGGCTAGTTTTGCAAAACAAGGATACTGTACTCAATGTTTCTATTGATGTTGTCTATGTGTTGCTTATCTGGTTTGACTAACAATGTACTCTTGAACTGAAACATTTATCAGAGTATATTTTGTCTGTCCTTCTTCGATCCAGAACATGGATGACCACAATCATCTGACTTTCGTTCTGAACCACCTGTCAGAATTGTTGGAGCTTCTGCTAGACCCTGAGCAGCTCACCACTTCCGCCCATTCTACCCACGATAGCTTAATCTCTATCGAAGCAGTTAAAGCACTGAGCTTTCTCATGGAAGGAACGATCAACCGAAATGGAATTGTTTATCCTGTGCATGAACTGGCTCTCTGGCAACCAATTCTGGCCACATGTGGTTATTCAAAGCTCTCAAAAATGTTTTCTTTTCACAAACTACAAGCCTGGCTGAAAAGTGTTTTAGGAACTAATCCATTTAGCAGTGCTGTCTGCCTCCAAAAGGGAAAGAAGCTTGCATGGGCACAGCAAGGTAATTAACCCAAATAGATTTTACTCTTACCAAACAACAATTTTGTCTTGTAGTCCATAAGAAATCAAAAAGTATATGTAGATTTTATTGGCTTAAAAATATGTCATTTGTCTCTTTAAGAAAAAAAATACTGCTTCAAATAATATTTTGTACTTTTCTTTGCTAGCCCAAAGAGATGGATGGCCATTGCTTCGTTAACCGTTAGCCTGTCACTGAGAGTCAAACAGTCCTAACGTTCTTTCAGAGAGTAAAACAAGCTTATTATTACCATTAACATTAAAACAATCCTATTCTTAACATCAACATTGAAACAGTATTGTTACTGAGCATCAAACAATCTTAACATTATTACTGAGTCACGCAGTCCTAATGTTGTTACTGAGGTACTTTCTTTCTCTTTAAGCTGAAGGGACAACAAAGCGGGCAAAGATTGCATGTAATACTTACACAGCACCCAAAGGCCACAAGGTGGTGGTAATGACACAAGTGTACAAGCAAACCCTGGCAAAGAGCTCAGAACAACTGATTGGGGCTCATGTTAAAATTCATCGCTGCAATGATTGCTATATATACCTATTGTCTCCTTTAAGGTGAGGTTAGTGGTAGACAAAAATATGTTTTTTCAAATATAAAGCTGAGATGACACAACAATTTCATACTGATGACTCAAATTGTTTCATAGTCTTGTTTCATTAGTCTATTTTGTTTTTGCTGGATAATAGAAATATTAGCAGAGGCCTTGATGTAAGTGACTTCCTCATCCCAGCCACAAAATAGGCATTGGAAAAAGGAATGAATAATATTCCTTGCATTTCATACAGCCCTTTATCATGTCTTCAAGATGTAAAGGGCTCCACAGAATATACTGTAAAGTGAATTGACTGTGCATGGGATATTTAGCATTCATCTGAACGGGTAGACAGGATACTATGTTTAAAATCTCAACCAAAAGCACGTTGGATAATGTAGTGCGCTCCACACTGCATTGGAGTGTCAGACTAAATTATGAGCTCAAAGTCCCCACATGGGGCTTGAACCCCAAACTTTCTGACCCAGAGGTGAGAGTGCTACCAACTAAGCCAAACTGACATTATAGTAATGGTTAGGAGAGAAATGGATGAGAGGAAAACCTAAGTATGATGTAAATAAAGAATGGGAATCGACTTTCTACTTGATGTTCATTTGGGTTTCTTGTTTGTTGCAGGTCTGTCAGCATTGAGAAGTGCAGAAACAGCACGTTTGTCCTTGGTCCTGTGCAGACATCCATCCACATCCATAGCTGTGACAATGTGAAAATAATAGCTATCTGTCATAGACTTTCAATCTCATCGTCAACATTCTGCACTTTCCACTGTCTCACGCCTACTTGTCCTCTCATCATGTCTGGGAACACAAGCTTAATATTTGGCCCATATCATACTTATTATCCAATGTTGGAGGATCACATGGCTCGGATTGGCATAGCCACTTTGCCCAACTGTTGGGATAAACCAATGTGTATTGGCCTGGACAACTGTGAAACACCTGTCTATCAACTGCTGTCCCCGAAGGAATTTTATGCGTTTGTTATTCCATTTGAAATGGAAGGAGACACTACAGAGATCCCCGGAGGATTGCCAGCACTATATGAGAAAGCTAAGAGACACAGGGAGCAGAAAATCCAAATCTGGCAGAAAACCGTGAAAGAAGCAGGGCTCAGCAAGTTAGTAATTATACATGGAACCTAGACCTTTTATATTCTTGACTAAGTCTCAAAAGCAATATAAGGCAAGGCTAAAGTGGAGTCCTGTTCTATGTTCGGCTTGCTCCATTTTTGATTCTCAACAACAAATTGCATATATATAGCCCTTTCACGGCAGGTGGAAGTCTCCAAAGTGCTGGACAGTCAAGGGTTTACAGCTGAGATGGAAGTTGGATTCAGGAGGTATTGGGAGTCAAGGTGGGTTGGGTGGGAAGATGACCGAAAGCATAGTCGAAAACGGAAAGATCTTCAGATGTACCTTTAAGGAGTTGAGGGAAGTGATGAGGCGAAGGGACTTCAGGATGGAGTTCTAGAGAGTGGGCTGTAACCCTGACCACCGACAGTGTGGCAAGCAGGGAGCGGTACATAAAGCAGGCCAGTGCCTGCCCAGTGAGGGAGTGGGCAAGTTGGCAGGGTTTTAGAAGGTCACAGCGGTAGGGTGGGAAAAGACAGTGGAGGGAATCGAGAGGACAAAGATTTTCTCTGTTCAATAAATTAATCGAATCCAAAATTTGTCAACATTTGCTAATGGTTTAACTCTTCCCTTCTAGAGAACAACGCAAACAGTTTCAGAATCTGGTGGAGCAGCAGTTCCGAGAGTGGCTGGCATTCACCGGGCATCGGCAGCAACTGGACAGTCTTATCCCCGCTCCTAACTCTCCAAAACAAGCTGCAGCTTGATCATCCATTACTTTTAGAAGAAGAATCATCTGTTGGACCTCTTTCAAATGTATATTTCATTGAATTTTTTTGTAGCTCAAATCCACTCAGGTGGATTTGAGCTCTTGATGAAGTATGTGCCTAGAATGGAAGTTATTAAACCTAAAATAAAATTTGCAAGTGTATGGTACGTCATACAGCACTCTGCTAGACTTAGGTTAGTGACGTTCAGTGATATTCATTTGAGCCTTTAAACATATGAATTGTGATTTATTTGTTCAATGATCAATTTCACTTTTGGTTCCAGCACCAATAATTGGTACGAGTAGTTAATATAAATTATTTTTATTCATACTGTACAATTATTAAGTGCACAGCTCTATTTAAAATAAAATTAACTTTGCACAGTTTATGAGTTGGTGTTCATTCATCATGAGTCTTAACTGATACATACCAGTTAGTTAAACAACTAATCCTGGGTATAATTTATTTGCTTGTGGATATGGGAGGGAAAGTAGAAATGTTTTATTTGCTCAACAGTAAATGTGATACTTTAGATTCGCTTAAACCTGGGCAATGTGAAGTTTGTTCAGGGCTGGACTCACACTTTGGGTAAATGGTTTGCTGTGCTATCCCTGTGCTGCTCCCTTTCCTAGGTGGAAACGTGGGATTTTTACATTTGCAGCTGCTTTAAATGTGTGGATTTTGGATACTAATATGTATGGTATAATGGCAACACAGTTTAAATACACTCTTCAGAAAGTGAATCCAACTGTTAATGACTCACCCTCAGAAATTCTTGAAGTTACAACTGAGCTTCAGTGATCCAAACTAAAAAACAATGCATCAGTATTTTTTTTACTAGTGCAGCTAATGCATCCTACAGTTACATTAATGTGATCTATAGCTTCATATCCAATTTGTAATTACAGTCACCTTCCCACTTGGGCTCTGCCATTGTGAACTACTCCGAGACACCACCCAGTATGGAGGGCACAATATAAATGCAAGTTATTGTAATTAGTTCTTTTAGCTCAGTATTGTAATATTTCCTCTCCCTTTATTGGTTGGAACCTGCAGCAGTGTTGTTACTTTACCACTTCATTTCAAGACCTGCTGAATGGTTGAATTGACCTAATTGTGGAGGTCTGTAGCTCTGGGGCTAGAGCACTCGCCTTACATGCAAAAGACCCAAGTTCATTTCTAGGCAGAGTGAAACCATGGGCAAGTTTCTTTACTCCACGTGCCTAATAAATAATCTCTCAAAAATAAATAAATTGCGTCATTTCAATCCACGACTGGTTGTGGGACACTGCTGTGCACAATTGGCTGCCGCATTTCGTCCACGTGTATATATGTCAATTCACTGCACAGTATATTCTGTGAAGCGCTTTGAGACGTCTAGAAGACGTGAAAAGCTCTATATCAAATGCAAGGATTATTATTATTAATTTCCCAGCCAAACTATTGCCTGCATTGATCATGTCATCACTTGATCTAACCTAGATTTGATCAACGACAACTTGGATTTATATATGGCATCTCAGAGCGCTTCACAATAACGGATCCTGGGGTTGAGCCAGGGGGAGGGGGAAGGTGACCATGGTTGGTGGTCAAACACAAAGGATCCAGTGCAGTCTGATCATCCCAGCACTGCTGACTCAAGATTTATTTCTCAAAAAACATCTAAGTTGATCTGAAACTTTAAATCTTTTGACATAAACAACTTACATTTATATAGTGTCCCTCATGCAGGATAAGGTCCCAGAACGCTTAAACATTAGAAATATCTCATTGTTAAACATTATAAAAGTCTGCAGAAAAGTCTTTGAAATTAAGCCTGGATTTAAGAATTTTTCAATTATAATTTTGAAGGCAATGTTGTACAGTATTATCTGGGCCTCTGATACCCACAGTTGCACTTTCTAGCCAGTCACTGAATGACAGGAATTCAACCCATGATTGATGCTTTTCCCCTTTCTTCTCCTCAATCGCAACATACAGATCAGATGAATTGGCACAGACCAGAGATGGAACCTGGGTGCTTCCTCTCCTGTATATCTTATTCGTATTGATTTTTTTTTTTTGCTTATTAAATCTTATTTGCACTGTATGAAGTGCTGAGCATCATTTAAGCAGCAACATTGCATTTCCAAGAGGTACATTTGCAAATTGAAGTCAAAATAGGCTTTTTTTTTGCAGTTAGTTGTTAAGTGTTGAAGGAATTTAATTGAATCTGATGGAACATTTGAGAGTCCCTATGTGGTTTAACATGCTGCACAGATGATTTTTTTTTTGCCAACATTAGAGATTGACACCTCAAAAGCCTTCACAGTGGTTTAAAACCTCTTACCTTTGCCACTATGGCTCATATGTGATCCAGACATTAAGGGTCTCACTGGTAGCTATAATGATTTTGAGCAGCGAAACCTGGATTCCTGTTGGTTGACTCCACAACCCAAAAAAAAAGCCTCTAATTCAACTCATTTGTCAATCTTAAATCTGAATCAATCTATTAACTTGACATTTCCAGTTTATATTTAACCACATTTTCCGACACTTTTCTGACGACCTCCTTCCTATGCATCTGATCCATCACCCCAAGGCACAAGTGAATGACCTTGTGAAGATCTCCCCCTACTGACAAAGGAAAATCAACCCAGAGAAAAAAAAGTACTTCCTATAAGGTTAGCAAAGCTTGTCAAGAGGCAATAAGTAGATACACAGAAAATCAAGGGATATGGGCTTCAGGCCATTCATCACACAGTTCATGAAAGGCATTAACAGATTGATAATAATAATAATCCTTGCATTTGATATAGCATCAATGCAAGATTTCTCAAAGGGCTTCATAGAATATACTTTAAAAATGAATTGGCTATATACTTTGTGGGCAAAACGTGGCAGCCAATTGCACATGGCAGTGTCTCAAAAATAGCCATGGATTGAGTGACCAAATATTAATTATTTTTTGGGAAGGATTACCCTCAGAAAAGTGATCCGCTGATACCTTTAGCAAAGTACGAAAGGGAAAGCAAAAGGCTCCGGGGGAAATTGTTACAACTAAAATTTTAACAAAATAGAATGCATTGCCTAAGCATCTCTCAATCTCTTCAGTGATAAAATTGGTTACTCACTTTATGTGCACGGGGCATTACTGTGTGCAAATTGGTTTCCACATCTCCCTACAATTAGTCACTACACTGGTAAATTCCTGTGACGAGCTTTGAGACATTGACAACAGTGTGATAAGGCACAATATCAAATGCAAGGGTTATTATCTCTAGGGAAAGGTAAACGGAAGGTTGTAGGAGGCAAACAATATAGCAGAGGACGCAATCCATTTTTGATTATCAACTCATTCTGATCATTTCCCAGTCAGTAACTGGTGCACTGCACACCTGTTTTTGAGTTTTATTTCGGTTCAGCAATTTCATTAAAACAAATCACTCCAATTATTCTCATTCCTGATTGTCTGCGTGCTTTTATTGAATTTAGTCAGCAAAGCGAGTAAATTAATCCACAACAATAATCCAATTGGCATAACAAACAATTACGAGGAACTCACGCTCTAGTTATTTTATTATCCCAACAGTTTTTCTAGAAAACTTGCCTGGATTTGAAATTACTGACTCGATATTTTTTTTTCTCTCATTTTCATGACAAAAGGGGGTTGATCCAGTAAATCCAGCACAGTATAAAAGCAGCGTTCACGTTTCTCTGTAAAGCAATTGTTTTGAAAGGGGCCACAAAGATTAAGGAACAAAAATGGGAAAAGTAAGTATTACTCGAAGTAGATCTATGTCTTAGTCTAAGTTGTTTTTTACAGGAGTCTGGGGAGAGTTAAGTTAGTCATTTTAAGTACCGTACCAGTAATATCCGACAAGCCACGTACAATGGATTTTGTCAGCCTTCAGCTTTGCTATGAGCACAGATGACCACACATTGCCTGCTATCTTGTCGCATTATCTTGTCGCATGCACTGTTTCTGTTGGCAGAGAATGTGAAATTTTAGTGGAACTGATGGTTTACTGCAGTATTTTGTCTCGTCTTCTTTTAAGGAGTAGGATGAATGATGGCTGACCAACACTGAATTGAGTTCAAGTATGAGGTAGGGCAGGATAAGAGTCAGAAAAAGAAATAAGGCTCCCCCAAATAATCTGGCTAAATGGAACTACAAGAATGCCACAAGGACTAGGATGTTCCAAGCCCAATCCTTGGTCCATGCTAGATCAGCTGATCGGCCAGGCAGATGTAGGACAATGGGAGGAATGACAATACTGCTAGCCTCGATGTCCAAGGATAGTGGGAGGAGTGAAATAAAATCAATTTATGTTTATGGATTGTTATCCAGTGGGCTGTGCTGGGAACTTTTTGCGTGGATAGTGTATGAGGATGGATTGGAACCAGGTGTGGCTTCTAACACTTGCTGTATTAGCTCAGACATGAACAGCCTCTTGGGCAAGATCCTCGAAGCTTGCCACCAAACCAGGAGCTGAGCGGCACAATGGCCCAAGGCCTTCCACGAGAGGATGTCTTAAATCTAACAATCTGTAAGCAGAGAATCTAACTATCTGGGAAAACTGATAGGTATCTCCTCCTTCCTCGCTCAACGCCAAATCATATTTTCCTTTAGAAAGAATGAGAAACATTTCCTATTGATGATTCATCAAAAGCATTCACAGAAGGGATGTTTCATTTGTATTTGAAAGTATTCTGCTTCATAATGTATATGGTGATGGTTTTGTATTGTAAATCTCCCAATGAACATGTGGATAAAGAAATCCCTTCGACCTTTCCAAGTATGGAAAGCATCTTGGTGAAGATTTAAGAAACTGTAAGATATTAACTTTGTCAATTTCTAATTAATTAGTAAACCCATGGATAGGCTCCCTCGGGAGACCATGGAAGAAGAAAGTGTTGTTTGTTTCAAAAACGAAGTGGGTAGATTTCCGCTAGAAAACAATATCTCGGGATTTGGTACATAGTTTGGGACGCAACATGTCAAGCGTCAGGATGATGGAAGGCAAACTAGATGGACCTTGGTCTTTCTTTCGCCTAGCAAATTCTTATGTTCTTATATATTCTTTCAAAAGAGTGGAAATAATAGATGAGGGTATAGTAATAAATAATGAAAATTCTAAATCGGAAAGATTTGACATTGGCAAATATCTTGTGTATAATTTCACCTTTCACTGCAGATCACTTTCTACGAAGAGAGGAATTTTCTGGGCCGTCACTATGAATGTGACAGCAGTTGTCCAGATTTCCACACTTCGCTGGCCCGCTGCAACTCCAGCAAAGTTGAGAGCGGGGCCTGGGCATTGTATGAGAAGCCTAACTTCGCAGGTTATGTGTACATCCTCACCAAGGGCGATTACGCTGACTACAGGCACTGGATGGGATTTAATGACCACGTTGCTTCATGTCGCTTGATCAATCAGGTAAGTTCCTCAATGTTCTTTTTTGGGTGTATTTCAAATAACCTGCTACACATATCCAGAGCTGCCACAGCATTGAATCTGCAATCCACACCTGGATCTCCTCTGTATCTGCTCATCTCACTGCTGACTTCTACACATCACAAATGAGACATTGGGATGTAGTTAGATCTTACCTGCTTCTAAACTTTCACTTTAAAATAACGATTCTAAGAAATATTTCAGCAGGAAATCCTGTTTTTCCCTCAGCTTCAACACGTTTTATTCAAATTGCAGTATTATAAACATACCTCCACATCTGTCACAGTACAGTGTTGCATGAATAAAACTGGCTTCATTCAGCTTTAACTTCCTCCATTTATGCGTAAAGCAGGTTTGAATATTCATCATGATCAGCAGTCGAGTAGTTTAGTGTTTCACTGACAGGCGCTGCCTTTGATAATCTGACTGATGGCTGGTTCTGCTGATTCCAGCACTAATACAAACCACTTTGTGTTTTGTAGGTGGATTCAGCAAGTTACAAGATACAAATCATTAACCAGGGCGAATATGAAAGTCAAACAATTGAGGTTACAGAGGACTGCTCATCCGTCTTTGAACAATTCCACATTCGGCAAATCGACTCCTGCAATGTCCTGGACGGTGCCTGGGTTTTCTACGAACAAACCAATTACCGTGGGAGGCAGTACCTCCTGGAGAAGGGAGAGTACAAGACAGCTGCAGACTGGGGCGCAACCTCTGGGAAAGTGGAATCGTTCCGTCGTATCATTGAATAACTAAGCAAGCAAAGCTTTTGTCCTTTTCAACTGATCAATTTGCCTCTAAGTAACGTATAAATCGCATTAATAAATTTGGTGGCAATACATGACTGGTAGTGCCTCTTATGGAAAGGGTTTACTCAAAATCTAAAACTGGTTGACTGTAGCTTTTCTTCCCTTTGTGAGGATATTCAAATTAGATCAACCCACTAATTCATGTTGTGATTTTTAATCCTGAACAGTCGATGCCACATCAGCTGTTAATAAGTACCTTGTTAGACAGGCAAGTTACAGGTTAACAGAGGCAAATTCTGTAAGTGCACTGGCTTTATTCTTAAATTAAAAGACAAATTAAAGCCGTGATCCCATTTTGTAATCCTGTGAACAACAACAAATTACATTTATAGAGCGCCTTTCACATCGGGAGGACGTCCCAAGGCGCTGAACAGGAGGCGTGTGACCCGAACTGGGAGGGGAATGTTTGGGAAGGGGTGAAGCACGAAGGGGAGGTAAAAGAGTTCGGGGTGGAACAGAAGGCACGATCGAAGAGGAAAGTCTTCAAACCGGCCTTGAAAGAGGAAAGGGAAGAGACGAAACGGAGGGATTGAGGGATTGCATTCCAAAGGGTGGGAGCGGAGAAACTGAAAGCCCGGCCTCCGATGGTGGGGCGGTTCAGGCGGGGGGCTTGGAGCAGGCCAAGTCCTGATGAACGGAGGGTCCGGGTGGGCATGTAGGGGGAGAGTAGATCGGTTAAGTAGGATGGGGCAAGGCCGTGTAAGGCCTTGTAGGTGAGGATGAGGATCTTGAACTCGATCCTCTGGAGGATGGGGAGCCAGTGGATACGGGCGAGAGTGGGGGTTATGTGGTCACGGAGGCGGGTGCGGGATAGTACACGGGCTGCAGAGTTTGGGATGACCTGCAGCCTGTGAATGGAGGAACTGGGGAGGCCGACGAGGAGAGAGTTTCCATAGTCCAGCCGTGAGGTGATGTATGCGTGCACGAGTGTTTCGGCAGCGCGGGGGGGTAAGGTAGTTGCGGAGCCTGGCAATGTTGCGCAGGTGGAAATAAGCGGTGCCGGTCAAGGCACGGATGTGGGGGAGGAAGGAAAGTTTTTGATCGAACATGATGCCGAGGTTCCTGATTGGCTTTGTGAGGTGGAGAGTGCAGCCTTGGATGTTGAGGCTGGCAGCGCCCGATGTGCGGAGGCGCTGGCTTGAGCCAATCAGGAGGGCCTCGGTCTTACACACGTTCAATTGCAGAAAGTTGTCCCTCGTCCACGACTCGATGTCGGACAGACATGCTGTCAGAACATCGATCGTCTGGGGGTTGAGGGATGAGGCAGAAAGGTACAACTGGGTGTCGTCCGCATACATGTGGAAATTTACCCTATGTTTGCGGATAACGTCGCCCAGAGGGAGCGTGTAAAGGGTGAAAAGGCGGGGTCCGAGGACAGAGCCCTGAGGAACGCCGTGAGAAACTGTGCGGGGGTTTGAAGAAAAACCATTGGAGGAAACAAAATGTAAACGGTGGGTCAAATAAGAGTGGAGTATTCTATTCATTCACATCCTCAAAACCGTACATAAAAACGCAAGAATTTGTAAAGCAAAAGAAGACCAGTGTCCATCCAGTTCGCCCTCCATCCTGGCAGTCATATAACATATATCCCAAACCTTTTCTCCTAATGGTGCTGATACTGCTGGGGTGTACTTAATGGGCAACTATCTTCCTACCTTGGCCAAAGGTATCCTTCTGTTTTAAGTGAAGAAGCTTTTTTTTAGAATATATAAACATACAGAAATTGGGAATGAACAAACACAAAAATACCAGCCACTTTTCCGGCCCTTTTCTTCAGTTGCTATATTTTCACCAGGTGCCATTCCTTGGGCAAATAGTTTAACTTGATCCCAGTTCTCTGTCCTTCAGCTGCTCTCATAATGACTCGTCCTCAGACAATTCCCATGGAGATGCAGTGGGATTGCAGAATAGCTGATGGTGAGGATGAGACTGTTAACTTCATTCTCCCAGAAAATCATGCCTTCCTTCCACCGAGTGGTGCTGCAACACCAGAGCGTCACTGTGCTACTTTTGCTCGTTTTTCTGACGAGTATTTAAACACACTGAGAAAGTGTAGCCATCGGCCATTTTCACACATGCACACTGGCCGTGCCAGTCGCGTTCCTGGCCCTTCAATGCACAATTATTCACCTAAACGTTCTGACAGATTCAAAGCCCAAACGTCACCAATGAAGCCTCTGGCCTCATGTTAGGCTGCGCCTCGAGTCTGTTTAAGCCGTGCTCTCATCTCAGCCTCGGTAGGTTCAGGAGAATTGGTTGCTGGTTCAAATGAGTTCCGAATGAAAAGCAGTTTCCTCCTCCTCCTAATACAAGCAGTTGTTGCTCCTCCGCTAACAAGACGCTACTGTGATTGTGCAGCATCAGAGGCCATTTCAATGAACGCTGAAAACGAGGGGAAAGGAATAATGATTCCTCCGATAATATTCAACAAGAGAATCCAAGTTAAAGTTTTACCACATTCACACTTCTCAAAATCATAACCGCTTACTGTGTCGATGCAGCAGTCAACACTCTCTCCTGTTGACAGGTTGATGAGGGTTAACGCAGGGACGGAATCACAATGAATCCACACTCCCCCGAGTAAAACTAGTTCATCCCCAAGAATATGAGCAGTGTGCGAGTATCTGAAAGAGTAACCATGAAAGTTCCAGCTTTAATAAAAAAACATTAGTTTCCTGCTAAAATATGCTTTTTTTGTTTTCCTCACAGTGGATTACAACAACAATAACAAAATGACATTTAGAGAAGGCCTTTCACGTCGGGCGAACGTCCCAAGGCGCCAGATTAATCAACTGGAAGGGTTTTTTCCCCCTACAATCACAGAGTTTACAGCAGTGAAGAAGGCTATTCAGTCTATCATGTCTATATTGCTCATTCCTAAACAAGCTAATTCCATTACGCTGCATCGTTTGATGTTATTTTCCACTCAAGTATTTTTCTCCAGTTCTCTCTTAAATGTTATTACGATTTTAATTTCATAGAATATCACTGTTTGGAAGTGAACAGTGGAAACTTTTGCAAATGAAATACAAATGTGAAAAACAGAAGCATCAGACAGATTTGAATAGAAAATTTACGAAACAACAAAGCTCAGACCTGTTAGTATCTTTGTCTACAGATTACAAAATTTACGCTAATGTGGTTCCTTAATTTTCACAGGTGAATATTTAAAGTCAGGAGCTGCCGAATTAACCCCTGGAGGTATCACAATTCATGTACAATAATAAGAACTTGTGTTTACACAGGATGACATCTCAGCATTGCACAAAGACATCCGGAAAATTAAAAATGTCACGGGACGTACGTTGGATTTTACTTTCATCACTTTAAACCCCTTACATTACTGGCCTGATGAGGAAAGCATTCAAATGTGGGTGACTGGGGTAGCCCAGTAGGTTGTTGCAGTGAATCTCTATTTGAATCTCTCTCACGACTGATCAGTGCAAGTCCCACGTTGAGAATTTTGGTGGCACTGCTTACCTCGGAACAACGGAGGAAGTGGTTTCTATCTTTTCCCAAATAAATCCAGACAAAGTTGGTCGAAGGAAGAACACAGAACGTAGAGGGATCTGGCCTGTTCCCAATCCTCCAGCAATTAGCACTCCGGTATTCCACGTACAAGCACTATGGGAATGTCGGCCTTCTGGGATGGGTCCACCAACTAGAATCTGACAAGAAGAAAAAACATTAGCTCGGTGGTTAGACTGCTGTTTTTTTGTAAGTCTCTTATGAGAAAGGGCTAAATTTTACACAAGGTCCATTGCCAATTTGTCTGGACCAGAATGTGCTCGATTCCGATAGGATTTTTTTTGTCTTGTAAGAGAGGCGAGAGCAGGTATGATTGAGGTATATAAATTATGTAGTATTTCATACCCAATACCATTTTTAAAATCAACAAATGGGATTTACTTCAATCAAGGAGAGTTTAGCAGTTCAGTGATTTCACTTACATTGATCCAGCTGCAATCCTCCAGGTTAAGGAAATGCCAATCACCCAGAACCAGTTCAGTGGGAGAACGACCACCATAAACAAACAGGTAACGCTGACCTTAAAGCACATAAGAGTAACATTTTTATACCAGCTCTAAAGTTTGACTGGGTTGTGAGTTGGTGGGGGGAGGCTGGTTACTATTGGATACCCGATTGGTAAACGTACAGCCCTTGGGCTATAGCTGTGGGCTATATTGACTAGAAGTTCGCAAACTCTGTGATCTTAGCCAGATGAGAATCAAGAGATCACAGCAATGTTAGAGGCTCCATTCGGATCATTAAGCCGAATCCGACTTCCCTCCTGGAGCTCAGTATTGCAATTCCAATTGGCTCTTCTTTCCTTTCAACAACATGGGTCACTCACTCCATGCCTGTCTGTGGGCCAGTTACGCCCATGAATCCTTTAAAATACATGATGTTAATCTCGCACGCAATTCACTGATCAATGTGAAGCTGGCCCTGACATTAATAGTTATATGATCGGCACCTTTGTGCTTTTTCCCCTGAGTAAAATAGCTTTCTAGGTGTCTTTTTTGTTAATTATAAAAAGTTCAAGTTGCACTTCTTGAAATCTGGAAAATGGTGGAAGCGGGTTAGTTACTGGTGACGTTCCTCAGTTTTATGGCTACCTTTGTAAGCGATTTCTGTTGCCGTGTGTCTCCACCGCGGGCAGGGTGCAGTGCCGTGGCATTGAACCTCCTCTATGGACAGACTGATACTGGAGGCGGCTTCACTTGATACCTTACAATTCAAGCAAAGCACACTGGTGGCTGGCTTCAGAGGAGACCCGCGACCACCGAGGATTAAGCAGCGTCCGTCAGAAAGGGCTGTTGTACTGTGACACATCCGCTCCGCTGGAACGTTAAAACAAAACAAGTTCAAGCAACTGATAGAAAGCAGTTCATGAGATTATCAGAACACATTGAATGTGAGAATCAGGAAGTCAGAAGTGAACTGGAGCTCAAACTATGTGATCTTGTTGCGGGTCAGAAATCTGATTTTGCTGAAGCTGGCAGACATGAGGGTCAACTTCCACATATGCATAGAATGACACCCAACTGTATCTCTCTGCCTCCACCCTCGACTCCAGGGCCACTGCTGTCTTGACAGAATGTCTGTCCGACATCAACTCCTGGATGAGAGCCACCTTTCTTCAGTTGAACGTCAAGAAGACTGACCCCCATCCTGATTGGCTCCTGTCAGCGCCTCCACACCTCAGGCGGTGACAGCATCACCACCCACGGACACACAATCCATCTCACTAAGCCAGTCCACAACCTTGGCACGTAGTTCGACCCTCAATTATCCTTTCTATTCCACAAGCGTCAGGAGTTTTAAAGCATTATACAAAGATTATCTTTCTTTAAGAAAGCTTGCAAGCATTAACTGAAATTTCACAAGTACATTTCTAATGAGATGAAATCAGTACCATCTAAAAAAAAACATACTTAATAAAGTGGCTGATCTCTCATCTTGGGGAGAAATGCATTTCCAAACTGATGCAGTTTTCACCATCAACTCGATATCTCTGAGGCGTCCATGCTGACCATCTCTCTCCCCAAATCCTCCGCTGGTAACAACCACATGAGGAGCAATGAGTGCAGAACTGTGGGCGAACCTCTTCAGCACTGGGATCTCTGCATCGATCTCGCACAGAGATACTGAGACCGAAAGATGGTCAGGAGCTTTCAATCTGCCGAAACAGAACTCTGCAGAGAAAGCACGACTTTTAGTTAACAACAATCCTTCCTTTAATCTGATATAGCACCGTATCACATTCTCAAGCCGTCTCAAAGCACCTCACAGGCTATTTAATGTGAAGTATAGCAACAGTCTATTTTTTGTCTATCTAGGCAGCTAATTTGCAGTAGCAATGTCCCACAGATATGAAGTGAATAATCAATTTTATCTGGGGCATTTTTGGCCAGAACACCAGAAAAAAAACTCTTCTCTTTTGAATAATACCATAAGATTAATGTCCATCTTAATAGGCAGATGATACCTCAATATTCCTTATCTGAAGGACTACAATTGCGACCTGAAATTCCATGTCTGAACCTTCTGATTTGTTGGAAGAAGGCACAGGGCTTATCCAACTAAATTCTACCATGATTTCCAAATTAAAAAAAACACACCAAAGATTGTTGCAGAATTCACTTTTTGCCTGTTGCATAGCATCAATACAAGCTTTCTTTCTCTTCACAAGTAAATTTCTGAATAGATGGAATCCGCTCATTCTGCAACATGGTTAGCTCAACAAATAACATACCTAACAGATATGGTGTTACTTGCAGACAATACAGCTTGGAAATGAAAAGACTGTTTACATTCTCTGCTCATTTATAATTCCACATCCAGACCTTTGATAGAAATCTAAGTGTGATTATCTGACAGAATATTAAAGTGGCCAATCTCCAGCCACCAATCACAGTTTACTTTGCTGGCCTTACCTGTGGGAGGCGGTGGGAGCAATAGACACTGTTTCAGATCTCCTTTTGATGCACTGACGATTAAATAGTGAGAGCACTTCAGATGCCATTCCTTAATATAAAAATGTATATATAATAAATAGGAGGTGGGGGAGAGGTAAGTTAACATTTGTTGAATACTGAAACACTATCTGAATTGATATCATACAATAATACAATCGCTGAATTTCCCCCTTCGAGCCAAATGCAAGCACTATCTTGGCTCAGCTTGAATAAAGGCAAAAGAACTTCACCCACTCACATATCCCTTAATAGGAGTTGGACCAAAAGTACACTTCAAAACAGATATACTTGGCAAATAATGGAATTCATGGATATGTTGAAATGGGGATTTAAAATCCTGCCATGATTAAACAGTGCCAAAAGAGATTGGACATGTTAAATCACCTCATGCCTAAATGGCCCAAACTGCCTAATTGACATGTCCTACCTCACTATTTAATATACAAACTGCATGGATGAATGTTTCACAAAGTGTAGTAATTGAAGCACAGTTCAACAAAAAAAACTTTACAACACTTCAGATAAAGCAAAATATCAGCTTCCATTACATAGACCTTTAATAATTGTATTCAGCATTGAGTAGAATAATCATCAATAAAGCCAATTCTGCCCACTTTACCACATCAAGTAATATAGTAGCTGAATTGAAGCTTGTGCTGGTTATAAATGGTTTAGTGAGCACTTGACAACAGAGTGCATTTATGTTTGTCTGCTTAATTTGCAAAAGATAAAGATCAGGGAATTGGGATTAGGATGGCTTCTGGTAGGAGCAAGCCCTGACATTAAAATAATGGACTAAATGGCCTCCCTCCTGTGTTGAACTTATCTATCATTCCTGTTTTAATAACAATTTACATTTATACAGTGCCTTTCACGTCAGGAGGACGCTCCAAGGCACTGTAAATAAACCCTTTGTGAACTGCAGCAGTAAATCCGAGTCAAACCCAAAACAAACTATTCACAGAAAAGATTTACTCCAAGAAGCCACGTGAATTAAAGGTCCATTTCCTTCTTGGGTGGGTTCCCAGGAAGAAAGGACCTTCATGGTTTTTACCTTTTTAAAACAAACGCGCTGGATCAACGCTTCAAGTGAACCGTTTGTCAGTTTGCAATACAACGCGTTTTCCAGCTCCAGTTTTTTCATGAAAAGCATTGAAATTGGGAAGAGTGAACGAAATGTAACTCTGAATCACCCGCACCCCAGCCACAGTTACACGTTCCAAAAAGTAAAAACCACAGAGGTCCTCACCGTTTGTTCCTACACAACGACAGTCAGAAGGACAGCAGGGGGCAGCGTTCCGGTTCGCGTGACATCTTAGAAATGAGCTGCAGATATGTCAGTCATTGAAGAACACGTTTTAGCTCTCATGTCACTCCTGGTTTGCAAATTGGGTTGGTGCGGGGGGAGGGGAGATAAAAGAGCACCAAATAGCAGATTAATCACTTGATGTCGCAATGTGGAGAGTAAGCAATTAAATAAATAGATAGTTATTTGGGGAGGACAGGTTTGCAAGACTTTGGGGTCGAGAGAAAGGGGGAGTGGAATGATTTGGACAGCTCTTTTCAAAGAGCTAGCACAGATACGATCGGCCAAACGGCCTCCTCCTGTGCTGTATAATTCTATCATTCTATGAAATGGGTAATTCCATTCACAAGTAAAAAAGCTAAATGATAATACACTCCGAAAAAATGCTATGGGCTGCCAGATTTATTTATTTTAGGGATATGCATGTTTTTTGACCAAGTAGGTAAAGGGCAATGCACATTTTTCAAGTTCCACTTTGGAATAGTACCCACTAGATATTTTTATGAGCTCAAATTTCTAGGATATATGGGACAGAAAAGAAAGTTACATTTTGAAACTTGATGATTCAGTGTCTGAAGTTTTAAAAACACAACCAACAACAGGAAGTAAATATGCACCTCATACTCATCAAATGGTTCCAGCTTTTCAATCCTCTGCTTCTCCTCTTCTGGAATAAGTCCAACGTAAAATTCATTCATATCAAGGCAACTACATTCTTCCCAACCCTAAGACATTCACGATCAAAATAAATGTAATTCTGCCATTAGTACTGTGTAACAAAGAGTATGTGTATACCTACACATATACTGTATTTTATACCACTATAACACTGCCAAAAACCATACAAGTGTAGAAGAATGCATTAGCAACTCAAACTGGACTGTACACCATTTGCTTGAAGAAAAATTCTTTTTTTTTAAACAAAAAGTTAAGAGATTAAAACGTTTTGCTGGAAAGCAGGAGAGGGATGCCAATCAATGTGGTCTCTCCTCAATGTTTATTCAGTTACTTTCATGGTTAAGCATTTTCTTAAAAACTCTGCAAACAGTATCCAAAACGATAGAAATCTAACTTTCCCTTCCCACTGAAAACAATGAAGAAAGACATCCTCAACTAGTTAGAACTAAAAAGTGATTCACAAGAACTCCAGGATGACTAAAATACAATTAAATGTTATTTACTGAATAGCAGGTCCACAAGGATCAGAGCGATGTGGATATGATCCCTTATCGAGGTGGGAGTGATTATCTCAGAAACTGCTCCCTGGACTTTTATCAAAATTAAATGTCAGGGTAAGACTGAGAGGCAGCCAGCGAGGGATAAGGAGACAGAACTGAAACAGTAAGTCAGAGATAAACTGGGAGACCAAGATCATCTGTACAGACATAATGCAGCTGTTTTGCAGAGCAGTCAGCCACTCTGCGTTTACTCCTAGCGTACAGAGGCATTACTACAGGAGCACTGTCCGTGCTTTAAAACCAAGTAAGAGGAGAACATGGGGATAAGTTATTGTTAGGGGATAAGTTATCCTACAAGCAACAATTAGATATGTTGGTGTGTTGGAAGAGGGCAAAACGCAGTCTTCCTCTTGTGAGGGAAGTGCGAGCAATGGGAACCTTAACGTGGGTGAATAAAAAGATTTGAATTCTCATCGCTGTGGAGGTAAACAGAATAAACCTAGTCACCACCTCCTTGAACTGACCTCGTTTAAGAAGCGTTTCCGCTGAGCTTCCTTTCCTGGAAACGGAACAAGTGCGTGTAGTGTGCAGTTCAACTGTGCGAAGTGCCGGCGCATGACTTGCCCAAAGGGATCTTCCGGGCGGATCTGCTCATAGATTACAAACACTGCCGATAAAAACCGTTCCGCTGCCCAGTGGATTACTGCTGAGGAGCTGAAAACAATTCAACTCAGGTCAGAAAACCCAGCCTCACAAATGCTTCCATTTGCTGTGAGGATGTGAAGTCGAAAATTCTATGTAAACCCAACCTAAAGGGAGGAGATCTCACCAACAAGCAAGATTTCCTTTCCCTTCACAGTGAGGCCTTTTCAAAGTTGAGAGTAATTAGCTTAAGCTCCTGTGCTCTGCGGTTTGATGTAATATAGAAACAAAGTTATTCCTCTAAAAACAGATGGGTTTCGATACTCAGCAAGACAAAGAGAATAAACCCCAAACAATACAATTCAGATATGGCAAGGTCAAAGATGTTCAAGGTTGTGAAGGACATGTTTAGGAAGGTAACCAGGATAGATACAACTCATTACAGTTGTTGATTGCTCTCTGGGGGGGAAGCAATCAAAAGCTGTAATGGATTACCAGGAAAGGTAAGCTCTGACTCAGTTAGGAAACAGCTTGATATAGCAGGAAGGTAGGCTGGATATTCATCGATTCAATGAGTTTCTATTATCTGCACTTTTCCTGTGCTGAATCTCAGTGTTTTATAATAATAAATAATAATGACCCTTGTACTTGATATAGCACTTTCCCCCTCCCACTGGCTCGGCCACAGGATCCGTGTGGGAAAAACGTGGCAGCCAATTGCGCACAGCAACGTCCCACAAACAGTTCTGGATTGAAATTTGTTATTTCTTATTCTTTGTTTTTTCTTGAGGGATTATCAGCTATGTGGAGTAAGGTCACTTGCACAAGGTTTGGCCCTGTCGGGAATCAAACCCAGGTCTCTCGCTTGTGAGGTGAGTGCTCTAACCACTGAGCTACAAGACTTAAATTTTCTTTTAATCCACCAATAGGAACACTCATAGAATGAACAGTCTCTCCATATCCCAGACAACCCAGTTTTAATTACCTTTCAACTTTCATGTAAGTCAATACAACTTCTGACAGCAGTAGCGTTGGGCAGCAAGGGTCCAGGCCAGCCTCCATCAGGGCACGATCCAACTTCATGACTTCAGTTAGGTCAACACCAAGTAACTTGTAATCCATGGCACTTAGACACACAGCATCTGCATTGCATAAAGCACAACAAATCATAAGCATGCAGGCTCTTTCAAACTTCACTTTAATTAAAAAAAACTAGAATCTAAATGTAAAAGTCAATGTTTAAACGGTCCAATGTACAGGTCAGTCCCCTACATTTATATGTTAACAATGACACAACCAGATTTCACAATACATGTCATCAGGTTTACGTTACAAGTTCCTATGACTCTATTCAAAAAGAATGGTTCTCCTAGTTGCCTGATCAGTCACCTTCCAGATGAAAATTGATCATTCACATAATTGTTGTTGTGGGACATTGTAGCAAAATTGGTTGATGTATTAGTAAACAAAATACCCAGTCACTACACTCTACTGTAAATCCAGTGAAGTGATTTAGACGGTTCAACAGCATGATGAGATACTTTATCAAATGCAAGGATTATTATCACAAGCACCTGATCTGGCATCCACTTTGTGCAATTGAAACACCAGGAGCCAGAATCCGAGAATTATACACAGGAGGCCATTCAACCCACCCAAGTCTGCACCGGGTCTCGCAGCAAGGTGTTCATTCAATCACACTACCCTATCTTATCCCGATTCAAACTTCTATCCTTCATATACGTATCTACTTCCCTCCCATTCCAGTTACATTAAGGACAATCATACTGGCTCGGCCAGCTAAAATAGGCAAGTGCAAAGCAAAGCTCAAACCTCTCTGAGCCACAGTAGCCCAGGCTGTGGCATTTGCCCAGCGATACTGACACCCTATCGTACCGTTCTGCGCTGGTTTCAGTTCATCAATGTAGCCAAGGAGCTTCGCAAGTTCTTGGTTGTTTTTAATCAGCGCAGCTTTCCGCTGAACAACATCTGGAAAATCCACTTCATACATGACCACGTTTTCTAGCTCTCCGCCAGCCTTCAGTCGGAAATATGAGGAATCAAACCCAGCTCCAAGAGACAGGATCTGTAGAAAAGTGAACAAAAGCAGAACACTGCAGCAATGAGTCCAACCAGTACTCATACTGGAATCCTGTAACTCATTGGTTAGAGTAACCACTCTAACCAATGAGTTACAGGATTCCAAACAAACAAACGACCAACAAACGAGATTCCTCGACCAACAAACAAGATACCTGGGTACGATTCCCGTCAGTACAAAACGATGGGCAAGTTTCCTCACTCCACAAGCCTTTGTTTACTCAGCAGTTAGTAGGAACCCGGTTGTTAAGTCAATTTGCGGTTTGCTTTTCCAGTGGGGGGGTGGTAATAACTTTTTTTTTTTAATTGGTCACTCAATCCATAACTGTTTGTGGGACATGACTGTTTTCAACTGGGTGTATGTATTGCCCACAAAATACAGTAAAAGCCCGTTTATCCAGCACCTGGATCGACCGTAACTTCCATATAACCAGCATCGCAAAAAAAGGGGTCCGCATTCGATTAACCGGAATTTATCCGGAAAAATGCATTGAAATTTTTTTTATATAACTTTTTTTTTAATTGTGTTTTCGGCCGAATATCCGGCATGCGCTTTAACCGGCATTGACCAGGTTCTGAGGTTGCCGGATAAACAGGCTTTTACTGGATACAATTAGTTCACTTTAATATATTCTGTGAAGTGCTTTGAGACGTCTAGAAGTTGTGAAAACTCCATATAAAATACAAGGATTATTATTATAATTATTAATACCAAACACCAATACACAGCTCCAATGTATTAATATCTCTCCAATGTTTCTCCCAGTATCCTTGCCAACAACCCCAAAGCAAAAATTGTTCATTCACCCAATGGTTGTTTATGGGACATTGCTATGTACAAATTAGCTGCCTCATTTCACCTGTAAAATACAGTCCATCCACTTTATGTTAAACCCAGTAAAGCACTGTGAAACACAGTGAAAACACCTCTATATAAAATGTAATCATTTTTATTGTTACGTATTTACTCCCAGAACACTGCCTGGGTGAATTCCCACGAGACTAGGTTGTCTGTCTTCTCCCACCCACCACCCAGCCAAGGTGAGGAGCGTGGCATGGAAATCTTAAAAGGTAAAGTGGAAAAACATATTAGCAATAAATTGATTCCCCCCGCAGTGACGGTGAATCAGAACACACTCACCTGTCTCCTGGAGTGGCTCACTGTCTGTTTCAAAAAGCAGTGCAGAGCATAATCCACAGCTTTCGCCCTCACACAGTAACCTCTATCAAAGAAAAATATTCATGGTAAGATTGCAGATTTCTATGGATTTTAAATGACTTATTCCAAACTGTTGATACTTTTTGTAAATCAACCGTACTTTGTAGGGGGTGAGGAAGGTTAGGTTAGCAACGGATAGTGCTGCAGTGATCAGGAATGAAAAATAACCCTGGCTGATTCACCAGCTCTCTGGGTGGGGAGTCATGTCTAATTGTCACACCCCAACGTCTGCCCGAGATGAGATCAGCTCATTAAGACAACAGATTTGGGGATTGAAAGTGCCGAACCTTCAAGTGTGCATGGCTCATTCTCACTCGGTAGATGTTTTAGGAACGGAACTGAGTGGGAAGAACCCAGGCTGCCACCTTAAAGAAATATGGTCTTCAAGCAAACACACAATACAGTAACGTTTGCTGAGTCAACGCTCATTAACACATTGCTATTTGGAGAAAGAGTGTACTGTACATATCTTCTCCCACCCCTGCCATGGAGGAAATTCTCGGTTAAGGTGCGATATTCTTCAAAATGTACAATTACTTCTCAAAACTCAACCAAATACTGCAGCTACGTACCGATTTATCAAAGGAGCCCTTCTGGTAGGTTTATTCACAAACCCTTTCAGGAAACCATCATTAAAGTAGCCCAAACCAGCCATTGAGCATTTGC
Source organism: Hydrolagus colliei (assembly GCA_035084275.1). Taxonomy (NCBI): domain Eukaryota; kingdom Metazoa; phylum Chordata; class Chondrichthyes; order Chimaeriformes; family Chimaeridae; genus Hydrolagus; species Hydrolagus colliei. The sequence goes on along the minus strand of CM068747.1, from coordinate 3,499,818 downwards.
TGACGACACTGTTGTCATTTGTGCCTTGGACCTGCACAGGTAATAAAACAATATTAGTAATAAACAGGTCTCAATGGTAGTGTTGTAAAAGGCACTTAGTAAGTTCAGCATAAATGTACAGCATTCTGTACAAAACATTATGCCACGCATTACTGCCGCACAAACTGAATTGGTTGTTGGGCTTTCAATGGCTTGGCTCTGCCTCGTTTCGCGACCTTTCTCGGGTCACCTGCCAATGCACAGTTACTACACTTTCACGGTACAAAGGTGCGCTTTGTGACGACTTGACGATGTGACAACAATAATAATAATAATAATAATACAGTACCAATACTAATGATACTAGTAACCCCGGCCTTCGATATATATATATATATATCTACAGGCGCCTTCGCGCTGACTGCCTTGACGCATCTTCGAAGGCGTCTCAAAGCGCTTCACGGAATACACCCCAATAAAGTCGGGCGACAAGCGAAAGATGATTATTAATTATTGTAATATTGTATCTATCCAACGTCAGTCACCGCATTCCCTGAGGCTCTCTCTCTGTATCCACTCACTGCTGTATATATGAGGAGAGTATATACAGTACTGTATATACAATATACAATCTATATATATATATATATAGAGTGTGTCCGTCTCTCTCCACAAGCCACACACTATCCCCCCCCCCAGGCCAGGCACTCACTGCGGTGTCCCTCCCGGCCTGACCCTGGGGACCCTGGGCCTGTCCCGGCGGCTGTTTCCCGGTAATTCTCACTTCCCTCCTCTTCATGGCGGCCTGGCCTACACAGCTGCACATCTGCGCATGCGCCGCCGTCGCCCCCCCCCCCCCCCCCCCACACACACACACACACACAGCCGCCAGTTCTGCGCATGTCACTGGAGGAGTCACCTGTAATCAGTGCCTGGGGACTCTCTCTGTGTCTGTGGGTGCAAGTTGAAGGCATTAGTGGGAGGGGGGGAGGGGTGGGGGAGGGGGGGGAGGGGTGGGGGAGGGGGGGGAGGGGTGGGGGAGGGGGGGGGAGGAAGGGGCTTTTCATCATTAGCAATAAGACTCCTCTCGTCCTCTTCCTTTCGTCCGGCATTACTTCTTTCACCCCCTCAAAGCACTTTGCAGGAACCTGACAGTGTGGTGTAGTGACTGTCAGTGCGGGTTTTGCAGCAGTGGGGGGGGTTGGGGGGGGGGGGTGGGGGGTGGTGGCAGTGGGGGTATTAGTGGTGCAGCAATGCCCGGTTGGGGAAACTGATTTCTCCCTGGCTGGGTCTGCCTTCTTAAGGGGTCTCACAACAGCCACCCTTCCCCCCCCCCCACCCCCACCCCCACCCTTCCCCCATCCACCACCACACCCACCCCCCCACCATCCCATCTACCACCTCTCGCCGCTTCTTACCCAAGCTCACAACCGCAGCTGAAAATGGTTGGATTTTTAAGTGATTACCAATCGGACCGTCTGCCAGATGTCGATTGCATCATTCGTTTGAAAAGACTCCGTACATACTGTACAGCACTTTTCACATCTTCTAGACGTCTCAAAAGCGTTTCACAGAATGATACCGTACTGTGAAGTGAATTGACTGTCCGGTATATTTGTGGGCGAAACGCGGCAGGCAATTGTTGCACATGAATCATCATGCAGTGTGGGGTTTGGGAAGAGGGAGATTATTCACGAGCCTGGGGATATTATGATTCTTCCAATATCAAACAGTCTTAAAATTGGTTCGGATGAAGAAGGACCTTTGTCCCACCTGATCCCATCCTTCCAGAATTACCCACCCTACCATCTTCCCATCAAAGCATCAAACTGTTTATTTGAAACGAATCCAGTTTCCTGGCCTCAACCACAACCTCCCAGCCACCCTCCTTTATTATCAGTCTTTTGGTTACGACAATTGTGTAAAAGATCATTTGGGATTAAGGAATTCATTTGGTTTTTGATGAGTGACTCTAAAAACATATGGGAGAATGAAGTGCTGTGCATAGATAACAAGGACTTGTACTTGATACTGGCATCTGTTTTGAGCATGTATATATGTATGTATGTATGTTAGTGCTTTCTACGTTACATGCGCACAAGGCTGAAGGCACAATCACAGATGCACTAAATCTTGCTTTGCTACTCTGGAATTTTAAGAATATCCTGCTCTTCTTCCTCTGACCACATGGTGAAGCAGTTGGGCCACAAGTAAAGCAGATCCTTGTTCCTCCTGCTCCATTGCAGAGATCTTGAAACATTAGAGTTTTGTTTCAGATCATCCAAAGAAGATTTCAATCACACACACACCCCCCTCCACTTTCCTCCATCTATTGAGGGATACACTTTATCCACCGTGTCCTATAATGAGAGAGGCTTGAATTTTCTCATGTTGTAGCCTTAAGACCACTCAAAAGTTAGCATAACGCAGAATTTTACAGAGTTCATAAATTCAGACTTAATTTGCTAGCAGCTTTCTAATAATAAAAAAACTTTCATTTGACTATAAGCACCTTATCATCTGATTGACGCTTCTCAAAGTGCTTCACAAAATGCAGCTTGGATCTGATGGCACGGAATCTCAAAAAGAGCACCGACTTCAAATAACCCAACAGAGGATTGCTTTCATTGATGCAGCAGCCATCATGTACGCAATGTCTAGAGTACTCAAAAGACGATGGAGTCAGATGAGGTACCTGACCGATGTGATCAAAGAGAGGTTTTAAGATGAGAATTTAATGATTGAGAGAAGGCGAGACAGAAGGATAAAAGATGGAGTTGCAGAGGTTAGGGGCATGGAATGTGAAATGTGTCCACATCATCTGCCATCCATGTCCATTGTAGAAACTAATATCCATTTAAAAACTGCATTTAACACATAGCACCGACTCTCATCCCTTCCACCCGGATGCCTGGATTAATGTAACAACTGCACACACAGTCCATTGAGCATTGCCATGGTAGTTTCTCTATCTTGTTAATATCCCTTTAATGGTAAAATTCACTTGTTGAAGCAGTTGACCGTGTGCACGTTTGTAAAGCTAACGAGGAAAGAATGCCGACTAATAACTAAATGACTCACAGGGGGACGCAAGTTGTTTGGTGTTTGCAGGATTAATACATTAGGTATTTGTCAAGGACCCCAAATGACCTGGCAGCACATTTCCTTACCCTATTCAATCATGGAACTCTGTACATCTATACAAATCATCATAAGTCCTCAGCTCTTTAACCTATCAAAATAATTATCCCACCGAAGGGCACTGTTTTAGGGCACTTTCCTCCTTCAAGACCTGTCTCAAGACCCTCCTCCTCGAACATGCCTTCAGCTGCCTTCCTTCCTCTCTGCTCTCCCTTATCCCAACCCTGCCTCCCACTTCCTTCCCCCCCCACCCATGCTCAGGTCTGAGACTTGACTGTCCAGCGCCTTGGGATGTTGTCCCAACGCGAAAGACTCTCTACAAATGTAATTTTGCTGTTGTTGTTGTATAAGGCTGTATATCGAATGCAAGGATGATTATTATTATTAATAAGTAAGAAACCCAAATAACTTGCATTTATTTAGGGCACTTCATGTACCTAATGTCACAGTTTACAAAAACAAAGAAGCAGTGGGAGGAAGGTCCCAAGGTGAAGGATGTAGAATCTGACTGTTATACCATGTCATGGAAACCTTGTGGAATTCCAAGCTTAGTTAATGGTAAATGGCGAAGGAAAGGGATGGGACGAGTGGGGTGAATCAGTAACTGAAACAAAACTTTGGAAACTAACGGGAGAGAATGCAAGCAAGTGAACAAAATTACGACTGTAAAACATCGCGTTTGAGCAAAACGAGCAAAGTCCAAAAACAAACTCTAAAAGTGACATAAAATTTACAACACATTTATGAAAAAGCCAGCACAGCAGTGGGGGTGGGTTGGAGCCGAGGGGGGGAGGGGTGCGGGGGAGAAATGTGATATCTGGACACATTCTTAAACCATTTCCCCCCCCCCCCCACTGCCACACCACCATTCCAGATTTCTTTATTTGATAAAAAAAAAGTTTATTAGACCAAAAAAGGAACATTCTGGAAGGTCTCAGTACTACTGCTTGATGGAGTCAAACCAACTATGCACTCAACAAACATAGCAGACAAAATGCATTATATAGAGCAGGAGTTGTGCACTATGTGTCAACACTGTCAACTGCCAAATGCGATTATCCAGAAGCTTAGAACAGCACCAATAGCCTCAATCACTGTGAGGCTACCTCTCCAACCTCTCAACGCTGCTTCCCCATCCCCGCCTCCGCTCTCCCTTCAATCACTTAGGATTCTCGTCTGAGCCTATTTAATTCACACAGATTTTACACCTGTAAAGTTAGGAACATTCTGTTCCCCTTTATCATGCAAAAAAGCAATAAACTCTGCACCCATTTTGGTCCCAGTGATCAGCAAACTCGCCCCGGAAGCTTGAGGACACGTTTCCGATTCCCAGGCTGGGTGAAACCTGAGGCAAGGTTCCTCACTCCACACGTCTCTGTTTACCTAGCACTACATAGGAAGTTAGTTGGCGAATTCCTTTCCAGATGCTAACAATCCCTCAAACAAATTGAGGTGACTGATGGAACCATCGGAGAGGCGGGTCTTGATGCGGGTCTTGAAGGAGGCTAGGGAGGGGGCAGAGGGATGGCAGAGGCTAGGGGCAGAGTGGCTGAAGGCACACCCATTGATGGTGGGGCGGGTGAATCGGGGGACACGGAGCAGCCCTACTTAATGCTAGGTAAACAGAGGCGTGTGGTATAAGGAAACTTGCCCAACATTTTGCCCTGCCAGGAATGGAACCCAGGCCGCCCACTTGCCAGGCGAGTGCACTAACCACTGAGCTATAGGCCTCCACATTATAAAAAAGCAAGGTTTATTATTACTATTATTGAAGCACTCCCAATGGCTTAGAGGGCAAAGTCAGCACTTAGACAATAATTGAATCCTGATCTGTGCTGAGTAGCTGATCTCAGTCAGGGTGGCAGCTTAGACTCATTTGATTGAGTCAGTATTACTGTTCACTATCCAGGGACTTCCGACTGCACAATGGTTGGAATCTCCGTAGATGTACAGCTACGAAAGTCTCACAGTCAAGATGTTTGGGGTGTGGGGGAGGGTGGTGGGGGGTGGGGGTGGGGTGGAGGTGGTGGGAGGATGCCTTGATTAGAGGGTAGAAAATTGGAGAGAGAAAAATAAATCTTATTATTTTAATGAATGAAAATTCTTGGTTCCCAGAGGGCCCGACTGTTAATGGTATATTGTGACCCCCTGGGTCAAACTCCATTGTAAATACCAAGTGAATGGGCATTAATAATTGATTTAATGTTCACTAACGGCTCCAAATGAGTGTGCATTAACAACAAATTGTGTCCGAGTCTTCCTTTTGATTTTTGTGTGATTGATCAAGACTTTGGCTTGATGCAGACCATCTGGTAACAGAGCACTGCGAAGCAGCCACTTAAGCTACCATTGCTGCCAGTAACCACACAAATAGATGGATGACATCTGCTAATGCTCTCACCGTGTTCATCAGAGGGACTCAAAGTGTGGTTGTTCGAGGGCACGATTGGTTTGCTGCGCATCATATTTAAAAAGTGTAGACACAGAGATAAGTGGTTGTCAGCCGATTATCGTCTAATCGTTTTCATTAAAAATGTACCTCTGCCACCCGTCAGTCCGCCCCTGTTAATTTAGGAAACTCGAACGGGCATTTGGCTCGGACGTGCCTTTTCTGATGGGATCGCTGGCGCCGGCAGAGATGCAGCAGGTATTTACATTTTTACTTCAGCGGGAATTTATTCATGCTGTTGTGACGCAGATCAAGATCACTGATACTAACACCAACAAGATCTATACTGTACTATACAGGTATCCCTCCCCAACCGCAGGGGATACGTTCCTGAAAACCTCCGCGGTTGGTAAAACCGTGGTTGGAAAATACAGGGCCCTATGGGAAACATGGGGATAGGGAGAGTAAGTTTGGGAGAAGGTGATGTGGTGGGTGACACGGAGGGTGGGGGGATGCAGAGAAGCAACAATAAATTCATGTTATTTACCTTAATCCTTAGAGAGAAGCGACATCGTGGCTGGTTGATTGAGACATCGTAACTGGGTCCTAGCGCTAAGCGACGTCGTGGCTGGTTGATGCAACTGGGTCCTAGTGTCAAATGACAGTGTTAGTCTTAAAACCCGTGGATACGCAAAACCCATTGCCGTGGTTGGCGAGGGTTGTCGCAGCGAGCCAACCGTGGAGAAGTGAAATTAGCGGTAGAAAAAACCCGCAGTTGGGGCAGGGTACCTGTACTAATAAGGTACCATAGGTACCATAGTCTTTTTTATGTTTAACCTTTTTTTTGGTGAGTCGGGAGTTCCACACATGTGGAAACCCATCACCGTGCTTAACAGCAGCCAAAGCAGACTGAGAGTTCCACATATGTACGCCACCTACACATGGAAATTCCCCTGCACCTGTAATGGAATGCATCCTCTCTCCCGAGAAGGACAAATAATAATAATAATCCTTGCTTTTGACATAGCGCTTTTCACGTCTTCTAGACGTCTCAAAGAGGTTCACAGAATATACTCTAAAGTGAATTGACTGTATATTTGTGGGCGAAAGGCGGCAGCTAATTGCGCACAGCAGTGTCCCACAAACAGTCATGGATTGAAATAACCAATTTTATTACAGGTATTATATTTTTTTAGAGGGATTATTATTAGGCATGTGGAGTAAGGAGACTTGCCCAAGGTTTCACCCTGACCTTACCTGGATTCGAACACAGGTTCGAATGCTTGTAAGGCAAGTGCTCTAACCACTGAGCTTCAGGGCTCCACAAAGCCTGAGTACGTAATATCAGAGAGCATTGGGTGCAGGGCGGCGTGAGCCAAGACACAGTGCGTGTTGAGGTACTGCTGGAATATAACCAGCTAAAACCACATAGCTTGCCATTAAAAGCACAGACTGGGAACCCTCCCACTGCTTATTCAGGCTGGCATCAGAATTGCCTTAGAGTACTGCAGTATGCCTGGCTCAGGAACCAGAAGTGTTGAGACCAACACAGAGGATTGAGTTCATTTCGACATTCTGTTGTAAAGCATGTTGACCTGGACCCAGCTCAGCTCCGAAAAAACAACCACCTACATGCACCTCTCCACCCCTCCCACCCCCACCCTCTCCCCCATCAATAAAAAAAAACTGGACAGTACAGAATGAAAAGTCTGAACTTGCCCAAATCAGTGCACGGTATTATCATGAGGGTTGCAAAGCATGGTGCAGAAACATGGAAAACAGAAGCAGTTTAAGGCCATTGAACTTGCTCTAACAGTTTACTAGATCTCAGCGGATCTTTTAGTCCTGAAGCCCCATTCTTTTGTCATACACCTTAATATCTATCCCACCTAAGTATCCGTCTTTCTTTTCAACATCTTTATTCAATCTACCTCTACAGCTTTCTGGGGCAGAACGGTTCACATCTTCACAACCCTCTGTGTGAAGAGATACCTCCTTACCTCAGTTTGTCTCAGTTCTGATTTTAAATGTAATTTTGTCGTTGTTGTACGCCCCCCCCCCCCTTGTAATGAATCTCCCTGCAATAGGGAAGAATCTTCCACTCTCTAGCTTGTCAATTTCCTTCCTTATTTTAAATACCTGAAACAGATCCCTCTAAACCTCTGTTACATGGAACCCAACCCCAGTTTACTTAGCCTCTCATCGCAGCTAATGCGTCACCACAGCTAATGCGTCACCACACTGAAATCCACGTGTGGTTTGCCCACCAAACTTAGGCCTGAATCAAATGATTGCACCTGGGAAACAATTTATTACAGTGACAAGCTCAGAGCATATCATCCGCATCACCTTATCTTTGTGCTGAACCAATATCAATCTGCTTCCTGCATGAACACAAATGGTTGACAACTGTTAGTAAGACATTAAAGCCTGGTACTTGACTGAGTAATGCAATTTCTACTTGCATACTGTCGTTGTCAAATGTAATGCGATAGAAAATGACATTCCTACGTTTACTCTTTGCAGCATTAAATTGAAAACCAAGAGACCAGTAATTTAGAACACAACGTGCTCAATACTCAGCATTTTGAATGTAAAACTACAGTCTGCCAGAAAAGTAATCCAGTTCAGATCTGTAAGTGCAGAACACCCATCTGTCTGTTTATCTCCCTTCTCTTCTGCTTATCCGGACTCAATGCAGACAACAATCAAACCCTGCACGTTTTGTTGCTTGCAGTATATCAGCAACAGTGAACGATTGATGCAGCAGAATTAGGGTTTCAAAGACAAAAGATGTCAAATAATGAAAAGCAAACATCTGCGTTGAGGAGCGTGGTTTTAAACAAATTCCTAATATTGATTCAAGCCAAAGGTTCCAACCACAGGCAAGGTGATTTGCATTCAGATAAGTATAGGCTGCACACTAAGATCACAAAAGAATAAGCAAATATTGTTATCCAACCAAGTTAGCTCAACTCAGTGAACAAAAACACAGTAGATGAACCTTTTAAAAAGATAAGAGTTACTAAAATCTGCTTAACAAAAAAAATTAAAAAAATTCTTACCCTAATAGTGAATGGACATACAGAGTATCTCACACTCGTTAGGTCCACAGTTAAAGAATGTGAGTTGAGCAAACCATGTGTGAACATTTATTCAGCGAGCATTCTAGGTGCCTTTTGATTATGCAATTAACCACCAATGAAAAGATCATCCAGCACTCAGGAGGTCTGCAATCTCCTCTGTGCCCCTCCAGTATCGAAAACTTACTGTTTCTAGAAATTGTGCAAAATCGCAACTTTGCTGTGCGTAAAATGACTGTTGCTTTCTCTGATATAAAAAAAACCACTCACTATAACTTGCCTGCGATTACTGTGAAGCTCTTTGAAATGTTGACGTTCAATAAATAACAAATGATCCTTGCATTTGATAGAGCGCCCTTCATGTCTGAAGGACGTCTCAGAGAACTTTGCAGGATTTAGTGTAGGTATTGTGACTGTATTTTGTAGGGAAACCCGAAAGTCAATTTCTGCCCAGATTATTGGCTACAAATATGTGAGTTCATTCTTCCTATCGTTATGTTCCCAGATTATCGCCTCTCCCCTTCCACCCATTATTGTCTCTACTACCCACCATCTCATTTACCACCATCAAAATAAACAGACAGTTCATTTTACCGTATATTCTGTGAAGTGGTTTGGGATGTTTCAACAACGTGAAAAGGTATTATATCAAATGCAAATCAAATTATTATTATTGTTATCATTATTATATTGTTAGTACTGTACATTGTTGTTATCAGGGGGAATAAAGCTTTGGTTCTGATTTCTCCCTCTGGACTTGACATTGCTCATTGGTTAAACGGCTTGCTAAAATGCTGGGTTACTCACAGTCTCTCCCAGCTGCTCAGTGACAACAAAACTTGGAAAGGCCTGAGGTACTTCAGAGTGATGCTTATTGTCACATCCACATCTGTTCTCCACTTGAAGCGCAAATAGTGATTATATTGAATGTTAAACCTGGTCTTTAGAAAAGTGATGCCGACACTATTAAAAGCTAGAGTAAACAAACGTTACCTTTAACCATCCCTCTTGCCACACTCTTGTGACCCTGTTTTGATTCTATGCCAGCTACGATTAGCCTCTGCTGGGTAGTTTCTGTGGAGATTGAGTTTCACCCTCCCCCTGGTTTAAGACTTCAGCAGAAACTCCAAACCATTATACTGATTACAAACCTTGGTCTCTGTTGGTAAAATCGCCTAATCAGTGTCTTGAACAACCTGTCCAGTGTGCTGCAAATCAGTGAATGCGACAAGGAAACTTAGAAACAAGAACGCTAATACCATCATCTGACAGGCATAAAATGAGAGGCTTCTTACCCAGCAGTACAGAGAACCATTTAACTCTACATTAAACGTTTAAACCAATTGTCTGATCTGTAGATCAATATGTCCGAAGACAGCATCCTAGACGTTAATAGAAAATGATCCGGCCAAAAGCATCAAAGAGCTAGCTAAAGGCTCCACTGTTGATCTGCCAGATACAGTCACGTTTTAATATGTGTATATTTTAATCTACATTGTGGAGACCTGTAGCTCAGTGGTTAGAGCACTCGGCTTACAAGTGTGAGACCTGTGTTCGAATCCAGGCAGGTCAGGCCGAAACCTCGGGCAAGTTTCCATACTCCACACGCCTAATAATAATCCCTCCCTCAAAAAAACACGATAAGAAAAATTCGTCATTTGAATCCACGACTGTTTGTGGAACACTGCTGCGCACAATTGGCTCCCGTGTTTCACCCACAAATGTACAATGTATTCACTTTACAATACATTCTGTGAGACGTCTAGAAGATGGGAAAAGCGCTATATCAAAATGCAAAGATTATTCTTATTATTCTTATTATTCGCACAGTTGATGCCTTGGAGAAAGACATTTTGATGAGGAGAGAACAAAGCGGGCACCAATGGGATCCATCCAATATAACCAAAACGGCACACAATGTAATACTGTTGGCAAAGCTTGAAGGACGAATTCCGAATTGTGGGATCTTCCACCGTGGTTAACTCACAAACCTGAAGACAAACGCAGGACATCTCAAAGTGCTTGAGAGGATATACCGTGAAGTGCAAGGACTGTGTGTTTCGTGGCAGACAATTTCCGCACATCAGTATCTCACAAACAGAAGTTAGTGACCAACTTTACCTGGGGGAATTGTTACCCAGAACATCAGGAGAAGCTCCCTTCTCTTCTCCAATTGTGCCGTGGGATTTTTAATGTCCACTTGAAGAGGTTAAAAGGGGCCTTGGTTTTAATGTCTCATCCCGAAGCACGGCACCTCCACTGCACCCCCAGAACTCCACTGGAGCGTCAGTCAGCCTACACAAAATAAGTTAGAAGTCCTGACATACAACAACCTTCTGACTCATAGACAACAGTGCGACCAACTGAGTCAGGCTGACACCTGTTCAGGGATATTGCTCGTGAGGTTCAGTTATCAGGGCAGCGTGGCGTGACAATGTAGATAACGCTCCATGGCAGGGAGAGGAAGAGTCCAGAGAGGGCGCTTATAGAGAGATACTTCCTCCAGGAAGTCTGATTCAATTGTGTTTTTGAGATTTTGTTTCAATAAGGATAATCAGTAAGGGCAGTCGACCAATATTTTCCTTGTGCTTTATAAATATCGTGTGTTTGCTTTTCTAAATTGAAATCTTTTTAAGTAAATAGCTGGTTGGCATTACAACTGGATTCAGACTCTGGCTCGACGGCAGGGAGAAAGAGAGAGAGAGAGAGAGAGAGAGAGAGAGAGAGAGAGAGAGGTAAAAAAAGGTTTAAAATGAGACCCTTCAACACAACAAGTGACATTTGGGATCAGGACAAAAGACAGATTGCAAACCCTGAAGCTGTGTTCGTTGGAAAGACTGGATTACACCAAATTGAATTGCGTCTTGTTGGATGAATGATTGTGATTCATTAAGAATGACACTTTGCATGCCTGATTACCAAAGCCGATGAGTCTGTATAACTTTAATCCTTCCTTGCTTTTCTACTTTCTTAAACACACATTATTAAACAAATAATAATAATAACAGGTAATATTAGCCTAGGTAATAACGTAAACTAACAATGCTAATCATTACATTTGACATGGCACTCTGTCAGGTCATCAAGATGTCTCAAAGCACTTCACAAGATTTTACTGTGAAGAGAGTAATGACTGCATTTTATAGGTGAATATGAAAGCCAATTTCTGTGGTGCAATGTCCCATAAGAAGAATTGTATAATAATAATAATAATCCTTTCATTTGATATAATGCCTTAACATGTCATTCGGACCTTCTCAAACTGCTTCATAGGGTATATAGTAAAGTTGATTGATTGTATATTCTTGTGGAAAAAATATGGCAGCCAGTTTGGCAAAACGATGTCCCACAAACAGTGATGGTGACCAATTGTTTTTATTTGGGGGGAATTTTGGCCAGAATACCGGGAGAAACGCTTCTCGTTTCAAATAGTGGGCATGGGATCTTTCATGGAATCCACCCGAACAGGCAGATGGTACCTCAGTTTAATTTCTGAATATCTGAAGGACAACTACTCTGACAATGGAACAGCGCTCTGCACTGCATTGGAGTGTTAGCTTAGCGCCAATGTGATTCCTGACGTGGAGTATGAACCTACAACCTTCTGAATTAGAGACAAGAGTGCTACCACTTCTACGTGAGGGATTGTTGGCCAGGACACCGGAGAAGCCTCTCTTTAAATATTTCTTCATGTAGTGAACTGTTTAGAAAACAAATAGGCTTGTGGTAATGCTTACTTGGCATGTTTCAGTGCACTCACAGTTATGAGTTGAAGTTCATTCATCTTGCGGTAGAGTGCAGTTGCCAAAGTTAGTGCAAATAATAAAAATAATAACAATACCATCTGATCGCTTCGCTGAATTGTCTCATAGAATAGCTTCATAGATTAGACCGTAAAGCGAATTGATTGGATATATTGTGGAAGAAATGAGGCAGCCAATTGCTAACAGGGGTGGATTGAGTAACCAAATTATTATTTTAATTCATTTTTGAAGGGATTATTTATTACGTTTGGATAGCAAAATACTGTGTGCATTAGTACTAACCATGCCGTAGGCATTGCTGAGAATAGGATGCCATCAAAATAGACTTTCTGTTGCCAACTGTTTCTGACTAGTAATATCAGAGACTGTGAGTATCAATGCAATCTTCACAGGCATCTTAGAGCAGTCTAATAGTGAGGAAGATGTGCTCTGATCGGCTAAGCAATATTATTGCTATTGTTTGCAACTGCAGATTGTTGCGATGGGCTTTAATTATGATATAAAGCAACACTAATATTGTTTCAAAACGCCACATTCATTTGGGACACAATAGACAGATTGCAGTCACTTGAATTACAAGCATGTTGGCTGCAAATTATCTAATTCCTCGCTGCCTGATGTCAGCCATTAACAAAGGCTTTTTGATGCGCAGTATGACACACAATGAAACTGTCAGAAGAAAATTACTCGGGTCATAAGACATTTATAGCCATCCGAAGAGACTAAATAAGAGTCCGTTTATGGACATCACACGTTTGTCTGTGCACTGAGTGTAAAAGGAAATCATTTCATATCTGCTAATGGGCTTCCCATTAATGGGAACCTTACTGCAATAACACTTGTCTGGATGCAGGTTCCATTGGAATAAAAATACCATTAAAAAAAAATGCTTGCAATCGATGTGCACCGTCACATTGCAGGGATGTTTCGAAAGGCTTTACAGGATTTACTGTGAAGGTATCTAGGCTGAGTAGGGCTAGAATTGGAAGAATCCATTCACCCACCCACCTGCATCTAAAGCCATTCTCACCTGAATGTAGGCTCTGAAGTATAACGCAAGTAGCATGATGTCAGTTGATATAATCAGATGCAATGCACTGAGGGCACACAGGAAGAAACGTTACTATTAGGCTATTTGACTGTAAGAACAGACTAGATTTAAAATTAAAAAGCCTCAGCCAGAGATTGAGATCAAAATGATTCCTTCCTTGCTACAACACTAACACAGAGTAGTCAATCTGTCCAACATACTTCCAACAAAGGCCTTTGGCGCTGTGTTAATTAACTCCTTCAAGAATAACTACATGTGCGTGAGAATGGTGTTGACGAACATTATGCAGAAGTACAGGACCGACCTATTGCTCTCTCCTGTTCCCGATCACTATCCAGTACCATACAATCGTTAATTTATTTAACGCCTTTCAGGTTGGGAGAACATGAAAGGCACTATATAACAGTACTGGTTGGGCACCTGAGATAGGGTTGGGAGCTGAGGGACGTGGGGAGGGGGAAAGCTCAGGCAAAGAGTTAGGTCTTGAGACCAACTTTAAAGCAGTAATAACCTCTGCTGGGAATTGCACCAATGTGTGCGCACAAGTAGGGGAAAGACTACTCATTCCAGCCTGGTAACCTGCCAACACTACTGTAATAAAGCAGTTACTATCCAAGCAAACAACAACAACAAAAGAAAGGGTAACTAGTGCCTGTGGAACAAAACAAAGACAAAATTGAATCAAACACCGCACGAGATATCAAGGAGAGAAATTGGGTTAAGGGTGGGGAACGATTATTTTTAAACCAGTATTTTTGCAGACACTACAAAATGTTTTCAGCTTTGCACAGCTTTGTGTGGTGAATATGTACTCTGAAAGATGCTGAATATATGAGTGAAACGAAGGGATATTTTAACAAAATCACAAGTAAATATACTTGACAGAATAAATAACAGTTATGATCCTCGTATTTGATATAGCACCTTGTCATTGAGACATCTCAAAGCAATTCACAGAATATATTCTTGACTGTGTATTCTGTGAAATGTGAGCACAGCAATTGAGCACAGCAATGTCCCACAAACAGTCATGGATTGAGTGGCCACATTTCTTTCTTGTGTGCCGGGAATCGAACCCATTCTCTCTCGCTTGCGAGTCAAGTGTTCTAAAAACTAAGCTCCAGGACTCCACAGGACTCTGTTGTTGTTGTTAAGCAAGTTTTTTACAGAGTCGAGCGTGAAATGAAGAGTGGACTGACTTCCAGTGTTAAGTAGGAGACCAAGGCAACTCAACTGTTGTGCCAAGAAAATTTCCATCTGTTATTTTTATCTATTGATTTCTGCTCAATGCTCTTTATGGTTCCACGCTCCTATCGCTGTGTTGAGACTGGTTGTGAGGCAAGCAGATGATAGGAGTCACTTAACAGCGTTGTTAGATTTGTGCACAGCTCGCTGTGGAGCCTTTGAATATGTTCAAGAACGTTTACAAATTGCCGATTCTTATCTGACTAAGTGATCGAGTGACTGAGCGAGTGAGTGAACGTTTCCTAGAAATTTTGTTAAAGAAGGGACCGACCTTTGATGAGTTGGAATGTCTGTCAAAGGCCCGGGCGAGTGTTTGCTGGCCGTTCTGAAATGCCCTGAGGAATATGACGGGAAAGCCACGGGTCTCAGCACTGATAACCTGGTGATTGAGCAGGGCACTGCAATTCTATCCCCGCACACTGGGAAAGCAATTAGAGGCTAAGTGTGCTAACATTCTCCCTTAGATAATCCATCAGTAGTGATAAGGAGCATCTGGACAAATGCTGGTGCTTAGAGGGCCAGAGTAATGTCAAGCTTTCAATGAACAATGGACAAAGAGCTTAATGTCCTGATGTGGTCATTCCATTACCTATAACAAAACAGGTCACTAGCCGATCTCTGCCTAGGCATTGATTGGAGCATGCTACACTTGGCCTAAGGATGTCTGAACCAGGAGAGAAACATTGCTTAGGTTTTTGCTCCTCACCAGTGACATCCAGTAGACACTCACCACTCCCCACGTCAATTTGGAAATCCACCGTTGGTCATTAAGCCCCCTGTAGTTTTTAATGATAATAATAATAATAATAATTCAGTGTCGAGGTAAAATCTTAGGCAAATCTTTCCTTACTCCACTCACCTCCGTTTACCTCTGTTTACCCAGCAGTAAATTTGGAACCTGGCTGTTAGTCGATTGGCAGGTTGCTATCTGGGGTAATAATTCTTTAAATAAAAGTGGTCACTCAATCCTTGACTGTTTGTGCAACACTGCTGTGTGCAATTGGCTGCCGTGTTTTACCCACAAAATGTAGATATTTCTGAGTGTTTTGAGACCTCTCAATGATGTGATAAGATGCTATATCAAAGGCGAAGATAAATAATAATAATCCATGCATTTGATATAGCACATTATCATGCATTCGAACATCTTCAAAATGCTTCACAGAATGTACTGTAAAGTGAATTGACTGTATATTTTGTGGGCGGAACGCAGCCACCAGTGTCCCACAAACAGGATTGAAGTGATCCATTTATCATTATTTTGTTTGAAGGAACTATTATCCCTGGAAAAGCGATCGGCCAATTGATTAACAACCAGGTTTTTACTTACAGCTAGGTAAACAGAAGCTTGTGGATTAAAGAAACTTGCCCAATGTTTCACTCTTCCTGGAATTGAACCCAGGTCTCCCACTTGCGAGGCAAGTGCTCTAACCACTGAGCTACATGACTCCAATTATTATTATTATTATTATTCAATTTGATACAGCACCTTATCACATTGTCAAGATGTCTTGAAGCTCTTCACAAAATAGCGTTTTTGCATGATTGAGTACTTGACTGAGGCAAACCTCTTTGAAAATTGTCCAGTATTAATTTGTCGTAACACAAATATAGCAAGTCCAGAAAAGGAAGTGGGGAAAATATTCATTTTATTATTATTACAGCTGCGGCCCACATATTATGAGGAATTACATTTTCCCAGGGCACAGAAACATGTTTAAATCTTACATGAAACAACATGATTGCAACAGGGATCTAAGACAAAACTATGTTGTTTGAGGAGTGGATTGGAAAGATGGCAAAAAAAAATCAAGAATGTCTTTGTGAGTGACTGAACATCAAGTACATTTTAATGTAAATGTACAATGGTTTCTTAAAATAATTTACAGAGAAACAGCTTCAAAATTGAGGCGGTTTTGAAGAATTTGCCAAATCCTGGACAAGGTAATAATAATAATAATAATAATAATAATCCTTGCATTTGATATAGCGCTTTCCACATCTTATCAACGTCCCAAAGCGCTTCCCAGAATATACTGTAAGGTGAATTGACTGTATATATTTGTGGGCGAATCACGGCAGCCAATTGCGTACAGCAGTGTCCCACACACAGTCGTTGATTGAAATGACCAATTTTATTATTGTGTTTTTTTTGGAGGGATTATTATTAGGCGTGTGGAGTAAGGAAACTTGCGCAAGGTTTCGCCCTGACCTGCCTGGATTCAAACACAGGTCTCCCCAGCTTGGTTTCCCCAGCTTGCAAGACCACTGAGCCACAGGAGCTCCTACCTCCAGTAGGTAAAATGCTACTTAAATAGTGAATACAATATGCACTTATATAGTGCATTGGGAGGGCATCTCAAAGCACTTCACAGGATATACTGCAAAGTGGAGTGACCGTGTTCTGTATTATGCGAGCGAAAGCGCCAGCCAATTTGCCCACAGAAATGTCCCACAAACAGCCATGAAGCACATGACTGATTTTTAATTGTGGGATAGTTGGTCAAAATCTGGTTCCAGATGGAATTTTTCCCCAATGCCATGTTAGAGCAGTAAAAGAATGAATGAAACTCACTCTGGCAGCTGACGTCAGTGATCCATGGAACTGTGATGTGCCCTTTAATTCTGGAATGCCCGCTAACCCCTGTGTGTCATTTTGCAATGAAATCTGAGTATTGAATTTCCCAATAATCAATTAGTCAGTAAAGTGGCAGACGCCAGACAGTGATTTGAAGGCAAATTCCCCTCAGCAAAGCATGGCCCGACGCTCATTGTCCAGACACACACACACACACACTTGTGCACAAAAGAAATGCTTCACCAGCCAAATAGCAGCATCTTCAGAAGAGAAAATCATGAACATTAAATTGTGGCAAGTGACGAGTTAAAGAAATAAGCCGGCATCGCAGCCTGTCAATCGATCTACTGCCTTCCAGCTATCATTCTGTAAATCTGTCCTTAGTCGTCTGCTCTTCAATGACTGTTTTGCAAATAGAATTTGATATTATCTACGTCTAGTCGGGACCCTTTCAGTAATGGGGTTCCAGTGTTAGTGGACGTGTCAGCAGTTAAACAAGAAAACAGAGGGTTTTGCTAGATTATTCCTCAGGTAACATTCCACCATAGTCCATCAGAAACCCGTTACCAGTGAACATTATGTGCCAATCGCCTGAAATGAAATGCGCCAAAACCAAAAAATAACAAATGCAATGTTTATGTCACACACAGATAGATAGATCTCTCTATCCAAGGCCAGGGCTCCAGTACTGACTCTTTTCTCTGCACTGCTCCTGAAGACAGTGGCTCATTGAACTCCGGCAGGCTTCTGGTAACTCGACTACACTTGGTCATGTGTATGTGTGGGCAGTAAGTATTGTTAGGTTATTTGACCGCAAGATGGGGGAGGGAAGAAAGCATCAGGACAGAGCCCAATACCGTCTGCAGGCATATTTTCCTGCAGAGATCACTGAATCATAATCTGGAAATGGAACCATGGTTAATGATTCACCTCCATATAATGGCATTGAAGCCAATTGTCAGGCTCTTAAAGTTAGTGCCCACTATGCTGAACCGAGCTAACGTAAGTCATCTCAAGCAATGACCCTGGGACCTTACAGGTCATGAGCGAGGTGGGGATGAACAAGATGCTTTGAGTGATTCAATCTCAACCGAACCAAATAAAAACCTGTCAAGTTACTGTGCGCAAGTTGGCTGTGTTTGCCCATGAAACACACCGGTATTTTATGGTACAGCTGTGAATCACTTTGAAGCATCTCGACAATGTGATACGGTGTCACTTCAAATCGAAGGATTATTTACTATTACATTCTTCTAGACGTCCATCCCCCATTGTCATTCTCTTTGCAACATCAGCGTTAAACTCAATGCTGCGTTTGCCCACTGGACAGTAAATGGAGCCAACAGGAGGTGCCATCATTGTTTTGTCTCAGATTAATCCCAAAGTGACCTTTCCACTTTCAACACCTCCCATTAGACCCGACTTCAGGAAGCGATCCTAAATCCTGTTGACACAGCAAGAAACTTCATGTCAAGAAAAGAGGCTCTGAAAGCCTTGTTTGTACAGAGATGAGGTGAGATTGTTCACTTGGAGTTTCTTTACTCCGACTTTTCCTTACTCCAGTTTGTGGACTCTCTTAATGTACTGGTTAGTGTATGCTCGCTTTGCAAGCGAGAGGACCCGGGTTCGATTCCTGGGCAGAGCAAAACCTTATGCAAGTTTCCTTACTCACTCACTCCACACACCTCTGTTTACCTATCAGGAAGTAGTAATCCAGTTGATAGTCAATTGGTGGATCAGTTTCTGGGGTAACAATCCTTTAAAAAAAAGTGTGGTCATTCGATCGACAACTGTTTGTAGGACACTGCTGTGTGCAATTGGCTCTCACATTTTCCCCCACAAAATACACTTTACAATATATTCTGTGAAACGCTTTGGGACGTCCTCCCGATGTGAAAGGCACTAAACAAATGTAATTTTGTTGTTGTTGTCTCAATGACATGATAAGGCAACTATATCAAATGGAAGGAACATTATTATAAAAATTAGAAACACTTTTACAAGTGTTTTGAAAAAAGCATCAAACTAAAAGTTCTACCATCTGCAACCTATCAGAGAAAGGTTTACAAAGTGAAGAATAGAAACCTGGGAAGGAAATTGGGGAATGATGCAAGAATTTAATTTTGTTTTTTTAAATAATAAAAGTTTCCAGGAGGGAAGCAAAAGTGAAACATTCTTACATATATCAAAATGAATGGGGCTTTTAAAAATCTGAATCCCGGCAGAGACCTTTTATTCATTTTCTATAAATTTTAACCCTCCAAACTGTTGATTCTGGAACTCGGATTTCCAACAACCCTTTGTGTTTACGTGAATCAAATAAAGAATACAAAGAGAAATTTGGAAATTTACCCTTATATTTAGCAAAACAGCCCAAGTAACATACACTGTTATTGGGGGGGAAATCTTCATCAAAGGATGGCAAGCACACGCACACAGGGGAACAGGGCTTTGCATCATTTTAATCATGATGATGGACTACGATTGGAGTGGAGATGGATTTTGCTGCCATTCGCTTTATTTAGTTGTGCATTTGCAAAGAAAAAAAACATCGTCAAACTTCTAAAGAGACTGTCCCTTTAAGGACATTCTAAGGGCTTGAGGTGGATCACGCAAGAACCCAATGCCTTTTCTGGGTTCTGGGAAGAACATTTGGAAGCAGGCAGAGACGAACAACGGGAGCCCCTCGAGCCATGTTGTTGTGGCCGCATTGTGCCAGCTAGGATCTGCTGTAAGCGCACACGGATATCCCTTCACAGCCGAGAACGCTGGCCACTTCCTCGTGCCCCCACCTCCCCACAAGCTGCTCGCTCGGAACATATGGTCACCAGAAAGCACGGCCCCACCACCGCGGTAACTCTCCAGCCAGCACTGCACAACCTTGACTTGCTGTTGCCAGCAAACAGCCTCGTTGAGTCACGCGTCCTGAAAAACAAACGTTTGTGTTTGTGCCATAGCGTGAGGGCGATCCTCGTGTGTACCCTGCGAGGACTGGAATCGTGTCGACCTAAAGAGATTTTGTCGCCCGAGGATTTTCAAAGGAAAAGCAGCACAGCCTGAGTGAGCTAGGGTGTGTGGAAGTGTAACTTGGAGAACGAATCCACACACAGTACAATAATGATCCTTGTATTTGATACAGCTCCTGCTTCACGTCTTCGAGACGTCTCAAAGCGCTTCTAAGTTGAGACCCAAGGAAACAAATCTAGTCCAGGCCCAGTCTCCGCTCTCACCTTCACTATCAATTAGACTGAGAAACCTAGCTCAGCCTCAAGTTTTAAAGTTTGTTTTTAGATCTCTGGTAAGACTCAAACAGAGGCTGAGCTCCCAGCTCACATTGGTTCAGATGGATTGAGACGATTTCTGTATATGTCCAGCATCTGGGTTGTATTTGTGTTAATCCTTGCAAAATAGTAATAGACTGGACTAATCCTTTTTTTTTAAAAACAGCATTTAATAAAAAGCATGTTTATTAAACAAAGGAAGTGAGAGCATTACCTAGCTGCTGATGGACTTGTCCTGATCCCTGACTGTTCAGCACCTTGGGATGTCCTCTTGACATGAAAGGTGCTCTACAAATGTAATTTTGTTGTTTGCTGTCGTTGTTGTTAAACTGTTATATTGTCCGTTCACTCCGCTAATCATTAGCTTTCTGCTCACAATAAAGCTTGGCAATGGTTTGTCACAAACGAGGCTTTTTTTGATGTCCGATAACAGTTTTACTTGGTTTCTGTTCACGTTAAGTGTTGCAGATAAAAGGATTGCGAGTTTATTGCGCTTCAAGAGTGAGCGGCTGAAAGGTGCCACATAATCAGTGATCGTTTTAAGATGCATTGGTTAAATCAGAAAGTGGATGCTTGTAAAAGTAAACACAAGAGAAGAAAAGAAAGGAACTTGGTTTTTCATAGCACCTTATCATGTCAAAACATCGCAAAATGTTTTTATATGCAGTTACTGTCAAGGCTACGGACTTAAACTGCAGCGGATATGATTGGCTTTTAGTCTTCCGTCAATTGTACTTTGGCTTCTAGGCAGCTCAGTTCAGATTGTACATTTAACCCCCAATGTTTTTCTGATGATAACGCAGTAACAAGCCATGTTGTTAATTCCTATTCCTCATAACACAGTAATGTACTTTCAGATCATTCTCATAAATTATTGCTTGGTAATAATAATCCTTGCATTTGATAATGGTGCCTTTCAAGTCAGCAAGGCGTCTCAAACCCCTTCACAGTAAAGGGAATAGACTGTGCATTTGCGAGTCGAACACAGCAGCCAGTTGCACACCAAAACGTCAAACAATTCACCCAAAAAGAATGACCAACTGTTTGGGTGAATTATGTAGGCACCGGGAGAGAGAAACTCCCTTCTCTTTTCGAATAGTGCCATGAGATCTTCAACGTCCACCTAAACAAGCAGACTGGACCTCAGTTAAGGCTTAACCAAAAGATGGGAAACCAAAAAAATGTGTTCACATCAATATTATCTTTAAAGACTACAACTTAACGACATTTCAACTTTGTAGTTCCAAGTTGCATACAATTTGCTGGTGGTGGGAGCAGAAGACACCTATAAATCAGGTTAGCTTGCTGCTATGTAGCTGTGTATTCCAGACATAGGATAAATCTCCACAGTAGACATTGCTATTGCTAGAAAGTCACGTTCGGTCTTCTTAGCTCACGCTGCCAAAGTCAAGTGCTGTACATCAGCTTAATCAGAGTGCAATGCAAATGTAAATGTAAATGAAAGCTTAGAGACAACTATATAAATGATTTTCATTATTTCTAAAGAATACTTTGCGCATCATCCTCAGGGCTTTAGACCACAGTTAGCAGGCAGTATAAATCGACATGTATGTGACCTGCTTTTTTCTGAATAGATACAAGTTCTAAATAAAGAACCTACGTGTAGTTTCCAATATGTATGTAACAAACAAGCTCCGGATGTTCTCACTGACGAAGAGAAGCCTTGAGGATATTTTATTCAAGATCGTAAATGTAGATGAACTAAACCCTAATAGGATGTTTAACATAGTCAGAATATCTCAAACGAAAGCTTGTGGATTCAACTTCAAACGAGGGAAGATTAGGATTCAGTGAATTCTAATAATAATCCTCGCACTTGATATAGTGCTGCATCACGTTGTTGAAATCTCTCAAAGCGCTTTGCGGGATTTACTGTGAAAGTTGTAGTGACTGTATTTTGTAGGCACAGCAACGCCTCACACAAAGTCAAATGTAAATAACCAGGCACGGTAAATGTGTATTTGACACGGAGAGTGGTGATTATGTGAAATGGGCTACCCAGAGATCGTGCTTAGCAAACCCAAGAGACAATTTGACGGCTACTTGGCAAAGACGATCGATAAATAGTAGGATTTATTTCATTTTGGGAGCGCAGTGGTCGCTAACAGTACTACGTATTTGCCTGCAAAAAACAGTCACGGCATTTCCCGATAAAATCCCGTGAAGACCCGTTGAGGCATCTCAACAGTCGTAAGGATTCGTATGAAACGTAAGGATTATTATGATCGTCGTGATCATTTTTATTCCGCTCTCTCATTAGCGAATATAAAAAGGTTATCGGTTTAAAATTGTTTTATGCAAAGAAATAATTGCCTCTGGCGCAAAAGGAATCCTTCTGGAGTTCAGAGATAGCGTCTCTGAAACAAAAGGGGAACAGGAGAGATTTGCAAGCAAGCACAATGGTCATTTATAACCAGGCTGTCATTCCATCCTTGTATGGACACCGTTTCCAGTTAGTGCATCGTTTGGAACCATTCTGGTAAATGACACCTGCATTACTACATCCAGGGGCTGACAGTAATAGGAGCCCATGGCCTCAAAATACATAAGGCTTTTCATTAGGAAATGCTAGACTCAATGTGCCCTTTGCACAGCGTGTGTGTGTGTGTGTGAGAGAGACAGAGTGTGAGAATAACCCACTCTGTTGACAGTCTAATCATAAAAATTCAGAATCTGCCATTCGCAGGCGTTAACAGGAAATAAAATACTGTATGTGAAGACTGAAAAAGGATTAGCATCTTTCCTCCCCCTCCACTCCCCTGTAATAGACTCTCACACCCGTCCACGCACATGTACCCAGTCACCTTGTTCAATATATTACGCTGCAAATGTATCCAATGGATATTTTGAGATTTCAAATACGAAATGAATTGTACAGCAGCCGAATTTATTACATATTGAGGGGCATGTGATGAAGGGAGAGTAATTGTTTTACTGAGCTGTTCCTGCGAAGAAAAATGCCATTAGAGACTTCAGTGCAGTGAGTGGGATGGTAACTTGTCCTAATTAAAGTTGTTAACTCATCTCCAGCAGCTGTTTTTCTTTCAATTGGGCAATAAGACCAAAGACTGTCCCATTGAACTCTCTGCTCCGTTATTGGGCAACAAGGAAACAAAACAAAACTTCTTAATCTACACAAGCTTCCTCTATAAGCAACGTCTGATCAGCTCCATGAACCTTAGTCACGGGGGCCCCAGTGAACTAAATGAAACAAAAAAGGTGTTCCCAGCAAGTGATCCTCATTGATCAAGGAGCAATGAGGATCTATGAACCCAGATTCGTTTCTTTGAAAACGTGTGAGGAATAATTTCCGTCACCACATGGGAGCAAAGCTGGCCACAAGCTCGGAGGCTTCCGTGGCTTCTGGACCCTCACTTCTACTGCTCTAAGTTCTGACAAAGCCTCCAGAAAACGCCACTTCCAACGTGGCTTTGTGACGCAGCAACAAAAGTACTTACAAAAACCCCGAAAGATCTTCTCGCTTCTGTCAAGAGTTGGGATTTCCCTGCTACTTGGAATGTCCTCCGACTATACACAAACATCTGTAATTTGGTGATTTGTCGATAGTTCCATCAACGCTCTCCTTTCCCAGAGGCAGTGATTCAATCACACTGCTCCACCACATGCCAGCTCAGGCCTCCGGATAACTCACTCATGGACCCAGTCTTCCTGCCCCAGCCTGGACAGAATGTGATTGCACGTTATTTTCCAGGAAAGAGAAGGGAGTGCAGCATTCACAATCTGCCGAGTGTAGAGAGCAGGTGGGACAAGACCACTGTTTAATTTTAAAGACAAAGATCGGGGAGAATTCCAGAGCTTGGGGACAATTCAACCCATCCCTTTTTGGTTTTCTCTGCCTCCCCCGCTCTGTCACACAAAAAAAAGGCAACAAATGAAGCTGAGGCAAAAAAACAAGGACTTTATTGTACACGGTAGAGATCCATCAGTATTTTTTTAAAGTGTACAGGACAAAAGTTTTCCTCTGATGCGTGTAACTCGATTGAAAATAAAACATCCTCGAATGATGAGAACAGTTTCATTACGAACAGACTTTGCAGCACAGGACCCGAAAGCAAAACAAAATAAAAAGAAAATGCTAAATCTCTAATTATCAAGAAAAAAAAACTCCCAATAAAATACAACAATTGCCATCTGGTGAAAAAATAATTTTGTTTCTAAAGAAACAATATATAAATGGGTTGGGGAAACTTTATATGCAGAAGATAACAGATCAAATGGCGCAGATATGTTACAATCGCAATGTACATTGTCCAGAAACAGTCAGATCAAGGTTCAGATTTTTTCTCTCCAAACTTTAAAATTGTAAAAGGTGTTCGGTGCAAAAGCTCAAAAAGCAGGGATACAATCTGTCCCCAGAATAAACTGTTCACACAATGAGCAACACACTCCGATTCCTCCTCCTCACCCACCCGCCCGCCCACCCCATAAAGCTGTAACATTCCCGTTAAATTATCAGAACTATAGTACTTCTGAGTGCACTGCCATTAAATACAAAAAGCTACAATTCATTATTATAAATTCTTTGAAAACTTTTTTTTGTTTAGCTTGTTTGAAAAAATACCCTCATATAATAACATCCTTTCTTCCCCCTTTCTTCCCCCTCCTCCGCCAGCCTCCCTGCCCCAAACCATAGCGGACAAAGAAAACAAGGGGCTCCATAATACACCCTCCACGAGGGCTGCTATTAATTGGGAAAGTCTGCTGCACAATGCAATGGATTTGGAAAATTATTCCCCGTGAATAGTCTATCAGTCACTTTTCTTCTTCCCCACAGGGAATGGTGTGGTAGCAGAGAGAGTGAGAGAGAGAGAGAGAGAAAGAGAGAAGACACTCAGAAAGGAAGAGCGTTTGTAAACCTGAATAAAAGCCCGTCCGTCGCCAGTTTTGATTAACCCCTCGAGGCCCACCACAGCACGAGAAAACATCTGGACTATCACGGCTCTCATTGGCATTTACAACGAGATATTGTATTTTCTTTCCGTTAACGGCTAGTTACGAAAAAATTACAAACGCAAGGTGCAAAGGTGCCAAAGAACCTGGGGATTTAAAGGATCAGAATAATACGAAGGATTTTTTTTTTTCTATTCACCCGCGTTTTTCCTTTTTTTTGAAAAATAAAAAGCTACACTGTACTGCGCTAGGTCTCAGGTAAACAGGACTATCTTAGCTACTCAATACAGCAACAGTTTGTACCCAGTCTGGGGTAAATCAGCAGTCATGCTTTGCCAGCATGCAATTCTTGCCCCCCACCCACACCCCCAGAGCCTCTCTCTCTTTTGAGACTCTGGATCCATGATACAACTGTGAGATTGTGCAATTTGAAGCCCTTTATAAAACATCAAAAAGGCAGCTGAAAGTTACTGTGATCAACGCAAAAGCAGATTGTCGTTACGTACGCTACAGTCACACCTTCTAATCCGAGCTCTGTGATTTGTCGTTTTGAACAACCACAAACGTCACGCCCTGAAGACAATTACGGCCCTGTAATTTGGCTTCTACCCCCCCCCCCAGCCCCCCTTTATAAAGTGGAGACTTGGCCACGTTAAGTCACGATGGTTTTGTGCAGCATCAACATCGGTGAAGCACACGGCGGCTTCTTCAGTCGTCCGATGCCACTTGTACAACAGTTTTGTTTAGGCTCCGCTTCCTTTTCTGTTTGCTTCCCCCCCACCACCCCACACACACTCCCGTTTTTAAAAAAATAAGAGCCGGATTCTTAACACAGCTGAAATGCAACAGAACCACACAGGACGGACGCCCTTCTCCCCCCCGCCCTCCCCCCCACCCCACCCCCCACCCCAGCCCCCGCCTCCCCCCCCCCCCCCCCCCACTTTTTTTTTTGCCAGCTGGACAGTGATGCATTCAGTCAACGCGAGCTGCCGTCAAGCCAGTCAGTACGCAAAGCCCTCCGGATACTGGAGATTGTTGCTGTGATCCATTTCGAGCAGGTAGGCCGCATTGTCGAAGTGTGTCAGAGGGACCGTGTCCTCCTTGTGCACGCGGCCGCTGTCGATTTCCGTCTTCAGGAAGGGCCTCTGGTTGTCGGGGAAAGCCATGGAGAAAAGTGCCTCGGGATCGCACACAAACTTGTAAACGTATCGCTCCCCAGCGACCTGAACACCAAAACAAACGCAAAGCATTCGTCAGTGCTCAACCCCCACTTCACGACCGGCGAATAACGTCAATGATCCTGGCCTTTGACGGGAGCACCTGATCACATCGTTGAGATGTCTCAAAAGTGCTTCACAGGATAGATTGTAAAGTGAATGGACCGTGGGGGCAAAACGCGGCAGCCAATTGCGCACAGCGGTGTCCCACTCGATCCCAGTCGTGGTTTGAATCAAACCAAATATTTTCGGGAGGGATTATTAAAAGCGATCCACCAATTGACTATCAGCTTGCTTCCTATTTACTGCTAGATAAATGGGTGTGCGGAGTAAGGAAACTTTCTTATTAAAGTTTCCCCCCCCGCCTGGCAATCAAAGCTGCGTCTTCCCGCTTGTGAGGCGAGCGCACCAATCACTACGCTATAGGACACCAAAGCTTGCATTTCTACAATGGGGTATCGTGTTGAGTGTTCACCAGCCTTTCACAGCATCACCCACAGCTTCAGGCTTAAACCTATGTTATTTGCCTTAAAATCAAAGAACTAAAAAAGGTACAGAAAAGGCATTCATCGGAAAGGATATTGTTGGCCAGGACATGGAGAGATAGTCACCTTCTGCATGATTCCCTTCTCATAGTAATAACGGAGAGAGCGGCTCAGCTTGTCGTAGTTCATGGCCGGACGGTTCTTCTGGATTCCCCAGCGACGGGCAACCTGGAAAGCCATCAAATACTCAGTTAACAGTGAGTCGGGGAAAGGGGGGGTTAACCACAGCCACAACCCAAACAAACCTCCGAACTGCAGAGAGCCATCTAAGACTTGAGCATTGTGTGTGTGTGTTATCGCAACAACAACTTTGATTTATATAGCGCCCTCTACGCCGGACGGCGTCTCAGAGCGCTTCAACCTACACCCCATTAGTGTACAATGCAACCAATGCAGGTGTCTTGTGTGTAGAACACCAGATGGAAGGGAACGGAAAGGGCCAACAGGCCACCCGTTCAGTAACAGAAGTCAGTAGTCGTCTGACAAAACGACCAGTAACATTTTAATGAGAGTTTGAGAAGTGTTCAGTCTACCAGCCAGTGTTTCATTAACCGGGTATAGAGACCGGCAGGATGACTTCAGATGGTAAACTCTCAGTCCCAATGGGCACCCGTCTGGGATGCTGTTTATACAACACGCAAAGCAATCCTGAATCATGGCAGAACGGGGGAAGGGGGGGGGGAATCCGCAACTAATGTAACGCACCCCTCAACTTTCTGACTAATTTTAACTGTAAAATAATGATGCTTCTTTGCAAAAAGCAACTGACTTTCTCTGCCTTCTTGCCCATCAACGACCAGCAATGCAACACATAGATTCCACGCACTGCCGGCTGAACAGGATAACAACAACAACAAAATTACATTTTACAAAACGCCTTTCACGTCGGGAGGGTGTCCCAAGGCGCTGAATAATAATCCATGCATTTGATACAGCGTTTTTCACAGAAAGAGCTTCACAGAATGTACTGTGAAGTGAATTGACTATTTATTCGTGGGCGAAACACGGCAACCAATTGTGAACAGCAAGTGTCCCGCAAACAGCTGTGGATTGAAAGGAGTCATTTTTGGTTTTTTCGAGGGATTTATTATTAGGTGTGTGGAGTAAGGAAATTTGCCCATGGATTTGCCCTGACCTGCCTGGATTCGAAACACAGGTCCCTCGAACGAGGCAAGGGCTGTAACCACTGAGCTACAGGACTCCACAGGCTGCATTCACCTTTGTGCACTTTAGGAAAAGGATGGAACAAATACTAGTTAAGAAAGTGACGCTCTCTTTTAGTGGCAGTTTTGCTCGCTGGGTAATCATTTATTGTATTACTGACATGGGAATCCTACACCAGGCAGTATTGAATGGGCCACTCCACCGTATAGAGTTTGAAACGCCACACGCTCATTGGCCTGCTCTGTAAACCGATGTGGTCAAATCACAATCTGTTCAGCGTGTACCCAGATAGCTCAGAGCATTGCATGATTTCACTTAATACAAAATTGCCCTGTTGCCATGGAGCCATAATCTAGCTCCGCAAGTGAATTTTCACTCACTGTTATCCCGACCTTGACTGTGGCCACTTTCACAGGCTGCCGGCTCCTCGCTCTCGGCTCACTGTTCTGCCGGATGCCGCAAGCGCTAATAGTCAAAACTTCGCGCCTCTCCCCCCCCCCCCACCACTGTGGTATACAGTCAACGTAACGACGGGGTGGGGGGGAGGAGAGTGGGTAGAGTTGGTGGGGCAGCCGAAGGCGCGGTCGAAGAGGAAGTTCTTGAGACCGGCTTCGAAGGAGGAAAGGGAGGCGGAGGGAGGGAGCCCCACCGAACACGTGCCGCGAAGCATCGCGCCCTCTTCCTTTGGCCCTGAAACTGTGTGAATAGCAGCAGCACGGAACCGATGCGATTGACTCCCTAACGCTCTCCTCCGTACAGCTCTGACGAAACGACGATGAATTAATAATGAGGCGACAGAGCCACGAGTCGAGTGAGAGGGGAGGAAAAGAACCGTGGAAATATACAATAGATTATTCCACGGTTCAGTCCTCCCACCTACAGATTTAAGCATGTTTGACAAGTCAATTATTCTACAGCAGTACAGTACATTTCTGTACTATTCTCCTCCCACGCCCCCACCCCCCCAGTTAGTGTGTGCAGCCCAAGAACCAGAGTGGATGTGGGCAATTAACATACTCCCATCTCATTCACAGATTAGAACGAGCGCAGAAACTCCTGGGCTTTCGTCTCCATATCCATTTCCTGGCCGCACTGGGCTCCAGTAATTCCATCCTGTACACAGCTGTCAGCGAAAAGTCGGAAAAAACACTGCCGTTTCCTAAAACCCGTCACAGCCCCAGGGGCGGCCTGTCTCTGGCTTGCTCTGCAGCTCTGCTCAGTTAACCTCACACACATGGAACTACTTGACAGCAGGGCTTGCCCTTGGTTGTACAATACAGTGATTGAGATTTTGTTTTTTGGCGGGGGTGGGGGGTAGGGATCAGTGCAATGCAAAAGTGTATATGTCTGTGTGTGTCGGAGAGCGAGAGCGAGGGGGAATTAAAAAACAAGTCAATTTAGTCTGCTCGCAGACTTAGGTAAACAACCACAGAGCACAGGCCCATTCCCGCGATCTCATCCCTCATTGATCATTACAGGCAGCTGTAAAAATGCTGGCAGCGTCAGTGGAGCCCATTCTCGCTCTGTACGAGGGAAGGCCGTGAGCACACGCCAGCAGCCAGAACGCTGACCACATCACTTAAAAAGCCTGTGTCAAAGCGGAAATCCTAATAAGCACAGACCCCTGGGGGAATCAGACTGGCTTGTGCTGAGGGCTCGTTTCTTCTTGAATCACCAGTCCATGTTCCCTGTGATCTGAGAGCTGGAATGTTTGCTAACGTCTCAGCTTTTATAGTTAGGCATGCTACTTTCTAGGGAAATCTGGAATTGACTTGGGAGGATTACAGCTGAACTTCGAGCACAAGATGAAAACTAAAACCCATGTTTCGTGACGAATTTCGGTCCAGGGGTTTAAAAGGGTCACGATACTTCAACGTGTTTAATGTTCGGGATTACAACTTCGGAGAAATCACCGATAAATCCCGATTTTCCCCCAATGGCCCAATCCATAAAGGTCTAGCGCAATTCAGAGCTAAGCCACCCAGACCCAATCCCTTCCGCACCATCCACAGTCTGCAGGACATTTAAAAAAAAAATGCCACAAGTTAGAGCTCAGCCGTTTGCATGTAGCAAGTGTAACTAAAAATAACTAAAACAAAATAATTTGGTCACTCAGTCAATCCATTGGCTGTGGGACACTGCTACTATCTATTCATGCGTGAAAGGCGACATACAAATTTAATTTTGTTGTTGTTGCTGTGCGTAATTGGCTGATGCATTTCACCCCCAAAATACACAAGTCAATTCACTTCACAGTATATTCTGTGAAGGGCTTGTGGAGAGGTCTGAACGACGTGATACATCAAATGCCAGGGTATTGTTATTATTAACTGATCTTTTGGGATGTGCATAGAGAGAGAGAAAGAGAAAGACAGGCAGAAAGTCAATGAAATGTCACTTCCCAGAGCAACAATGCTAATGTAAAATTTTTATCACATTCCAAGAGACCATACAACTGAAAGGCACTATAGAAATGTAATTTTGTTGTTGTTGTTGTTGATCCAGCCAGTCATTAATATAACAGAGTTCGGGGCCTAATATAACAAACCCGGTCACCAGTGAATAAAGGGATAGTCAGGTTAGTATGTAAATCACCAATGTAACCAAGGTCAGGTATTTGTGTAACTAACCCTAGTCACCACCAATATAGGATAGGGTCAGATCCTAGTATAACTCACACTCAAGTCACTAACGTAGCTGAGGTTGGGTCCGACGTGTAACCAACGCAGCCGAAATCCCGGAGCCGATCCCCGAACCACAACTCACCTCTTCGGGTTCGATCAACTTGAACTCCATGCCTCGGCCTGTCCAGGCAATGAAGTGGGAATTCGCCGGGTCATCCAGGAGAGTCACGAGAAACTGCCAGAGCTGCAGAGATCCTCGGCGCTGGTAGGGCAGGCTCTCCCTGTACACAGGGCATTCCTGTTTCACTTTGGCTGGTTCCGAGGGAAAGAAACAAAAAAGTTTGAATTTCTCCCGCTTAAAAAAAAATAACAAAACATCTGCTTCCATGAACAATAATAATAATAGCAATCCTTTGCATTTGGTGCAGTGTCTTATCACGTCAGAAAGATGTCTCAAAGCATTTTTACAGGATATATTGTGAAATGACTGTATTTGTGGGCAAACATGCCAGCCAGCACAATGGGTAGGGGGTGGGTTGAGATTCTTTGTTTCATTTACATGAATCTGTTGGGGGAGAGGAGTGAGGCGAACAATGATACATCACTTACAGTCAATTCTCTCCGGCACTACACACGTGTCGTCATAGTACAGCCGAGGATCCTTCTCGTAGGGGAAACCTGAGAGAAGAAACACACGGCCGGTTTTCAGTACACTTTCTAAATTCGTTTATTAAGAGACAGATAATGCCTCAGCAGCAACAACAATCACAAATGACACTTGTACAGCAGTCTTCATGTCGGACAGATGTCCCAGGTGTTGGGATAACTGGCAGCCCTGACTGCAGCACCAGGGAAATGAATCAAGCCCGTTTCCTCGGGCAACGCCAGGGCTGGCACCAATCACGGCAAAAATCCGACCGGACTAGTCCCCGCTTTCGGGCTGTTGGGGAAACTGGTCCGTGAATTGGTTTCAGCCTCACCAGGTCAAACGCCATGTTTTCCAATACTGCAGCCCCGCTCGCCTCTCAACCCGTCTCTAAATCCCGCCTTCTAACCCAGCTCTTCCACCGCGCCTAGTCAGCTCTCTTTCGCATCAACCATTGTAAAGCACTCCGAGACCTCACACCCTATGCAAAGAGTGACATTTAAAATGCAAACCGAGCTCTTTTTTTTAATATTAAAAAAACACACACAAAAAAAAAAATTCCCGACTCGTCACTCCAATGGTGGCGTCATTCCAAAGGAGGAAGGTTTCTCCCTTGTGATTCGCAATATGATATGAAATAATAAAGTAGCATATTTAAAGTAAAGAACCCCCCCCCCCCCCCAATCCCAACCTCAGACATGACACGCACCTGGCATAGAAATGTGGTTTCTGAGCCATCATCTGGTTTCTAAATATATATGTATAATATATATATATATCTATATATGTGTGTGTGTATTATATAACATCTCTCAATTTGCTGCCGGCGTTGGATTTTCAGGCAAATCTACGTCCGGTGTGACTGAGACACCGCAGCGTTCCAGCACGTGCACCAGCTACAGCAGATAGCACCAGGCAGGAACAGTGAGGCTGAAAGCAAACAGTTCTGAGCTCAGCAAACTCAGGGCGACAAACTATTCCGTTAAACCTTCAAGGCTCAGAAATACATTTGCTGCACCTGGATTTTTCAATCAGATAAGTGGAGATTTCAGTGCATTAACAGCAGTGGGTTAATGAGCAATTTCGTCTCTGCCCACCCATGGTTAATGTTGACACACTCGGATGGTTCAGATGCGTGTGTGCGAAACCAGTTTTGACTCGATCAAACTTTAAAAAAAATATTATTTAAAAAAATGTGATTTGGGGGGTTTTTTGGGGGCCTCTCTACGAAGGAAGTGGGGAAGTCTGAGAGGAAGAAAGAGAAAGGGATTATATTTGGGAATGCGACATTTCCATGTTTGGCGCAATGAAAAGATTCTTCTCAACAATGAGCGACAGCAATCAGTTACAAGTGTAACAGACTGAAACCAGGGAGGGATATGGATCAGATTCCGACTGACTATGTACTTCAGTGTCTTTGCCCAGGTCCTTAAAATAAAACTGTACCATCCCGTCAATCAGGTTAAAGAGTTGCCTCGATAATCCCCCCTTCGTGCAGATATAATTCCAACAGGTGACAAGACCACATGAGCACTTGGAAGCCAGTCCCATCGTTTCCTGCCTGTCTGACTGCATGGGCAGAACAACACAGATTCTGAGAAACGTGGGTTCACTCACCGTCGTGGTTGTTGGGACTGAAGTAACTTCCTCCCGTCATGTAAGAGGACTGGCAATTAGGCACTTCTGCAAAACAAAACACACGAGATAAAACAAATGATTAGAAAGAGAGACTAAAGCATTAAGTAATAATGTGTATCCGCATGCTTCGTGATGATTCTGAACGTGTTCAAACTTATATCTGCGGCCAGACAGCCAACACTGGGAATCAATGAGCAATCGGGTGAAGGGCAGCGCTGAGCAGACAGCTCATATAGAGTCATAGGACTCGGCGGCTTCAGGAGAGAAGCAATAGCAGATTGTTTTGTTTCTTCCTCATTACTTAAGACGAGAAAGTAACTCACATGGGAATGGGGGGGGAGGTAAGGGCTAAACGGTTACATTGAGCAAATTAAAGTCAGCAGCTCATTCTTTTTCAGGATGAAATTCTGAAACGTCTAATGTGCTTTAACTAACAAGCAGCCAGTGACCCACAGTGCTATAGAAGGAGGCAGCTTCAACGAGAGAAGCACGTAGCAGCTCAGAGCACCGAGGTTAAGAGCGAGGCAACAATGGTCATCTAAAAAATATCTACTGTTGCTTCATGGGGGTAGGAAGAAGGGGTGATGGTGGGAGAGAGAGAGAGAGAGAAATACACAGAAGGAAAAGAGGAGAAGAAGAGAAAAAATTGAACGAATGAATAAATGATGGACGAAACCACGAGCCGGAATATAATCGCGAATATTTCCCAAGTCAAGACAGAAAATACACACTACCCACTCGCTCGGAGCGGTGTGCATGTCGATCTGAACTGCAAAGTGGAAGGCAGTGAACTAGGAGAGTTGAAGCAAAGTGGCACAGTTGGGGCTTGTTCACATTACTCTATACACAAGCAATAATAACACTTAGTCAATCCTGCCTAACCCTTGTAAAAAAATAATAATCGGTATCTCAAAGTGCGTTGCTAGATGAGTGTAGTGACTGTGCATTTTGTGGACGAACCACTGCAAACTTTTCCAACCCAACTGGACCGAGATGTTGACATGGGACTCGCAAGCATATTCTCCAGAGATATCAAACTGATGGGATTTCAGGTAGTGACCACATGATTCACATTTGATTGACTTACTGAAACCCAATATATTCCACCGTTTCACACACGACATATTTGCAAACCACAATTTCCCATAAAAGCCACCAGATCAGTTGGGGGGAACCGACAAGCTGATAACTTATAACTTGCTGCACAACGCCAATACAATTCACTGCACTTCTCGGCAGAAACTTGTTTCGCAACTTGTGGCATTAAATGCAAGGGTTAACACTGTAAGTGTGAGATGTGTGTCATTAAATTCAAGTTCTCTATATTTGATGCGTGCAACGTGTGATGCACGCTCCACAGGTAAGCGACAGGCCTGAAACAACACCTCATCTACCTGCCGTTCAAATTCAATGCCCACGAAATGACAACCCTGGCTTTCGACAATACTATACGGAAACGTGTTTCACGGATAACCAAGATTTATCTGTAGGCAAATAAAGACAACCTATTCGGGATAATGTCCTTCAGTTGGCGTGACTAACCAATACGAAAGAGAAAGTGGGGAAGGGAAAGGAAATAGAAAGACATAAAATCATGACCTACATAAAACCCTCTTCCCCGCTAAAGCCTTTTGACACCCGTTACATGTTGTCCTCTAGTCTTAAATCTTTGCCATCTGCCGGAGCTTTATTGCAGATCACCACTCCCTCCCTCCTGGAGGTTGTGGTATTTTTAGGCCTAAGCTGATTAGAGGATTTTACGCTTACATCACAGGGCATCAAATTAACAGCACTCTTGAAGGAACCGTTTTGCAAACTAGATAAAACAGCAGGAAACTTCCTTCAGGGGGAATTATGAAATCAGGTGCCCAGCCACAGGACGCTGTGCCAAGCAAGAGCACTCGTGTTGATGGAGACTCGAGCCAAGTCACCCCAGGTGAGGAGTATATCCGAAAGGAGCTGAGTATTATTCCGCCTGATGGGCTCGGTGGGCAGGTCCGCGTGATGCAGATGGAGCTAAACTCAAAGCCACCTTACTAGGTCGAGGCTATGGTGCGAACAGTTTGTCGTGCTTGAAATTTGTTGAGCCACCG
This sequence comes from Hydrolagus colliei, assembly GCA_035084275.1. Classification (NCBI taxonomy): domain Eukaryota; kingdom Metazoa; phylum Chordata; class Chondrichthyes; order Chimaeriformes; family Chimaeridae; genus Hydrolagus; species Hydrolagus colliei. The sequence goes on along the minus strand of CM068747.1, from coordinate 3,464,448 downwards.
CTAGAACGTAAAGCAGGACACACCAACTGAGGCACCGATATCCCTCAGTAGATGATGTTAAAGGTGATGGATAACGTACAACGTAATACCACCCCCCACCCCGCCTCCAGGGCAAGGAAGAGGAACAAGGAATGACTTTGTTGAAATGACAAAAACAAAAATACGTCATGAAGCTAGGAAAAGTATGGAACAGTGAGGAGGATAGTAGCAGACTGCAAGAGGACAGACTGGTAAATTGGCAGATGGTGTTCAATAATAAAAATAATAAATAATCCTGACATTTGATAAAGCACTTTACACGTCTTCTGGATGTTTCAAAGCACTTCGAAATATGCTGTAAAGTGAACTAATTGTATATTTTGTGGGTGAAACGCGGCAGCCAATTGCGCACAGCAGCTCCTTGATTTGTACAGGTCTTTTCAAAGAGCCGGCACAGACATGAGCCGAATGGCCTCTTTCTGTGCTGTACACAGTTCTATGATCCGATAGCTAAAAATTCACATTTCTCTCCTCTTCCCCCAACAGCCACCCATTTATATCGACTCAACGGAAGTCACAATGCTTTGAAGGCATCTGATTTCAAAAAGAGTAAGACTTACCTGAGTCAAAGCAGTAGTCTCTCGGCTCCTGCTTGATGCCAATGGTGGGGTGAAAATTGGTTCTGTTGGGGCCGCTGAGCGCTGCTGCTCTGTGGTCATAACGAGGGTCGTGGTACTCCTGCTTGAAGTCCTGAGGAGGTGCCGAGGGGATGGGCTCGGACATTTGTCTCTGGTAAACTTGCCGGCTGTCGTTGGAGATTCCTGACTGGGGTGGGTACTGGTGGCATGGTTCAGATATCTGCCGCTGAAACCTGTAGGGGAAGGAGAAGGGTCAGAGTCACAAATGCTCATAGAGCATTGTCTCCAGAAGCCAATCCATGAAGTCCACCGTCATAATAATATAATAATAATAATAATCCTTGCATTTTGATATAGCGCTTTTCATGTCTTCTAGCGCTTCATAGAATATACTGTAAATCAAACTGACTGTACATTTGTGGGCAAAACGCGGCAGCCAATTGCGTACAGCAGTGTCCTACAAAGAGTCGTGGATTGATTTTTAGGTTTGGACCAATGTTGGAACTGGCCGCATTTGAGCTCAGTTGCAAATGTTACACAAATTTACAAAGGTGGGGGCTGAGGGGGTAGGGGGAGAGGTGACTGAACGATCGGTCAAAGAGACAAATCTTAAATATATCAGCGATCGCAAACAGCTGACTTCCATAAAAGTTACCGCAGGAACAGACTCGAGCTGTGACGAGCACATGCGAAATTGAACACGGGCAAAGAGCCTGCACCTTCACGAGAGGAGGAAAGAGAATTGGGAGCGAAGGAGGGAGTTTGGCGATCAGTGAAAAGATCACTTTTATTCCAAATAGTTTGACACTCGGGAGATGTTCTGCATTGGGCGCCGCACGAAAACCGGATAGGAAAACTGATATAAAATCGACTTCTTAAAATGCCTAGTTGCTTGGAAAGCCTTTATTATCTCCTGACGTGAAAGACACTCTATAAATGGAATTTTGTTGTTGATATTGTGCCTTCCCCCAAATCACAGACATACATCCATACCCTCTTCTGCAAGTGCGTCCGGCTGCCTTTATTCTGTTCGTGATTCACAGGTGCTCTGTGAAAGCTAACCCATGGGTGGGTGACTGACTGACATCAGGGATTGTAGCAGCTTTTTTTTTAAGACTAATAATCCTTACATTTGGCAGAAGAGGTCACATCGGGAGGACTTCTGAGCGGGATACAATGAAAAGCGCCTTTTGGGACCCTATTGTATTTGGGCGATTTGCAAGTCAACGGACGACAACAACTTGCAATTATACAGCGCCCTTCAATCAGGGGTAGGCGCCCGGGAGCACAGACCAGACTTGGATCCTGGTGGCAGTGTTATTTTTACACCGAGGAAGGTTACTGCGTCGGTCTCGGAGAGAGATCAATACGAGCCCACAACACTTAGCCCCTCTCCTTGCCCCCGTTTACCCCCCCCCCCCCCACTCCTCCCTCCTTCTCAAAAGAATCGTTTAGCACCTTGAAAGGCGATGACACATAAATCAACCATTTCCAAATCATCAGGGTCCCCCGCCCCATTGGCAGTGTAAACCGATCCTTCACAGCTGACTAGGCGGGATTATTCCATTTCCACTTCGGATTGACCTGACTGCCAGAGCGAAATCCATACCTCCGGTGGTATGTCTGCATCGGAAAAAAACACTTCCAGATGGTTCCGAGCCAGAGTTCCCGAGCCGTGTCCCAGAGCAGGGAGTGAAAGAGAAGAGTTGTGGGAAGCAAAGGCGACTGTGGAATCAAGTGCCACTTGTGGGAGTAGCCGCTATGTAAAAACTACTGGACGGGACTTAATACTGGACGCATCTGCGCTGTTTAAGATTCCAGCAGCTTTTAGTGGGTCTTTTACTCCGTCCCACTCCTCAAAATAACCTGTGTGCAATCCCGTTTGCACATCGTAAAGTCGTTTGACCTTAAAGAAAAAAGAAATAAAATCCTTTCTCTCTGTCTCTCTCTCTCTCCCTCCCTTAAGAGGCCATAGGAGGCAGGCAAGAGGGAGGGAAGGAGGGAGGGAAGTAAGTACAAGAAAGGCACCAACAGATGGGACCAGCCATAATTTAATATCAGCTCTGAAATTCATCCGCTCACTAAATGAAGCAGTTTTTGTTTTAATTGACAAAACACACACACACGATAGGTTGACGACAAAAACACTCCACACAGAGTTTGGGGGGGAGGCAACTTTCATCTCTGCACCACACTCTTTGTAGGTCGGGGGTTCACCGAACGGAATGTCGGGGGCGATGTGACGGAAGAGATACTGCGTTAAGTTTGGCTCTCTTTGCTAGCGCATCGAGCGAATAGAGTCCCGAGTGAGATCAAGTGGTGCCAGGGATCACTTTACCCAGTAAATAAGCATTGATCCGAAAGAACGCCAGCCGATCTGAAGGTCGAACGATTGTGCAAGTGAACCGTAACGTCGTCTCTCGAACAAACTGAAAAGCAGTGCAATAAATAATACTAGGTCTGGGTCTAGTGTTTGCCCATCTCTTACCTGTGTTCCTGTGCATACTGGGACTCGGTCACAGCTTGTGGCATCTGCAGTGGGGGGTGAGGAGGACGAGGTACTGCAAAGGTCTGCTGTTGTTGTTGTTGTTGTTGTTGCTGCTGCTGTTGTTGTTGTTGCTGCTGAGCTGCGGCAGTGGCTACAATCTGTGGTGGGGACGGGGCAGGAACGCGAGCTGAGGCTGGCACCGTAGGAGTGTGAAGACGAGGGAGAGCGGAGTTTTGGTGGATCGGGGAGATGGGGGTGGCCGGAGCAGCTAATGGCTTGAACCCGGCGGAGGGCTTCCTATCGTAGGCACTGTCAACGGAAACAAGAAGCGACCGAGGGTTACAAATAGTTGTACGTGACTACAAAATTGCCTCATTCCAAACTGACAAAAAAAAAACTTCCTCCACCTCCTTCTCACACAAGGCATAATTGAGAAGGAAAGCTATGAACACCAGAGTTCCTCCCTGACTTTGCCCAAGTCCACATGGACAACATGTACGTATATAGCTACGCAAGCACCACGTTGGTAGTGAGAAGTGGGAGGGTAGTGGGCAGGGGAAGAGAAGTGAAACACAGTTGAGTACACTCTTACTCTCAACCGTCCATGTCTGTGCTTAGGCTCCCACACCCATCTTTCCAGATATTTTCACCAATCAACAGTGGAGCCCTGGCCAATATCCACCTCCCTAGCCTAAGGTGCTGAGATTCATTATAGCGGCCTTAGCATTCCTTTGGCTGAGATCAGCCTAAACAACAGGGATCAAAGTGGGGGACTTTCCTGGTTTATCTGGCTCGATACCAATGCAGTATTAAAAGCATTATCAGTTCTCTGGTAATATTTCTGCAGTCATTATACACTCAAACCAAGTGTGGAGAGCATGGATTTCTTATTTACTGTAATGAAGATGACTTTTTAAATGTTATTGAATTGCAATGTACGGCTGTTCAGTGCAATATCTGTCTGTATTCCTCGTAGATACTCTACCTGATGGATCTTCCCAATTCCAACTCAACCCTTTCTGCCCCCGCTCTGTGGAAATCCAACCTAGAGTCCCTCATAATAATATAATAATAATCCTTCCTTTTGTTATAGTGCCTCATCATGTCTTCAAGAAATCTCAAAGCGCTTCACAGAACATACGGAAAAGTTTATTGACGGTACATTGACTTGTCATCTCGTTCAAGGTCTGTCTCAAGACCTACCTCTTCGACTGTGGCGTTCGGCCAGTACTGTTAAGCGCTTTGGGACGTCCTCCTGACTTGGAAGGGCGCAAATGAAGTCTACTTTTGTCTTGTAAATCAGAGACACAAACCGTGGCTGTGGTATGCGGTTTGACCAAATTTAAGGGAGGTTATTCTAAACTTGAAAACGCTTGCATTGATAAGTACACAACGGGCACGCTGAACAAACGGATTGGCATGACGCAAAATAGTCGGTCGAGCATGCTGTTAATTAAGAGCTCTCTTCATTTCATTCCAATTGGTCTCAAAAGCAGCCACCAGAGGGAGCATTCTGGAAAGTTAATAGTGGGTGGTAGGGGGGGGGGGGTAGAGAAAGAGATAAGTGGGGTGGGTTGGGAGAGGGCAATGTTAGTCGATTTGGTGCAAGTTGACACAAACGGGTGCTAAATTGCACCCTCCAGGCGGAAGGGGGGAGGGAGGGTTGGGAAGGACAAGTGAGAGGATTCTAACTGGCAAGAAGCAAACGTCAGGTGGTGTGTATTAACACCTAAGGATTTACCCAAGTTGTGTATGGGGATGTCTTCTGGTGTACCTGTAGCTGTAGAGGCAGTTCTCTCCATAGCTGGAGCTGAGGTTCTGCTCATGGCGGCACAACACATCTGTCCTAGGGCTGTGGGCCTCTCGCTTGATCTTCCCCGGGGGCGGGCCGTGAAACACCACTGAAATAAAACACGTTTACATTGTAACTCGATCTGCGCACAGCGACAGATGAGGCAGCAAGATAGACAGTGACAAATGCATGCTAACCAGGACGTGAATCAGATGCGTGTGTGTGTGTGTGTGGGTGGGGGGGGGGGGGGAGAGACCCATAATTGTCACAAGATTCCAATAGGTTGGAGTGGGGGGGGGGGGGGGGGGGCGGTTGAGCAAATTCCTGTTATTGACACTGAACATTTTTACAGAAGGCTTTTGAGAGAAGGCAAAAAGAATTAAAATGATAGTAACACAATAAACGCCTTACCAGTCGTACATTTGATATGACTGATGCAAACTGTGAGTTTTGCATGGAAAATAAAACTCTTAAAAAGGATCCTCGGGCAGACGTACGACTTGGCCGTTTAGGATTTCTACAGATCGGATCTATGGGAGTTTTTTTGTATAAGAAATGACAAACTGTATGATTAATATCAACATTTTTGCTGTAACGAATCCAGGGGGAGGTCAGTGCTGGATTCACACCCACCAATTTGGCCCTTATCATCATCCCATTGTGAACAAATAAGATGTAACTTCAAAAATCCAGTGGCAAAATAGACAACAGGGATATTTTATATTGAGTAGACAGTGTGAGACTGTTTCCTCTGGCTGGAGAATCTAAAACTAGGGGTCATAGTCTCAGGATTAAGGGTCAGCCTTTTCGAACAGAGTTGAGGAAACATTTCTTCTCTCAGAGGGTAGTGAATTTATGGAATTCTCTATCCGAAGGCTGTGGATGCTCAGTACCTGAACATATTCAAGACTGAGATTGATAGATTTCTAATGGATCAACGGATTAAAGGATATGGGTATAGGGTGGCAGATGGAATTAGGTTAGAAGATCAGCCATGATCTTTTTAAATGGCGGAGCAGGCTCGAGGGGCCAACTGGCCTACTCCTGCTCCTATTTCTTATACTCTTAGATGTGGCATCACCTGTGCAAAACTGCTTAGTGACTGCGTCTAATGGGTACAAATTCTCACGCTATGTTACACAAGCTTCAGCACTTCTAACTGCCCTGCTCCAAAGCTCAAGGTTTACTGTGAGGAAACAAGACATTCTCCTGGAGAGCGAAAGGGGGGGGGTCACAGAGGCTCTGAGAGCGGCAAGCAATAACCCTTACACCTTGTGGGAAAGTTAATGATCTCGCTTGGCTTGAATTTCACTTTGTGGGGAGAGATTCCAAGCCTTCCCAGGGAATGCGAAAACTTCGAAAACTTTCTCGAAGATATTTCTGTCACCTGCGACTCCCCCAAGATTTACCAGGCGATCCGTACACTCCTTCACAAGCCAAACCCCCCGGGGGAAGCAATAATACCCATATTAATTAAAGCTGGCAATTGATTTGATAAAACGTTGGTGACATTTTACAGCAGTTACAGGGAGAATTCCAGTTTTGGGAGTATAGAAGGACAAAGCCTGGTTACCTTAAGTGTGCCAGAAGACGCTGCATTTTATCCTAGCATTTGATACAATGTCTTTCACATCAGGAGATGCTGTTTCATGTCTCAAAGCATTGAACAGGATTTGGAGGATTGCTTTCTGGGGGTGGGGGGGGAGGGGTAATCCCTCCGAAATAAACTAAAAAAGAACAAGAATTTGGTCACTCAATCCACGAGTGTTTGTGCGCAATTGTCTGGCGAGTTTCACCTGCAAAATACAGTCACTACACTTTGGAATGAATTCCCTGAAGCGCTTTTGAGCTGCCTCGAAGATGTGATCAGGCGCTATATCAAATGCAAGGATTATTTTTTATTATTATTACTGTAAAGGGTGATGATTTGTCAATTCATAGGTAAACAGGGTAGCCAATTTGCGCTCACCAGTTTTGCAAACCATCTCTCCCAAAAATAATCCTTGCGTCTGATAATTCCACCCATGAAAAAATTGAACCAGGGTATCGCTTAGGCTGAAGATGCAGACCAGTAAATATGCTGTCATTTCTGAAATCTCACAACAAACAACCTCCACTAGCTAGGATACTGTAGCCATGATGTGATCTACATTTGCCAAAGGGCCAAAGCTTAGATTCTCCTCCATTCCCACCAGTCTGCTGTTTACCAAAAAGTATACACACACACTTACAGTCCCATTTTTATTCCCACGATCTTTTCCTTTGCAAAGTTAAGCGTCCCCACTAAGCCCCTGGCTGAGAGTGCAGCTAACACGCTCACACAGTGGCAAATGTTTTTCAGAACAAAAAGCCGGGTTGCACTAATCCCATTCGATGACTGCCCTGCTCTCTGAGAACCACTGGAAATAGTGGTGTGTTTAGTTCCTGTACAAAGTGAGGTTGTGGAGCGGAAGTTGAGGTTTACATTTTGGAGATGTTTGGGTGGGTGTTAAAATATCCCGTGACATTATTCCAAGGAGAGTTAAGTTTTGCCTTGCACCAACAAGAGCTGGCTGTAGGACCTATTTTAGGTTTGCCTATAAAGGTCTTTAATTATTTGCATGAAACACTTGCAGACATTAAGATATGATGAGGCGTCATGAAAATGGAAGTTCTTTCTTTCTATGAACAGTCACTGCACATTACAGTAGATCCAGTGAAGCACTTTGGGATCACCTCCCAATGCGAAAGGCGCTATCGCCAATGTAAGGTTTATCATTCGTACGAAACTGTTTGGGATTTAACTCGTTGAGACTTAGCATCAAATGCCGGGAAGGACAAACTAGGATCCCACCTTAACACTATCTGCAACGGACAACAAGAGATGGAAAGCTATTAGCTATTACACACCAAGTCCAGTCATTGTGCCACTCAACTTTGAGACTTGTACTGTTTGCCTGCAAACTGAAATCACGCAAGTCATATCAAATGTCATGGTCCCAACTGTACACATGTTACTTATTTAAAATAAATCGTATCAATTACATTTCAACTGAAAAGCGAGTTAGCGCAATGAACCTTTCGGGAGGCGAGCAGTCAAACAGCAGAGCCTGTTTGTGCTGGCTGAGCCTCGTTAGTGCCACAGAGATGTAATCACCCCAGAAAATCCGCAACCATTGCTAAAAACTCACAAGAGTGGCTCCAGTCAGATCCACAGAACACACTGCACTGTAGGCGATGGCCTGGGGCTAATTGCTTCCATCTATCCCCTTCTAAGCAGATGATGCAACGCTTCAGGATGGGATAACCTCCCCACAGTTGAATAAGCCGATAAGCTTCACTAACCCAGCTGGTGTCTGACTGCAGGAATTTAACATCAGGCTGTGCAAACTAAAAAAAACGCTTAACAATGACCAACGCAAACAGACGGAAGATTATATAATCCACGCACAATAGAACCACATACTGTATCCTGAAACATCTATGTGTATGTTTAAAAACAAACTGTAAACTTTTATTTCATATACACGATGTGAAAAGGGCCAGAAGAGAACAGATTTGAGTAAAACTCACGATCTAAACTGATCTCGGCGAGCGTTATTTTCAGTCGGCGGAGTGGGTTCAGACAACCCAAGATGGGTCGCTGTGCTACTTAACGCTCTCTGGGCAAAGATAGGAAGCACTGAGAAAATGCAAAGAGTGCAGCTTTCAGGGGGTCTTCAAATGTTCCAGCGCTACAAGTATACATTACACAGATTAGCCTTGTCAGCTCAGGCTCATAATCGGGAGAACCAGTCACTAGTATTGGTGCTTCTTCTGCTCACAGTACATTTCTGACAGCGACCAAGAGAACTGAGAAACATACGCACTTTTGAACGCTGGCCAATGCGAGCATTACGCTTAGCCAGAGCAAAACCGTAGGCAGGTTTCCTTACTCCACACGCCTAATAATAATCCCTCCAAAAAAAATTGGTCATTTCAATCCATGACTGTTTGTGGGACACAGCTGTGTGCAATTGACTGCTGTGTTTCGCCCACATATACAGTCAATTCACATTACAGCACATTCTGTGAAGCGCTTTGAGACGTCTAGAAGATGTGAAGTGCTTCATCAAATACAGGGATTATTATTAGTATAATTATTACAGTTGATACGATGACAACAAAATTACATTTATATCACATCGTTTGAGACATCTCAAAATGCTGATGGGGTTTTACTATTAAGTGGATTGATCGTACGTACATTGTGGGCAAAATGCTTTCAAACATTAAAAATGTTCAGATTTGTTTTGTTTGATCTTTTATTTACATTTTTTCCAAACTTGTAAAACACTTCAGAAGAAAGGCCATGAACCCAGGGATTGCTGGGCTCCCGATGCCCGAGTGCAGCTGCAATGCAAGATTTTCCAATAGACCTACTAAGATAGAGAGCAAAAAGAGCATTGATGGATCCCGATTGAAAGGATTCCCTGCATCCACAACCTCCATTCCGCGCTCACTTTAGGATTGTTTCTCACATGTTCCCGCACGCTCAGGAGATAGTAATGGGAAGCAAATATTCAGCAAAAAGACTAACAGCAAGCCACGCCTACCACTCATAGTCAAATGATTCCCTGTTCATTCACAAACAACAGTACAGTACTGGTCGACTAGTATACAGAGAAAAAACATGCCATTTTCTTTTGCTGCCAAACTTCCGATTTATCCGGGGCAAAAAAGGCCACCCCACGCTTCGAAAACACTCTGCTGTTGATTTCACACTCAGTCGACATGGAATGCTTTCGACACAAAAGCTACGGCAATATTGCAGCAATCGATTTAAAAGCATAAGAATGACCTTCTCATATGGCAAACACAGTGAATAATGTTTCTCTCTCCTCTCTCTCTCTCCCCCCCCTCGCCACCATCAGTTTCCTCTAAGGCTGGTAACTGCAAATATTTGCATCAGAAAGAACACCACATGTGATTCACACAGGCAATTACACAGCTGAGGCATTCATGGCATAATGAGGGGGTTTATTAAGCCTTCCCAATCCCGAACCAACAGTCCTTAACGAGCAGAATCCTCGCGTTCGCGATAGCGCTTGTTCATCTCGTCGAAACGTCCCCCCCCCCCCCCCCCCAAGCACTTCAGTTTATACCGTATGTAAAGTGTAGTGGACTGTTGTCTTCCTGAGTGAGCCGCCCATTTGCGCACAGCAATGACCCACAAGCAGCCGCGAGGTGAATGAGCGATTCCGTTTGGACACTTGCGCTCCATTCTCCAAAATGCACTTTGAAGCACAAGAGGTTTTTTTTTTAGAAAAAGATCTAACCTGGAACCCACATCAAAGCCCTCCTCTCTTGACTGTGCTTTCGATAAACCTCCGCCCCCCACCTGCCCTCCACCCTCCCCAACCCCCTACCCCCAGCTGGGGTCTGGAATATTGTCCGTTCAGCCACTCGGGACATCCTCTCGACGTGAAAGGCTTTATATGCGCACGTCGCGTTGTTGCCGGAAACGTTTTTCGCCAGCGCGTCACGTCATCCTCTTGACAATTATTGGGACCGACAGTTGGAATTGGTCGTGAGGTGAGACGGAAGAGAAAGCAAAGATTCTTCAAGCCAGGTTAATAATGAGCGGCCTGTACATTAACTGCCAAAAATGTCAGTCACCGAGTCGGGAGCACTTTCACTTCAGAAAACAGCTGAGCTGCACAGCGCGAATGTTCATTCCAACATAGTATTAATTATCAGCATCATGATTAGCGGTACATCCCCACAAGTAAATCACAGCTCTTGTTACGGCGCTCACTTTCTCACATTGTTCCTCGCTCTGCGCGCAGGGGAAACAGTTAATAGCCACAGAGGCGTCATTTGTCTTGGCGGGGCGGGGGGGGGGCAGTTTACGAGGCTGCGGCTGATCTACAGTTGGCTCATTAAAAGCCATGGTTACAATCCGAACGGGGATCGCGGCATGAAATAGGAAAGGAAATCGACAAAACGTGGGCTGCCCTGTTACAGTAAAGCCTGATCAAACCGCAGCGTCACGCGGGAGGTGGGTCCTCAGGATAGATAGACTGAGCAGCAGCTCAAGCTGGAAATCCACCCTGAGGAAGGGAGACAAACACTGTCTAACCAGTCAGCAAAACAACAACAACTTGCATTTATATATAGCGCTGTTCATCTCAGACTCAAACCCTCTCTTCCACCTCTTCCCCCCCCCCCTCCCCCCCCACCACTCACCAAATTACTGTGGAATTATTGACTTTATTTTATAGCTTATTTTAAATGAAGAAAACGTGCCTGTTGTTATTTCGCACGAGGCTATGTTTAAACAGTCGCTTTTGAACAAAAAAAAAGCCATCCTACCTGACCCGAGGCAGTACTATCCACTGATTTAACATGTGGCGAGCCATGACTTAGTTGGGAGTGAAGGGCAATACTGTTATTACTAATTTGTTTCAAACGTTTTTGAGCGGAGACAGAGAGAGAAACGAAACGCACACTCGTTTCCCCCGTGACGTTTTCTATTGCGGTGTTTAACAAAACGTTCGGTATTCTCTCCCAATATGAATATTTAATATTTCGAGTGTTATTATATCGCACGGGTTCAAGACTGCGGAACCGGCTGAATAAGACAGCGCAGGTAACGCGATCAATACAGCCGAACGCACGACTTGGAACGTTCGTGCCCGCAACTGATCCGAACCAATACCTCTCTACCCACAGTCATAAGACCCCCTCCCTTGCCGTGGGTGTCCGATTGTGGTAGAGCTCACCACAGAGAGGAAACACAGTGCGCTCAAAATAAGGAAGCAATCCAAAGGCCAGGGGGGAGGTGACGGACAGTGACTAATGTAGACGCAATTCAGCCGTCAATCCCGGATCGCGTATCCGATCAAACGGGTCACCTCTCCGGGGGGACTTCTCCCAGGGCTGGACCGACCCACCTCCTTCGGTAGGTCACAGGGAGTTTGTTGGTTTTTGTGCTGAGCAGCTATGGAAGAGTTAAACGCCACGTTAACACAGGAAACTAATAAATCTAAACAAGACACAGCCAGAGGTTCTTGGCTTCGTGCCAATCGCCCAAAATAACAAACTAGTCACATGGCAGTTAGAGAGAGAGAGAGAGGTGAGAGAGAGAGAGAGAGACAAGAGAGAGAGAGAGAGAAAGGCATAATTTCCTTATGTGGCTGCAGGAACCGGCAATTAAAACATTTGCATCCTCCATTGAGCTTATAAAAAAAAACTCATTCATGGGCAGGACCGCACAGGATTCCTGGGGGGAAAGAACAACAGATTCCATCTGAATCGAGACTTCCAGCAATCTTCTGAATGCCGTTCGAAAAGAGAAGCCGAGGGAGCAAAAAATAAAATGGCATTTTCAGACTTTCGGAGAGAGTAAGAGAGAAGGGTGGGGGGGGGGGGGGGGGGAGAGATCTTTATATAATACACCTTTTTTAAAAAAAATCCAAATGTTTCTAACTCTCCCCTCTCCTGAAAATGTTGATGGTGGGGTTGGGGGTTGGGGGGGAGGGGGGTTGGGGGGGAGGGAGGTGAGCCTATGGATACTAAGAGCCCTTGGGTACCTCATCAAAATTTCTCTCTCATCATTGCCAGCAGGCCTCAAAGCCAAACCTGGAGCTGCCTGGCGTGAACCCGTGACCACTGCTAATTCTCTCTTCTTTTCTGGACATTCAAGATAATTGCACCTTCGCGTGTCTCAGCTGAGACTCATCCGCTCGAACTTGGTGCCATCGAACACACGAGATGCAGAAAATACAACTCCTCTTACGAAACTTCAAACTTGGATCGCTTTGTTGAGAGCCACCCATCACAAATGTATTGCGATGGAACACTTCGCTCGTTATAGCTTTGCTTTACAGGACCCACGCACAAGAGTTATTGAAAATAATTCGAACCCGCTCCTTCCAACAATTATCCAACAGGCTCAATCATCAAACATTACTGATGTGGTTATCCATCCAGCACAACTATAAATAAATAATAATCCTTACATCTGATATAAGGCCGTATCACGTCATTGAGACGTCTCAAACAGCATCACAGAATATGCTGTAAAGTGAATCGACAGTATATTTTGTGGGCAAAACGTTTGTTCAATATGTTATAACTCCCCCCCAC